>CM035414.1:128988266-129258266 GCA_020310875.1 Ceratopteris richardii
TGGCGCACATTTACGTGATCTTCTTAAAGTCAGATCTCGAAGTATGGTGTAAAGTTTTTGGTAAGTGATAGCTCATTTTAAAGCTACTGTCCTCAACTACATTTGGTCAAAAGATCTTTAAGAAACGGGATGCATACTCAGAGAAATCAGCTTAAGAGTGAAGGTATGTCAAATCGATGAAGTCAAATTTCAGTTTTCAGACATAGTGAAAAGTTTGGTACAAAATCAGAAGATTTTGAAGTTATTACTTGAAAGGTTTGTTTGCTATGTGTTGTTTAACATTAGCAAGAACTTCTCTTAGCAAGTGATCAAAAGATTTTGCAAAGATTGAGCTAATACAGATCAGATTGAAGGATTGAAGAAAAGGCGCAGATTTCTGTGAAGTGAAATTTTGATTTTCACTAAGTTCAGAGTTAAAGGTTCATATTTAGAGGTTTGCTAAGCTAATGATGGTTATGGAGGTTTTCTAATACCACATTAGTTTAGTTCTTGTGGTGTTTCACACACCAACAAGTGGTATCAGAGGAGATAAGGTCCTCGAGAGTAAAGGGAGAGCAGATACAAGAAGATTTGAAGAAGTTCTTTATCAAAGAAGGAGGAAGCTGAGGTGTCCAACAAACAAAAGTCATCAGAAGATTATTTCGAAGTTACTCCCAAGAGTAAAGGTCTACAAAAGGTATCATTCTTTAACTTTATACTTACAGGTTGAAGCAGAAGCAAGGATACCATGGCAGATCATGTGTCCATTGACAAATTGGACAGAGATAACTATCCTGCTTGGGTAATGAGGATGGAGGCCTTACTTATGAGTAAGGACCTAATGGTATATGTGACACGTGAAGAAGAGAAGCCTAAATTTGAAGATGAAAGTCATCCAAGAAAGGAAGAGCTAGAAGCTTTGAAGTTATGGCAGAAGAGAGATGCAAGTGCAAGAGCTTATATATACAACACTATTACAGATCATTTGTTGCCACATATCAGAGGATTAGAAACAGCTGAAGACATTTGGAATGCTTTGGAAGATCACTTCCAAAACACTACTAAAGCTAGGAAAGCTAGCTTATGGTCAGAGTTCACCACATTCAAGAAAAAGCAAAATCAGAGCATTAGTGATTATGTCACTAAGATGAAGGACTTGGCAGATAGCCTTGGATCCATTGATGAGGATATTGAAGATCATAGGCTGATAGCACAATTACTTGCAGGATTAAGAGGTGATGAAAGGTGGAAGCCTTTTGTACTTTCAACAGAACTCTCATTAAAACATTATGTGCCAGAATTGAATCAATTACTTGGATTGATGCTCACATTTGAGCAAGACTTGAAGTCAGATGGAGACAAAGGTCAAAGTTCTGCAATGTATATGAAGAATAAAAAGAAAGGAGATAAAGGCAAAGCAAAGGATGAAGAAGAGTCAACAACTCAAGCAAATTATGCAAGAGGAAGAGGTTTTGGCAGAGGTAAAGGTCGAGGAAATGGAAGAGGTAGAGGTAATCAGAACAATAACAAGAAGACATGTTGGATTTGTGGATTAAGCAATCATTTAGCTTATGATTGTTGGCATAATCAACAAGGAGCAAGCCAAAATCAGAACAACAATGGCAGAGGAAGAGGTGGAAGGTTTCAGAATCAATTTCAAAGAGGAAGACAGAATTCAAGAGGAAGTTTTGGTAGAGGTGGTGGAAGAAATTGGAATCAAAACCAATCATACAACACCACATATTATAATTATGCAAATGATACACAGAATGACAATCATACAACATTGATGATGAATTCAATAAGTTCATCAGAGAAGGAGGATCTCAAGGTATTTTATATTGATTCTGGTTGTTCAAATCATTTGTCAGGTAATATAGAATTATTGTCAGAATTGCAAGAAGGCAATTCAAGTCATATAGTACAAACAGGTGACAATACAAAACATAGTGTGCATTCAATTGGAAAAGTGAAGTGCAGGAGTGGAGCTGATTTATTAACAAATGTTTTGTATGTTCCAACAATACCAAAGAATCTGATTAGTGTTGGACAAATAGTGGAAAAAGGTTTTCAAGTCAGATTTACAAATGAAGGGGTATTTGTTGAAGATCCAGAGGATGCATACAAACCCATTGTTTGTGGTAAGAAGGAAGGTAGACTTTTTACTCTCAAAGTACAAGGAAATGTTGGCCAAGCCCTAATTACACATGGTGATGAAGTAATTACAGAGTTAGATCTTTGGCATAAGAGATTGGGACATTTCAATGAAAGAGGAATCAAAACTATGGTGGAGAACCAATCTGTAATGGGGCTACCAAATGTGAAGAATCAACATATGATATACAAGTGTGAAGCTTGTCAGATGGGAAAAGCTCATAGACTACCATTTCAGAAGAAAGGTTTCAAGCATGATGGTTTGCTTGAACTCATACATACAGATGTATGGGGGCCAAAAAAAAGAAGGTTCAATAAATGGATCTAGGTATTATGTTTTGTTTATTGATGATGCTACAAGGTGGATAACCCTTTATGTTCTAAAAGAAAGATCAGAAGTATTTGGAGCCTTCAAACATTTTCATGCTTATGCAGAAAGAGTTACAGGTCAAAAACTCAAGAGGCTAAGGTCTGATGGAGGGGGAGAATACTTCTCCCAAGAGTTTAATGACTATCTTTGGAATGCAGGTATCAAGAGAGAGATAACTTGCAGGTATACACCTCAACATAATGGGGTGGCAGAAAGGAGAAATAGAACATTGGTTGAATTTGCAAGAGCAATGTTAAAGGAAAAGAATTGCCCTAATTATCTTTGGGCTGAGGCTGTAAATACAGCCACATACCTTGTGAATAGGCTACCATGTGGAGCTTTGAATGGTATGACCCCTTATGAAGCTTGGTGGGGTAAGAAACCAACACTTGACCATTGTAAAGTGTTTGGATCAATTGCCTATGCTTATGTGCCATCACAACTCAGACATAAGCTTGAACCAAAGGCAGAAAAATATGTGTTTATTGGGTATGATGAAAAGCAAATGGGTTATAGGCTATGGAGTCCTTTAACTAAACATTTTATTGTTTCCAGAGATGTGACCTTTGATGAACAGAAGAGTTGGTATGCAGATAAAGATTGTGATCTTGAAACATTTGAAGAAGAGATAAGAAGGAGTGCAAGAGGTAAGTCACATATGCAGATAGATGGAGATGAAGAACATATGCAAGCAAGCACATCAAGAGTCGGATCATATAGAAGGAATGAAGATGGACCAATATTTGATGAAGAAGTACATCCAGATATACATGAAGAGTGTGAACCAAGAAGGTCAACCAGAATGAGGAAGCAACCTACAAGGTATTCATATGACACTTCTTACTTGACTCAGAAAAATTATGCTTACATGGTTAAGGAAGATGAAGAACCTCAAAGCTATGATGAAGCAAAGGGTAAGAGACAATGGGAAGAAGCAATGAAGGAAGAGTTTGATGCACTTGAAGAGAACAAAACTTGGGAACTTGTTCCAAAACCAAATGGTAAGAAAGTGATTGGAAATAAATGGGTTTACAAAATTAAGAAGCATGCAGATGGAACTATAGCCAGATACAAAGCCAGATTGGTGGTTAAAGGCTATGCTCAAACTTTTGGCATAGATTATGATGAGACATTTAGTCCTGTGGCAAAGATGTCAACCATAAGGACAATCATTGCCATTGCATCATCAAAAGGATGGACATTGAGTCAATTGGACATTAAGAATGCATTTTTGAATGGATATATCAGATGAGGTTTACATGGAGCAACCTCAAGGGTTTGCAGATCATAAGTTTCCAAATTATGTTTGCAGGTTGAGAAGAGCTCTTTATGGTTTGAAGCAAGCTCCAAGAGCTTGGAATTATAGACTTGTAAAGTATCTTAATGATCTTGGGTATCAAAGTTCAAAGACAGATGCAAGTTTACTTATCAAAAGAACAGATGAAGGTATGATCTACATTTGTATTTATGTAGATGATATTATAATTACAGGTACCTCAAATGAAGGAATCAAGGAGGTGAAGAAGCTACTTGAGAAGGAATTCAAGATAAGTGATCTAGGAAAATTATCATATTTTCTTGGAATGGAAATCACTTATGCAGAACATGGTATATATGTATCACAAGAAAGGTATCTCTTGAATCTTCTAAAGAAGTTTAACATGGAGAATTGCAGAGAGGCATCAACACCACTAGAGGTCAATCATAAACTCAGTAGATATGATGGTGCAGAATTCAAAGACATGAGGAAGTATCAATCTTTAGTGGGAAGCTTAATTTATGCTACACTAACAAGGCCTGATCTTAGTTATGCAGTTGGTGTTCTTTCTCAATTCATGCATTGTCCAAAGGATCCACATTGGATTGCAGGTCAAAGAGTCCTTAGATATATCAAAGGGACTTTGAAAGAAGGATTGTATTATCCTTTTACATCAGATATAAGGTTGAGAGCCTATAGTGATTCAGATTGGACAGGAAGTCAAGATGATAGAAGGTCTACCCATGGCTACATGATATACATTGGAGATAAGCTTGTGAGTTGGTGTTCAAAGAAACAACACACAGTGGCTTTATCATCAACAGAAGCTGAATACAAAGGACTTGTGGAAGCAGCAAAGGAAGTCATATGGATGCAGACATTATTCAAAAGCTTGGGAATTGATCAAGGTATACCTATTATTCATGGAGATAATATGAGCTCACTATATCTTGCAGCAAATCCTGTATTTCATGCAAGGACAAAGCACATAGAAATACAGTATCATTTTCTTAGAGAAAAGGTAATGGAGAAAGAGATTGAAGTGGTGTACACTTCTACAAAAGATCAGATTGCAGATATTATGACAAAAAGCTTGGATGGAGTGAAGACAAGTAGGTTCAAGGAGATGGCAGGAATAAAAGAGAAGAAGACTATGTGAAGAAGTCAAATTATGCTAATTAGTGATTGAGGGGGAGCTGTTGGGGTTTCACTCACTAATTAGGCATGGATATATGAAGACATATGAAGACATATGATGGAGGAAAGAAGAAGTGAAGAAAAGACCTACAGAAAATCAAGCCTAAGTGAAGGGACAATTTCACTATTGTAAATTCGTGCAAAATTAGAGTCTAGATTGTAATTTGATCTTCAAAACTTACGAGTTCAAGTCTAGGAGAATGTAAACCATAGGTATATAAGTTAATTTGATGCAAAAACATGAGAGAGAGAACTCAATTTTGTAATCAGTGTGAGTAGAGAAAAGTCGTGTCTTTTCTGAGAGAGATGTTGAGGAAAAACTTCTGAGTCTGAGAGAGTTTTCCATGGCTATGAGCAAAATTAGGCCAAGCCATTTTGTACACATCTTCTCTGATAATCAACACATGTTTGTGTAGAAGGATTGAGTCTAATTCCTCTTGTACATTGAGTTCTAAGTCATTTCATATGACTGTGTAAGGTAGTTGACAGTTACGACTTTTCTGGCGCACATTTACCTTATCTTCTTAAAGTCAGATCTCGAAGTATGGTGTAAAGTTTTTGGTAAGTGATAGCTCATTTTAAAGCTACTGTCCTCAACTACATTTGGTCAAAAGATCTTTAAGAAACGGGACGCATACTCAGAGAAATCAGCTTAAGAGTGAAGGTATGTCAAATCGATGAAGTCAAATTTCAGTTTTCAGACATAGTGAAAAGTTTGGTACAAAATCAGAAGATTTTGAAGTTATTACTTGAAAGATTTGTTTGCTATGTGTTGTTTAACATTAGCAAGAACTTCTCTTAGCAAGTGATCAAAAGATTTTGCAAAGATTGAGCTAATACAGATCAGATTGAAGGATTGAAGAAAAGGCGCAGATTTCTGTGAAGTGAAATTTTGATTTTCACTAAGTTCAGAGTTGAAGGTTCATATTTAGAGGTTTGCTAAGCTAATGATGGTTATGGAGGTTTTCTAATACCACATTAGTTTAGTTCTTGTGGTGTTTCACACACCAACACTATCTATCTATCTATCTATCTATCTATCTATCTATCTATCTATCTATCTGTCTGTCTATCTATCTATCTATCTATCTATCTATCTATCTATCTATCTATCTATCTATCTATCTATCTATCTATCTATCTATCTATCTATCTATCTATCTATCTATCTATCTATCTATCTATCTATCTATCTATCTATCTATCTATCTATCTGTCTGTCTATCTATCTATCTATCTATCTATCTATCTGTCTATCTATCTATCTATCTATCTATCTATCTATCTATCTATCTATCTATCTATCTATCTATCTATCTATCTATCTATCTATCTATCTATCTATCTATCTATCTATCTATCTATCTATCTATCTATCTATCTATCTATCTATCTATCTACCTACCTATTATCTTTTCTATCTATCTATCTATTTTTTTATCTATCTATCTATATGTCTGTCTATCTATCTATCTATCTATATATCTATCTATCTATCTATCTATCTATCTATCTATCTATCTATCTATCTATCTATCTATCTACCTACCTACCTATTATCTTTACTATCTATCTATCTATTTTTTTATCTATCTTTCTATATGTCTATCTATCTATCTATCTATCTATCTATCTATCTATCTATCTATCTATCTATCTATCTATCTATCTATCTATCTATCTATCTATCTATCTATCTATCTATCTATCTATCTATCTATCTATCTATCTATCTATCTATCTATCTATCTATCAATCTATCTACCTTTCTATCTATCTATCTATCTATCTATCTTTCTATCTATCTATCTATCTATCTATCTATCTATCTATCTATCTATCTATCTATCTATCTATCTATCTATCTATCTATCTATCTATCTATCTATCTATCTATCTATCTATCTATCTATCTATCTATCTATCTAGATTGTGGAGTCCATCTACAAAGCAATTCCTTGTGTCAAAGGATGTTACATTTGATGAGCAAGGTACTTGGTATGAAGGTATAATTAATGTTCATGCAAGTGATGAAGAAGTCATGACCCAAAGAATGGGGAATATGAACTAGAGACTTCAAAGAGTGGAGAAGTTAGAAACTCAACAAGGAACAGAAAGCAACCCATAAGGTCTAGTTATGATATTTCATTTTTTACCAATAAAGAATATGCTTACATAGTGAAATCACAAGAACACCCTTCTACATATGATGAGGCAAAAGGTAAGGAAAATCGGGAGAGAGCTATGCAGGAGGATTATGATGGATTGATGGAGAATGAGACATGGGATTTGGTTCCTAAACCAAATAATCAGAAAATCATTGGCTGCAAATGGGTCTACAAGACAAAGAGGTATGCAGATGGAAGTGTGTCTAGGTATAAAGCTAGACTTTTTATGAAAGGGTATGCTCAAACATATGGTTTAGATTAGGATGAGACTTATAGTCCCGTGGTTAAGATGACAACTATAATAACTCACATAGCTATTGCTACATGTAAAGGATGGAAGCTATGTCAATTAGATGTGAAGAATGCTTTTCTAAATGGTTACATTTCAGATGAAGTTTTCATGGAGCAACCAGATGGCTTCAAGAATAAATGTTATCTAGAGTATGTACGTAAGCTCAATAGAGCTGTGTATGGTTTGAAGCAGGCTCCAAGGCCATGGAATTATAGACTTGTGAAGTTCTTGAAAGAGCTTTGGTTCCAAGTGTCTAAGGTAGATAGTAGCTTGCTTGTTAAAGCAAGTGATGATGGGTTTATTTACATTTGCATATATGTTGATGGCATAATTCTTACAGGTATAGATGAGAGGGCATACAAATTCTTAAGAAGCACATGGAGAAAGATTTCAAGATTAGTGACTTGGGAGACTTATCATATTTCTTGGGAATGGAGATTTCATATACTCAACATGGGGTGTATGTGACTCAAGAAAGGTATTTGAAGAATTTGCTAATCAAGTTTAAAATGGAAGATTGTAGGGTAGCACCTACTCCAATGGAGTTGAATCATAAATTGAGCAGATATGGAGGAGAAGAATTCATGGACATGAAGCTATATCAAAGTTTGGTTGGTAGTCTACTCTATGCTACGTTGACTAGGCCTCATTTGTCATATGGAGTTGGAGTGTTGCCTCAATTCATGCATTGTCCTAGGAAAGAGCATTTGATTGCAGGACAAAGGGTGCTAAGATACATTAAGGGTACAATCAAGGTTGGGTAAAGAGGACACCATTTAAAATTTCTATAGGCATAGCAAACTAGCCAAATTCAAATGACCAAAGCATGCATGCCAAAGATTTGCATCTGACATAGCATGAGAATCATGTACTGCACATGCTATATCATTCATCGATTTTCCATAGTCTATGAGCTTATATAGCCCATGACATAAAATGTCAAAAGCAATAATCATGTCTCCATTTGATAGATCATGAACTCTACATTTGTCATCAACAAATTTCACAACCAAGCCAATCTTGGCTAATGTAGAAACTGATAAAAGATTTTTCGTGATCCCTAGCACAAATAAAGCATCTGACAATGTAAAAGAAGTGTTAGGAAAGATGGATGGACACTCCAAGAAATGAGTAGGTACTTCTAATCTCTGCTTTGTACCAGCCCTATTTGACTTCAGATTTTTGTTGTAGGCCCTCTTAGCTCTCCAATGACACTAAGTAAGTGACTATGTACTTTGGAAATGATGCAAGTAATGTTTGGTACAAAACAGACTACTTCCAAATTCAAAGATCAATGAAAACCTTCTATTTTTGTTCACACACTTGTTGCTTGTTAAGCTCAATGCTTCCACTACAATAGGAATTAGAAAAATTCCTTTTGGATATATCAAATTAGCTTAATAAGCTAATGATTCCAAGTAGAATCACTTAAAATTATTGACTACACATAGAGCAATCCATTTAGCAAGTATAGCATTACCCCCGATTTTTTAGGACCTCTATGAGTTTGAACAGTGATTACTTTGATGCGCGTTTCTTCCAATCCACAAAATGGAATGTCTTCAGACTTTTGCAGAATATAGTAGACTTAGATTGGATTCCAATGAGCTATAGAACATTGAAAATGGTGCACTAATGGCTGAGATATGAGCAATACAAAATGACCATTCTGAATGACAATGACAGAGAGATCAACAGATGTAAGTAATGATCTATTGTATTATAAGACAATGCTGTACATGATCATTGACATGATAACAATGCCCAATGATAGATAGAGATGTAGGCTATAGAGTGAGCCTCTCTATTACATCAAATGATAAGCTATACGTTTAGTAATGAGACCTCTTCTATCCACGAGTTTTTGAGTTGATCTTTTATAAGGTTGTTCTTCAAATTTGAATTTGAATTCAAAATTTGGCTCTCTCTAGAAAAGTGATCCTCTAATCTAGGAAATATTCTCTCCAAGAAGATTCGTAACTTTTCTTTCTAACTAAGTCCGCGAGTTAAGTGGTAGTTAGAAATATTCCTCCAAGTCAAATAGACTTTTACAAATGGTAAAAGGTAAAGAATCCATAGCAATGGTTCTCATGGGTCTTCAATCAATTGCACATAAGGTCTTGTGGTATATAGCCAAGTGTGTAGGCTTGGTACTTACACCAACAGCTCCCCCTCAAGCCAAACATCTTGCCTTGATCTTCATCATCAATCTTCTTGTATGTCCTGCAATCCAATCATAGCTTTAAACCTACAAAGTTTAGTACCATCAAGTGCTTTGGTCAATAAGTCTATACATTGCATATTAATTGATGCATATGCCAACTAAATTTCCTTGCTCAATAGCTTCTCTCTCACATAATGATGGTGGACCTCAATATGCTTGGTCCTAGCATGATAAATAGGATTTGCTGCAAGATGTAAAGAGCTTGTATTATCGCCAAAAATTATTGGAGATGTAGTATGCAATCCCAAATATGTATATAGCAATCTGATACATATGGCCTCTTGAGTAGCATTTTCCAATACTCTATATTCTACCTATTGAAGACAACCTTGGCATCCAACAAATGAAATTTCTTTAACATGTCATGTACATACTTTCTCTTAGTAATATAAATTCAAAAGTTAGTATAGACTAATTCAAGTCCAAGAAAATACTTTAGTAATCCTAGATCACTGATTTTGAACTCCTACATCATTTGATTCTTAATCTACTTGATGCCATTAGCATCATTACCTGTAAGTATGATATCATCAACATACACACATAGATATGTCACCTCTAAATTACTTCTCTTAACAAATAGAGAAATATTTTCTTTACTCATGATGAATAATTGATCCTGAAGATATGTAGTCAAATTATGGTTCCATGCCCTAGGTGCCTGCTTCAATCCATAAAGAGCTTTGTTTATTTTACACACATGACTTACCTTGATTCCGTCCTCATAGCCAAGAGGTTGAGACATGTACACGTCCTCTGAAATCCATCCATTGAGAAATGCATTTTTTACATCCAATTGGTACATGTTCCAATTCTTTGATGCAACCACACTTACCAATACCCTAATGGTTGGCATTTTGGCTAGAGATGAGAATGTTTCTTCATAATCAACTCCTTGGGTTTGTGCAAAACCCTTAGCCACATGTCTAGCCTTGTCCCTACTTATTGATCCATCAAAATTTCTTTTGATCTTATAGATCCATCTAGAACCAATTACCTTCATAGACTCCTTCGTTGGCACTAGCTCCCATGTATCATTTTCCTTGAGTGCTTCAATCGCCTCATCCATAGCTTCTTTCCATTGTGCCTTGGTCTTTGCCTCTTCATATGATGATGGCTCTTCAAATGACAAGTCTTTTGCAAGATAAACCGAGTGCTTAGTAACTAAAGAAGTATTATACCCAAATCTGATTGGCTTCTTGCTTTCCCTTTGTGCTCTTCTAGTTGCTTGGTTGGATGATTCAGGTATATCCTCCAACTTCTTCATCTTGACTTTGCCTTTGGATTTCCATGCCTTGAATTCTTCTAGGTTGATGATGTCTTCATCCTCTGAGTTGATGTCTTCAATCTGATTTGGCTTCTCCTTGGTGAGGCTTGGAAATTCCTCCTTCAAGTCATAAGGTAGCTTTACTTTCCTACGTTCACTTTCAAACCAAGAATCATTCTCATCAAAGACAACATCTCTACTGACCATAAATCCTTTGTTGGAAGGATTGTAAAACCAGTATCCTTTGTGATTCAAGTCATACCCTATGAAGATGCATGTCTCTGCCTTAGGTTCTAGCTTACGTCTGATTTGAGATGGTATATGCACATAAGCAACACATCCAAAGATCTTGCAATGATCAAGTGAAGGTCTTCTACCATGCCATGCCTCATATGGGATCATCCCATCAAGAGATTTTGATGGAAACATGTTAACAAGATAAGTGGCAGTAGCTACACTCTCTGCCCATAAGTAATTAGGTAATTTTTTCTCATTTAGCATTGACCTAGCTGTTTCAACAATTAATCTATTTCTCCTATCTGCCACCCCATTCTGCTCAGGGGTATACCTTGTGGTAATTTCTCTTTTGATTCCTCTATCCTGCAAGAATGCATCAAACTCATTTGAGAAGTACTCACCTCCTCCATCAGACCTTAGTCTCTTTAGACTTCTTCCTATTTGGTCCTCAACAAGTGCAATATACTTTTTAAAGCAATTGAATACTTCATCTTTGTGCTTTTTAAAATATAAGATAGTCCACCTACTGAAATCATCAATGAAAGATACATAATACCTTGATCCAGAAATTGAGGGATCCTTACTTGGTCCCCATACATGTGTATGGACAAGCTCTAGGTAATCTACATGCATGTAGCCTTTCTGTGATAAGGGTAACCTGTGAGATTTTCCAAACTGAAAAGCACCACATTTACAGATCATGTATTGCTTGGATACATTAGGTATCCCAAGCACACATTGATCTCTACAAATTTGCTTTAAAGTTCTCTCACCAATATGCCATAATCTCTTATGCCAAATTTCAAGCTCTGACAATGTTTGATCTTTGTAGCTATAAAGTGCAATATTCCTTGTATCTTCAAGTTCAAAATTAAATAATCTACCTATCTTTTCTCCTTTGGCAATTCTTTTGAATCCATGTTGGGTATCCTCCACAAATGCTCCATATTTGTTGAACGTGACCTACAAACCCTTTTCCACAATCTATCCAACACTCATCAAGTTCTTGGTAATTGTAGGTACATATAGAACCATGCTCAATAGATTTCTATTTCCATCAAAGGTTTTAACATTTCCTACCTTGATCACTAAGTGCTGGGTGTCATCACCTGTTTGTACCTGATGTTTACCCTTAGGTTCCTCAAGATCAGAGAGAAGATCTACATTGCCTGCCACATGGTTTGAGCATCCTAATTCAATGTAGAAGAGATAATCATCATCATTTATACGTGGTTTTGAAGTCATATTCATAATCAGAAGAGAATCCTCTTGCTCCTCTCTATAGTTGTTGTAATCTTTCCTTGATTTGTAGCTTCCTTGGTAGTTGTTATTGTATTTGTTGTTGTAGTTGTTATTGTAGCCTTCATGATGGTTGAATCTTCCTCTTGATTGTGTATATCCACCTCTTTGGAAACCTCTACCTCTCTGATTCTTGAAGTTCCTGTAACACTCATCTGTAGTATGATTTGAAAAACCATAAATATTACAAGGTGAGGATTTATAAGGTCTCCCCCTACCTTGCTTACCTCCTGTACCCCTACCTCTTGAGTTTCTACCTCTCGTTGCATAGTTGGCTTGAGAGGTTGTACCTTCATCCTCAGCCTTCTTGTTTTTTCCTTTCTCTTTAGACTTGCCTTATCTCTGTATAGGGCAGAAGAGCTATTACCTCTTGATGAATCTCCATTCTTGTTGATCTTGGCTTCATGTGTAAAGATTTGCCCCATGAGTGTGGTAAGATTTGGATTCTGCATATCCATGTGCAAGTCCATAGCAGTTGTGAAGCTCTCCCATTTGTCATCTACCTTAATGCCATTGATCATTTGTCTCATAATTTTCTCCTCTTCAATCTCCTCTCCTATGCTTGCGAATTGGTCAACCACATCCTTGAATTTGGTCACATACTCTGAGATGCCTTGCTTGGGTTGCTTCCTTTGAGTGGTAAACGCAATCCACAATTGGTCCTTCTTGGCCCTTGTGTTGGATGAAAAATATTATTTTCCTCAATAGAGAAATAAGGCAAAGATGTCGTTTTGGGAAATGTTATCTGTTTAGATGGCTTGTGTTCGAATCCCATGGTCAACAAGTCCTCAAAAGTAGGACTTTGAAAAAAATATATTTCTATACACAATATGCAGGGTTCAATACCTTAATGATTATGTTATACTTTGACAAATGTGTTGGAACAAACCAATCACAAATTGGTGATTACAAAGAGATTGAAGCAAGTTTATAATCAGATTGAAGTGGAAAAAGACACTTGAGAAAGTGAAGAGATCTCAGAAGTGAAGTTTGTATACATATGTACATTATAGGTGGAAATTCTTGTAATCTGAGTATAGATATTCCTTAGGATGATAAGGAGTAATGTAATAGACGCGGGATAAGTCTAAAACCATATGTATATAAGTCAATGATGTAAAGAAATAAGTAGGAGAGTCATTAGAGAACAAGTGTCATAGAGATAGATGTGAAGAGAGTCATCTTCAGAAAATAGCGACGGGTATTTCATAGATTTCTCTCAGTATGATCATGTGGATCAAAAATCCTTTTGTACACATCTAATCTGGAAGCTAATGAAGCTATGTTAAAAATTTTATGATCCAATTCCTTTTCTATTCTGAGTATGATCAATAGGAACATTTATATGTAGAATCTGTAGATAGACTTCTCAAAGTCGCGCACTTTTCTGTGTCAATGTTTTGCTTAGGTCTCAGTGCATAGTGTAAAGTTTTTAATGAATGAGCATTGAAAATCTAAGTTAGAAGGTAAGGAAGCTATGGCTAAAAGAATTTAGCAAAACGGGATCTGTGCTATGAGAAATCAACTTAAGAAGTTGACCATGTCAAAGTCGCCATTGCTGGAAGACAAATTTTGACATACCTTTGATCTTAGGGATCAAATTAAAGTTTTAAGGATTCTTTTGAAGAACTAATGGTTGATATGATTGCGCAAAGGCAGTATGGAGATTTGTGCATCATTGTTTTGAAGAAATCTGAAGATATGTGCAGGTTTTGAAGTAAATTTCTGAAGCAGACTTTCTGAAGAAGGAATTTCTTCACTCAGAGAAGTGCTAGTGAAAGTTTTGATAAATGAAGACAATATTTGTGTAAAGTTTGATCCATAAATGACATAGAAGTGTTCTTAGATCATTATAGATCAAGCCTTTGGAGATTAAGAAGTCTCCAATAGTGGTATCAGAGTTGAAGGTGCAATACACGTGAAGTAAAGAGTATTGGAAGTTTTGACTATTGCAGACATTGAAGTTTTTTCAAATTAAAGGAGCACAGGATCAAAGTTTGAAAGAAAACCTGAAGGAGAATCAAGTACGAATTCAAAGCATCAAGAAGGATTAAAGCTTCATATCCAAGGTACATTCTATTATCATAAATCATAGTAATTGCAGACACAAAAGATCAAAGATGGGAGAAAGCTTGCAGATTGATAAGCTAGATAGGGAGAACTATCTAGCTTGGTCCATGAGGATGGAGGCACACCTCATGAGCAAAGATTTAATGGCATTCATTACAGGTGAATAAGAAAAGCCTGAGTTTGCAGATCCTAGTATTCCAACTAGAGAAGAGCTTGCAGATTTGAAGACCTGGATGAGAAAGGATGCTCAAGGTAGGAGTAACATTTACATGGCTATAAATGATTATCTTCTACCTCACATCAGAGGTTTAGAAAGTGCAACAGATGTGTGGAATGCCTTGGAAGAGCATTTCCAAAACACAACCAAGTCAAGGAAGTCCTCATTATGGATAGAATTCACAACTTTCAAGAAGAAGAGTTCACAATCAATTTTTGATTATGTGGCAAGGATGAAGGATATTGCAGATAGCTTGGGAGCAGTAGATGAAGGCATTGAAGAGGATAAGTTAGTAAGGCAAATACTTACAGTTCTGAGAGGAGATGAGAAGTGGAAGCCTTTCATATTTTCCATAGAATTGTCACTTGATCACTTTACTCTTGATCTTAATCAATTGCTAGGACACATGCTAACTTTTGAGCAAGACATTAAGGGAGACAATGATAGGAGTGAAATCCAAGCTATCTACTCCAAGGACAAGAAAAAGAATGGCAAAGGGAAGCAGTCAACTGATGATGAAGGGACCTCAAGTCAAGCTAACTTTACAAAAGGAAAGATGAATTTCAGACGTAAAGGAAGAGGAGGTAACAACAAAGATAATACTAAAGCTTGTTGGATTTGTGGCAGAACCAAATTTTTGGCAAATGATTGTTGGTATAACAATCAAAATGGAGGAAATAATAATCAGAGTTTTAATCAAAGAGGTAGAGGAGGCAGAAACCAAAGAGGCAACTTCAGAGGAAGAGGTGGTAGGACATCATATGCTAGAGGAGGTGGAAGAAGTTTTCAATCTCAGTCCTACAACAACAATTATTATAATTATGCATCATATCAAAAGGATGACATGACTCTCATCTTGAATGCAACTCATGAAGCAGTAGGAGAAGACCAAAGGGTGTTTTATATTGACTCAGGATGTAGCAATCATCTGAGTGGCAATATATCACTGATGGCTAATATGGAAGCAAAGGTGAACGGACATACAGTTCAAACAGGTGACAATACTAAGCATAAGGTGGAAAGCATTGGATCAGTGAAGACAAAGAATGGAAGTACACTCTTGAGCAAGGTACTTTATGTTCCTTCTATTCCTAAAAAATTGATAAGTGTGGGGCAAATTGTGGAGAAGGGATATGAAGTCAGATTCACAAATGATGGTGTTTATGTGCAAGATCCAAATCAAGGATATAGAAACATTATTGCAGGTAAAAAGGAAGGAAGGTTGTTTACTCTCAAAGTCCAAGGTAATGTGGGACATGCCTTATTTACTTATGGAAGTCAAAAGATGTCTGAGTTAGACCTAAGGCATAAAAGGCTAGGTCATTTCAATGAGAGAGCCATAAAGGAAATGTCAAGGAATGATGTGGTGCTTGGTTTGCCAAAAGTTGAAAGGAAACACATGGTGTACAAGTGTGAAGCTTGTCAATTAGGTAAATCACACAAAAGTTCTTACAACAAATCAGGATACAAGTATTCAAACATGCCTGAGTTAGTTTGTACAGATGTATGGGGTCCTTCAAGGGACTATAGCATAAATGGATCCAGATATTATGTGTTGTTTGTTGATGATGCAACTAGATGGGTTACTTTATATGTAATCAAGGACAAATCAGAAGTGTTCAAGACATTCAAGCATTATCATGCTTATGCAGAAAGGATTACAGGACAAAAGCTCAAGAGGTTGAGATCAGATGAAGGGGGAGAGTATTTTTCTAAAGAGTTTGATGATTATTTGTGGAATGTAGGTATAAAAAGAGAAGTAACTTATGTTCCTTCACAATTGAGACATAAGCTAGAACCCAAAGCAAAGAAGTATGTGTTTATTGGGTATGATGATAGACAGATGGGTTACAAATTGTGGAGTCCATCCACAAAGCAATTTGTTGTTACCAAAGATGTTACATTTGATGAGCAAATCACATGGTATACAAGGTCAACAAATGATTATGCAGGTGTTGAAGAAATACAAAGGAAAGGGAAGGCAAAAGTAAATATGTATGAAGAAGATATTGATGATGTTGACTATAAAAGTAAATTGCAGGATAATGTTGAAGATGGGCCAAGATTTGATCCAGAATCTAATGTGGCTGAGACTTCAAGAAGTGCAGAGGTTAGAAGATCCTCAAGGGAAAGAAAAGAGCCTATCAGGTATAGCTATGATACATCTTTTCTAACAACAAAAGATTATGCTTAAATTGTGAAGATAGAAGAGGATCCCATCACATATGAAGAAGCTAAAGGAAAACAGAATTGGGAAAAGGCAATGCAAGAAGATTATGATGCTCTACTTGAAAATGAAACATGGGAATTGGTGCCAAGACCAAAGAATCAGAAAGTCATTGGATGTAAGTGGGTGTATAAAACAAAAAGATTTGCAGATGGTAAGGTGTCTAGATACAAGGCTAGACTTGTGGTCAAAGGTTATGCCCAAACTTATGGGGTAGATTATGATGAAACCTTTAGTCCTGCTGCTAAGATGTCTACAATTAGATCATTGATTGTTATTGTTGCTTGTAAAGGATGGAAATTATCACAATTAGATGTGAAGAATGCATTTTTGAATGGATACATTGCAGATGAAGTGTACATGGAGCAACCAGAAGGCTTTATGGATTCAATTGGATCAAATTATGTGTGTAAGCTCAAGAGAGCTTTGTATGGGTTGAAGCAGGCTCCAAGACCATGGAATTACAGGCTTGTTAAATTCTTGAATAAATGTGGATTTCAAGCATCAAAGGTAGATAGTAGCTTGCTAGTAAAGGCAAGTGAAAATGGATACATATACATGTGTATTTATGTTGATGATATTATTGTCATAGGTACACATGCTCACGGAATCAATGAGCTTAAGAAACAAATAGAGAAGGAGTTTGGGAAACTTATCTTATTTCTTAGGAATGCTGTATATACTCAACATGGAGTATATGTTACACAAGAGAGGTACTTGAAGAATCTTCTGGTCAAATTCAACATGGAGGATTGCAAGCCTTCAAGTACACCATTGGAGGTAAATCATAAATTGAGCAGGTATGGAGGTGAAGAGTTTAATGACATGAAGAAATATCAGAGTTTGGTAGGTAGTTTAATATATGCTACCTTGACAAGGCCAGATCTATCATATGCAGTAGGTGTGTTATCACAATTCATGCATTGTCCAAAGAAAGACTCATTAGATTGCAACTCAAAGGGTACTCAGATATATCAAAGGAACCCTAAGTGAAGGTCTGTATTATGGATTTACTTCAGATACAAGAATTAAAGTGTTTAGTGATGCAGATTGGGCAGGTGATTCAGATGATAGAAGGTCTAATCATGGGTATCTCTATTATATTGGAGATAAACTAGTTTCTTGGTGCTCAAAGAAGCAACATACAGTTGCTTTGTCATCTACAGAAGCTGAGTATAAAGGAATGGTATGTTGGAGCAAACCAATCACAAATTGGTGATTATACAAATCTTGGAGAATGCTTATGGTCAGAATGAAGCAAAGGAAGACATTTGCAAAACTAAGAAGAAGTCAGAATGTTGTCTTGTACACATATGTACATTAGCATAGTCATAGATGACTTAGATCTTTTGTTCAGTAAGAATTATGTACAAATTATCTATAAATACCTTGAGAAAAGTCGGGGCATGTATGAGAGCATATGTGACAATAGTTACAAGTCAAGAATTAGGGAGATAGAAGCAATAAGTTAGTGGAAAGTGAGTTTGTGTTAGCTCTCATCACTCAGTTGTAATCTTCTGAGTTAATGAAGAAATATTGCGCCCGATCTTTTCGTGTCTGCTTCTTCTGTGTTTGATCATTTGTGAAATCCTTTTGAGGATATCTAAAGTGTTAGTTAATGAGCCTGTGACCTGAATTTCAGAGTCCAATTGTAAACAGGCTAGGAGAATGGTGAGTAGGAACATTCATATGTGTTGAATGTCTACAGTTCTCTGAAACAGGCTCAAATTTCGTGTTTAATCTTTTGGTCAGTGCTCACTCCATAGTTTAAAGTTTTGTGCAAGTAAGCACTTAATCTTTAAGTTGGAAGGTGATCTACTCGTGGCTAAAAGCATTTGGCAAAACGGATTAGATATTGTGAGAATCAAAGTTAAGAAGTTAGGGGTGTCTGAATCGACTTCTCAGAAGTACAGTTTCTGACATAGGTAACTTGAGAAGTTGATTTCTCAAGCTACACTTAATCTTTTGGAGTAATTCAACTTGGAATAGTTGCGCAATCTCTAGGAGATGATTCGTACAAAGTTTCATCAAAAACTTTACACGTTTGACAAGTCAATATAAGGAAATAGTGCAGCAGACTTTTCTGTGTATCACCTTCTTCACAGATTTGTTCATCTTTTGATAATTAGAAGTTGATCCTCTAAATGTGTGAAAGGTTTTGACTTATTCTTGGTATAGAGGTGCTCTAATCACAAGAATAAGTTGTTCTTTTGGAGATTAACATTCTCCATCAGTGGTATCAGAGCAGGAGACATCAATTTGAAGAAAAGGAGGATCTCGACTGCTGCAGATTCAAGAGATTCAACATTTGAAGGATCAAGAAGTGAAAGCTTGGAGTCAAAGCTCGAGGAGAAGACAAATTGACATCAAGAAAGGAAAAAGGAGTTCAACTCGAAGTAAAGGTACATATATTGTTTGTAAAGCTTGAAGATTTCAATATACAGGTGGATACAAGATGGGAGAAAGCTTGCAGATTGATAAGCTAGATAGGGAGAACTATCCAGCATGGTCCATGAGGATGGAAGCACACCTCATGAGCAAAGACCTTATAGCATTTATTACAGGAGATGAAGAAAAACCAGAATTTGCAGATCCAAGTATTCCTACTAGGGAGGAACTTGCAATGTTGAAGACTTGGATGAGAAAGGATGCTCAAGCAAGGAGTATCATCTACATGGCTGTAAATGATTATCTTCTACCTCACATCAGAGGTTTAGAAAGTGCCACAGATGTTTGGAATGCCTTGGAAGAGCATTTCCAAAATACAACTAAGTCAAGGAAGTCCTCACTATGGGCTGAGTTCACAACTTTCAAGAAGAAGAGTTCACAATCAATTTCAGATTATGTGGCAAGGATGAAAGATATTGCAGATAGCTTGGGAGCAGTGGATGAAGACATTGAAGAAGAAAAGTTGGTAAGACAAATACTTACAGGTCTAAGAGGTGATGAGAAGTGGAAGCCTTTTATATTGTCCATAGAGTTGTCACTTGATCACTTTACTCCTGACCTTAATCAATTGTTAGGACACATGCTAACCTTTGAGCAGGATCTTAAAGGAGACAATGATAGAAGTACAAGTCAAGCTATGTACTCCAAAGATAAGAAAAAGAATGGCAAGGGAAAGCAATCAAATGAGGATGAAGGGAACTCAAATCAAGCCAACTTCACAAAAGGGAAGACAAATTTCAGAGGTAAAGGAAGAGGAGGTAAGAACAAAGATAATGCTAAAGCTTGTTGGATTTGTGGCAGAACAAATCATTTGGCAAATGATTGTTGGTATAACAATCAAAGTGGAGGATACAACAATCAGAATTATAGTCAAAGAGGTAGAGGAGGCAGAAACCAAAGAGGCAATTTCAGAGGAAGAGGTGGTAGGACATCATATGGTAGAGGAGGTGGAAGAAACTTCCAATCTCAGTCCTACAACAATAATTATTACAATTATGCATCAGATCAGAAGGATGACATGACTCTTATCCTGAATGCAACTCATGAATCAATGGGAGAAGATCAAAGAGTGTTTTATATTGACTCAGGGTGCAGCAACCATCTGAGTGGGAACCTATCCTTGATGACTGATATGGAAGCAAGGGTGAATGGACATACAGTTCAAACAGGTGACAATACCAAACATAAAGTGGAGAGCATTGGATCAGTGAAGACAAAGAGTGGAAGTACACTTCTGAGCAAGGTACTTTATGTCCCTACTATTCCTAAAAATTTGATAAGTGTAGGGCAAATTGTGGAGAAAGGATATGAGGTAAGATTTACAAATGATGGTGTCTATGTACAAGATCCAAATCAGGGATATAGAACCATAATTGCAGGTAAAAAGGAGGGAAGATTGTTCACTCTCAAAGTCCAAGGTAATGTAGGACATGCATTGTTTACCTATGGAGGTCAAAAGGTATCTGAATTAGACCTATGGCATAAGAGGCTAGGTCATTTCAATGAGAGAGCTATAAAGGAAATGTCAAAGAATCAGGTGGTGCTTGGATTGCCAAATATTGAAGGGCAACATATGGTGTACAAGTGTGAAGCTTGTCAATTAGGTAAAGCACATAAAAGTTCTTATAACAAATCAGGGTACAATTATTCAAATATGCTTGAATTGGTTCATACAGATGTATGGGGACCCTCAAGGGACTATAGCATAAATGGATCCAGATATTATGTGTTGTTTGTTGATGATGCAACCAGGTGGATTACTTTGTATGTAATCAAGGACAAATCAGAAGTCTTCAAGACATTCAAACATTTTCATGCTTATGCAGAAAGGATCACAGGACAAAAGTTAAAGAGATTAAGATCAGATGGAGGGGGAGAGTATTTCTCAAAAGAGTTTGATGATTATTTGTGGAATGCAGGTATCAAAAGAGAAGTGACTTGCAGGTACTCCCCTCAACAGAATGGAGTAGCAGAAAGGAGGAATAGGACTCTTGTAGAGTTTGCAAGAGCCATGATGAAGGAAAAGAATTGTCCAAATTACTTATGGGCAGAGGCCATTAACACTGCAACATATCTTGTGAATAGGTTGCCTTGCAAAGCTTTGGATGGAGAAACCCCTTATGAAGCATGGTGGGGTAAGAAACCTAGTCTTGATCATTGTAAAGTATTTGGATGTATTGCATATGCTTATGTTCCTTCACAGCTAAGACATAAGCTAGAACCAAAAGCAGAGAAGTATGTGTTTATTGGATATGATGATAGACAAATGGGTTACAGGTTGTGGAGTCCATCCACAAAGCAATTTCTTGTTACTAAAGATGTAACATTTGATGAGCAAAACATGTGGTATACAGGATCACCAAATGAGTATACAGGTGTTGAAGAAGTTCAAAGGAAAGGAAAGGCAAAGGTAAAGGTATGTGAAGAAATTGTTGATGAAGTTGACTCTAGATGTAGAGTGCAGGATCATGTAGAAGAAGGGCCAAGATTTGATCCAGAATCAAATGAGGCTGAAACATCAAGAAGTGCAGAAATCAGAAGATCTACAAGGGAAAGGAAAGAGCCTATAAGGTATAGCTATGATACATCTTTCCTAACAACAAGAGATTATGCTTACATTGTGAAAACAGAAGAAGATCCAACCACTTATGAAGAAGCCAAAGGTAAACAGAATTGGGAGAAGGCAATGCAAGAAGAGTATGATGCTCTACTTGAAAATGAAACTTGGGAATTAGTACCAAGACCAAAGAATCAGAAAGTCATTGGATGCAAGTGGGTATACAAAACAAAGAGGTTTGCAGATGGTAAGGTGTCTAGATATAAGGCTAGACTAGTGGTTAAAGGTTATGCCCAAACTTATGGGGTAGATTATGATGAAACCTTTAGTCCTGTTGCTAAGATGTCTACAATTAGGCATTGATTGCTATTGCTGCTTGCAAAGGATGGAAATTATCACAAAGCATTTCTTAATGGTTACATTGCAGATGAAGTATATATGGAGCAACCAGAAGGCTTCATGGAGTCAATTGGATCAGATTATGTGTGTAAGCTCAAGAGAGCTTTATATGGGTTGAAGCAAGCCCCAAGAGCTTGGAATTACAGATTGGTCAAGTTCTTGAATGAATGTGGATTTCAAGCATCAAAGGCAGATAGTAGCTTGCTAGTGAAGGCAAGTGAAAATGGATATATTTACATGTGCATTTATGTTGATGATATTATTGTTACAGGAACAGATGCTCAAGGAATCAATGAACTCAAGAAGCAAATAGAGAAGGAGTTTAAGATAAGTGACTTGGGAAACTTATCTTATTTTCTAGGAATGCAGATTGTGTATACTCAACATGGAGTATATGTTTCACAAGAGAGATACTTGAAGAATCTTTTGATCAAGTTTAACATGGAAGATTGCAAGACCTCAACCACTCCATTGGAGGTAAATCATAAATTAAGCAGGTATGGAGGTGAAGAGTTCAATGACATGAAGAAATATCAGAGTTTGGTAGGTAGTCTAATCTATGCTACCTTGACAAGGCCAGACCTATCATATGCAGTAGGTGTGTTGTCACAATTTATGCATTGTCCAAAGAAGACTCATTGGATTGCAGCTCAAAGGGTACTTAGATATATCAAAGGAACCCTAAGTGAAGGTTTGTACTATGGTTTCACTTCTGACACAAGAATCAAAGTGTTTAGTGATGCAGATTGGGCAGGTGACTCAGATGATAGAAGGTCTACTCATGGATATCTATGTTATGTTGGAGACAAGTTAGTGTCTTGGTGTTCAAAGAAGCAACACACAGTTGCTTTATCATCCACAGAGGTTGAGTATAAGGGAATGGTAGAAGCTGCAAAAGAAGTTATATGGTTGAAGACCTTGATGAAAAGTTTTGAGACTGATCATAGTACTCCAATAATTTTTGGAGACAATATGAGTTCTTTGTATTTGGCAGCTAACCCTGTTTTTCATGCCAGGACTAAGCATATAGAGATACAGTATCATTTCTTGAGGGAAAAGGTACTTGATAAAGAGATTGAAGTGATGTACACTCCAACAAAAGAACAAGTGGCAGATATGATGACAAAAAGCTTGGATGGACCTAAGCTACAGAGATTCAAGGAGATGGCAGGAGTGAAGAAGAATGGAATAATCACAATTAGTGATTGAGGGGGAGCTGTTGGAGCAAACCAATCACAAATTGGTGATTATACAAATCTTGGAGAATGCTTATGGTCAGAATGAAGCAAAGGAAGACATTTGCAAAACTAAGAAGAAGTCAGAATGTTGTCTTGTACACATATGTACATTAGCATAGTCATAGATGACTTAGATCTTTTGTTCAGTAAGAATTATGTACAAATTATCTATAAATACCTTGAGAAAAGTCGGGGCATGTATGAGAGCATATGTGACAATAGTTACAAGTCAAGAATTAGGGAGATAGAAGCAATAAGTTAGTGGAAAGTGAGTTTGTGTTAGCTCTCATCACTCAGTTGTAATCTTCTGAGTTAATGAAGAAATATTGCGCCCGATCTTTTCGTGTCTGCTTCTTCTGTGTTTGATCATTTGTGAAATCCTTTTGAGGATATCTAAAGTGTTAGTTAATGAGCCTGTGACCTGAATTTCAGAGTCCAATTGTAAACAGGCTAGGAGAATGGTGAGTAGGAACATTCATATGTGTTGAATGTCTACAGTTCTCTGAAACAGGCGCAAATTTCGTGTTTAATCTTTTGGTCAGTGCTCACTCCATAGTTTAAAGTTTTGTGCAAGTAAGCACTTAATCTTTAAGTTGGAAGGTGATCTACTCGTGGCTAAAAGCATTTGGCAAAACGGATTAGATATTGTGAGAATCAAAGTTAAGAAGTTAGGGGTGTCTGAATCGACTTCTCAGAAGTACAGTTTCTGACATAGGTAACTTGAGAAGTTGATTTCTCAAGCTACACTTAATCTTTTGGAGTAATTCAACTTGGAATAGTTGCGCAATCTCTAGGAGATGATTCGTACAAAGTTTCATCAAAAACTTTACACGTTTGACAAGTCAATATAAGGAAATAGTGCAGCAGACTTTTCTGTGTATCACCTTCTTCACAGATTTGTTCATCTTTTGATAATTAGAAGTTGATCCTCTAAATGTGTGAAAGGTTTTGACTTATTCTTGGTATAGAGGTGCTCTAATCACAAGAATAAGTTGTTCTTTTGGAGATTAACATTCTCCATCATGGTAGAGGCTGCAAAAGAAGTAATATGGTTAAAAAAACCTTGTTGAAGATTTTTGGAACTGATCAGAGTACTCCAATTATTTTTGGAGACAATATGAGTTCATTGTATTTGGCAGCAAACCCTGTTTTTGATGCCAGGACTAATCATATAGAGATTCAGTATCATTTCTTGAGAGAAAAGGTACTTGATAAAGAGATTGAAGTGATGTATACTCCAACAAAAGAACAAGTTGCAGATATGTTAACAAAAAGCTTGGATGGACCTAAGCTATAAAGATTCAAGGAGATGGCAGGAGTGAAGAAGAATGGAATAATCACAATTAGTGATTGAGGGGGAGTTGTTGGCACAAACCAAACACAAATTGATGATTACAAAGAGATTGAAGCAAGTTTATAATCAGATTGAAGTGGAAAAAGACACTTGAGAAAGTGAAGAGATCTCAGAAGTGAAGTTTGTATACATATGTACATTATAGGTGGAAATTCTTGTAATCTGAGTATAGATATTCCTTACGATGATAAGGAGTAATGTAATAGATGCGGGATAAGTCTAAAACCATATGTATATAAGTCAATGATGTAAAGAAATAAGTAGGAGAATCATTAGAGAACAAGTGTCATAGAGATAGATGTGAAGAGAGTCATCTTCAGAAAATAGCCACGGGTATTTCATAGATTTCTCTCAGTATGATCATGTGGATCAAAAATCCTTTTGTACACATATAATCTGGAAGCTAATGAAGCTATGTTCAAAATTTTATGATCCAATTCCTTTTCTACTGTGAGTATGATCAATAGGAACATTTGTATGTAGAATCTGTAGATAGACTTCTCAGAGTCATGCACTTTTCTGTGTCAATGTTTTGCTTAGATCTCAGTGTATAGTGTAAAGTTTTTAATGACTGAGCATTCAAAATCTAAGTTAGAAGGTAAGGAAGCTATGGCTAAAAGCATTTAGCAAAACGGGATCTGTGGTGTGAGAAATCAACTTAAGAAGTTGACTATGTCAAAGTCGCCATTTCTGGAAGAAAGTTTTTGACATACCTTTGATCTTAAGGATCAAATTAAAGTTTTAAGGATTCTTTTGAAGAACTAATGGTTGATTTGATTGTGTAAAGGTAGTGTGGAGATTTGTGCATCATTGGTTTGAAGAAATCTAAAGATATGTGCAGGTATTGAAGTCAATTTCTGAAGCAGACTTTCTAAAGAAGGAATTTCTTCACTGAGAGAAGTGCTAGTGAAGGTTTTGATAAATGAAGACAATATTTGTGTAAAGTTTGATCCATAACTAATATAGAAGTGTTCTTAGATCAGTATAGATCAAACCTTTGGAGATTAAGAAGTCTTCAATAACATGAACTTTCAAACAATTGTATTCACTTATTGCAATAGGTCATGAGTTTGAAACCCATTAATTAGAGAAGTTACTAAATACTATTTGCTCTCTTCTACCGACCAGGAATATGAAGGATACGTTTCTTGCTTTATGAACAAATATTGAAAGTGTATGTTATAAATTTCGAATGAGTTTCCCATTTAATTCAACTTGAAAGTCTACTAATTGAAGATGAAGTTGTTGGTTATCTTTCCAAGAGAATTTAAATCAAATTTATTCTCTTCAATTAATTGAAGTTTTTGCAAGATGGTTGTGCATATGTATTCATGGTTTGAAGCTGAGCCAAAATATATTCCATTTACTCAAGTTCTATCTTATTTTTCTATCTTATTGCCATGTGAAGTTGATGTGATTAAGCAATTTATCATTAATGTTTTGTTTCCAGGTGAAACTCTTTTGACAGCCATACATAAAGGCGACTCATCTGACCTTTCTTGAAGCATTCCTTGTATGCTCTCATTTGGAACACCAACAATTGAAAAATATCCACCCAACTGAGAAAGTTCTTGACAATGTACTAGGTCTCAAAAGGCCAAAAACTAGTCAAAAACTATAAAACGACCTAGAGGAATCTTTTTATTTTGGGGGGAGGGGATTGTATGAGATTTGAGCATTGCGAGAGTTTTCTTGTAACTTGAGTTTATGAATAGAGAATTCCATTAGTCCACTCTTTGTTTTCTCTAGTGTGCATGTGTGTGGATGTGTATGCATTTGTTTGTGCTTCTCACTTACTCACTCACTTGTGAACCTCTATCACTCAAGATTGTCATATCATCCTCATGTCTCCACGGATTGATATTTATGAGGTGGATTTTCACCAAAGTGGTAGAGAAAAAGCACATGTTGTATGCAACATAAAAACAAAAAATAATGAAGAATTCTATAGAGGAAGACTTCTATAGAGGTCTATGCATTGATCTATGTCCACGTGTATGCCTTGGTTGCCACCTTAATCCTAAGCTGTGGAGTAAGCCTTCGATGGGCAGGTGGGTGCTCACATAAATGCAATAAATCTTTTGTGACAAAAAGCTATGATACTAGTGAAATGTTGTGATTTTGATGCACCACAGTGGACTCTCCTTTTGTAGAGCTCCACGATGATACTGTCATGGTAGGAAAATGAACTCTACATGTTAGACACAATACTCCACATAAGGCTTGCAAAATGTATAGAAAATATATAGTACACAGGGAAGACAAACATAGATTTCTTAGGTGTTACAAATGCGATCGAAGTTGTAGTCTGTGATTGACTAGGCCAGTATATGTTTTATTAAAAAACATATACAAAGGTGTTTGGCAACCATTTGACCTTTCACATGGACACAAATGATAACATTTTTCTCGTTTTTCTTGTGGCCTCCTAGCAAATACAATTTCTTTTATCAAAGAATGAAATAGAAAAAGTCACATAGGCCATACAAAAACAAAAATTACAACATTCCACATGCAAAAATTCATTCATTAAAAACAAAAACGTTCTTGTAATGTATGCACGAATGTATGTATGTATGTACGTATGTATGAATGTATGAAATCAATGTAGATATGTATCTAGATATGTGTGCATATGTTTCCATATGTATGTATGTATACATGTATACATACATGTATGTATGTATGTATACATGTATGTATACATGTATGTATGTATGCATATTTGTATTTATATAAAAGTGTAGTTTATGTATGTATATATTTATCTATTTATCGAGGTACATATGTATGTATCTATGTACATATATATGTATGTATACATGCATGGTTTTAATATATATGTATGTATCTAAGTTAATGTGTGTATGTATGTATGTATGCATGTATCTATGTACGTATGTGAGGTATGAGGTATGTTTGTGTGCATGTGTGTATGTATGTATGCATGTATGTATGTAGGTATGTGAAGTATGTAGGTATGTTTGTATGCATGTGTGTGTATGTATGCATGTTAGGAAATAGAAAGCAAATTATGCGATTTTCGTACACGACTTCCTTTGGTTGTCGATTGGCACCAAGATGTGCTTTGTACAATAATTTGAGTTAGAAATTCATTTGAAATTATCATGGAGAGGAATAACCTCCCAATGTAAGAGAATAGGAACGAAACTCTGAGGCGA
Organism: Ceratopteris richardii; assembly: GCA_020310875.1. NCBI lineage: Eukaryota > Viridiplantae > Streptophyta > Polypodiopsida > Polypodiales > Pteridaceae > Ceratopteris > Ceratopteris richardii. The sequence continues at coordinate 129,016,404 of CM035414.1, forward strand.
ACATATCTTTAGAGTGTTTGGGAATCACAAAATAGAGTTTTTGGCCGAAGCTTATTAAAATTATATAGTTCCACCTAGCAAGGTCAAAATATAAACCTCCGGTCTAAATAAAAAAATATTCTTAGCGGCATTGTATTTATGCAATAGATATAAAGTATATGCATTAGCTTTTAGCTGTACTATTATAGGCACTTCATAGGCTCTCAACGTGCTTACAAGTCATAAACCTTCAGTGTAGTGGGAGCTAGACAGATGTTAACGACTCCAAAACTAGAGGGAACCATAAATTTTATAGCATCCACATATGCATGGTATCCTTTGTAGAACAGATATGATATCCTTTGTAGAAGAAATATGGTTCACGTTACTGTACAAAGGAAAAACTGAAAGGGGCCGAGGGTATAAATATAAAAGAGAACTATGTGGTCTTCGTGTTCGTGCAAAAAGATAGTATGGCAAACCATCATTGAACAAATGAGCAGCCTATGAGAAAAATATCGGCCTGCAAGTAACTAATAAGACCTTCAGATATGAAATTGCATTAAACCTGTAACAAATCTTGCTATGTATATGTTTTTTATCATCATCTAACAAAATGTATCCGATTTCCCCTTACAACACTCCATTCATAAAGCTTAGATCATTAGAGATGAATCGAGAAATCTTCTCCACACAAGTACCTTGCTCCATTCAGGCCTCAAACGAAATAAATCACCTTTCTTTTAGTTGATTTACGAACCTAGTCACATATTGCACTCAATTAGATGATCTTATTCGCCAATTTAACATTATTATATTTATCTCATTATTTCATTGCATTTCCAGCATATGTTTGTCCGAGAATTACAACTGTTTTTTTACATTTACCTATTCCATGCAACCCCGAAAGACAAACTTGTTGACACTCAGATATTTATACTCAATTAAATGATTGGTGTAAGAGGATATTATTCGTCAATTTAACATCATTATACTAACCTCATTATCTCATTCCATTTCCTGGCATATGTTTGTCCAAAAAGTACCATTGTTTTTTGCATTTACCTATTCCATGCAACCCCGCAAGGCAAACCTGTAAACATGTCTCGATGAATACAGAAAAAGCACCCAAAGATACGATTGCATGGCCTTCATTTCGAACGTCAATCGAAAAAGGGTCTGCAACAGATTGCTTTTCAGCTTGACAGACAGCTCACTGACCAGAAGCGAGATTGAGAATGGGATTGATGCTTTTCTAAAGAGAAAAGTACAAGCGGCAATGGGTCCACTAATAAAATTTTCTACGTCTTTAAGGATTTACTCGTGGATCCCACGTGCTTCGCTTGAAACGAGATGCCTTTGGCGCGTATAAAGACACTTTAATGAAGGTGTAATTAAGCTGCCTTTCGCAGGTATTGCAATTTCAAAGTTAAAGTCCGGGGAGTAGGCTTCCGCCGAACCTCCATTTTTTAAAAAAGACACTTTATTTTTTCTTTTAAATAAAGGAAGTTCGGCCTTAGTCTACTCTCTCGGACTTGAATTAATAAAAAGAAAAGTACAAGAGAAGGGGACTAGTGCCCATGGGATCCCCCGAATCCCACTTAACGGGGGTAGCTTTTACAGAGTTTAGATGGCATTACAAAGAAGGTTAGTCACCCTCTCATTACCCGCATGTGGGGCCCACATGGGATCAAGCTTGCTGTAGGGAGAACTTGATGATGCCTAAAAAAAAGGGCGGATTCCTTACAAATAGTGATCCTTTTGCCAAGGAGGAACAATGATTTCTCAATCGACCCCACTATGGGGGAGTCACCAAAGTTGCATGCACACCTTTCCCGCTAGATCTTGCATACGGCCTCCCCTCTGATGGCATTCCAGAGAGGCAGAGCAACTGAACGCTTCTCCTAGTAGAGCAAGCATCCAACTGATATGTTTCTAAAGTCTGATTTTCTTCTCCACAATTTGCGAGTGCCTTCGTGATGGACCTTACAAGGCTTACATGAAGTTATAGAGGAGGTTGATAAACCTCGCATCCCCATCATGCGGAGCCCACTTGGTTTTAAGCTTATTGTTGACATACTGTAACTCTTTGTGATGTCTGAAGGGGGGGGGGGGTTTCTTACAATTAACAATTCTTTTGCCGAGAAGGGATAGGGACTTCTCTATCGACCACTCCTTGGGGGTATTGCCAAAGTTGTGTGCGCATCTTTCTCGCCAAATCTTCCAAAGGATCTCTCCCCTGATCGCATTCCACAATGCCACAGAGCAACCGATCGCTTCACCAATGAGGGCTTGCTTCCAATTGATTTGTTCTTGTAGTCCTAGGGAATGACCAAGGATCTTCCATAATCGAAGGGATTTAGGGCAAGCAAGGAATAGCTGACCAATATCCTCTTTGCTACGACAACATCGCTTGCACCAGGGTGGAACACCACAAATCTTGTTAGCTTTTGCATTGGTCCATATTCCACGATGTAGAATTTGCCATAGGAGGACCGACTTTTTGTTTTCAATGAGAGGGTGCTAGATAGACATAAATTTCATATCCCATCGGAGTCGCGTCCAGTTGAGGCACCATTTCTTGTTGAGATTGATGTGAATATCATTGTGGGCTTCGACATAAGGGAGCTTGAAGAGGTGATTACCATTAAACCATTTAAGGCCCATTAGGTCCAGAGCGTCCTGTCCCATCAGTAGTCTGATTTTAGATGGGTCCCAAACATGGTGCCTACTCAATAAAACATTCCATTCCTCGAATGTGACCATAGCACTAGGGTCAAGGTCCTCAAAGTCCACCCATCTGTTCGTGTCCTGATTCTAGAGGTGCTTCCATTGTTTGAATCCCTTATTCCAGAGTCTCTTGGCACTTAAGACATTCCAAGGCTCCACATTTGTCATGCCTTGGATTGGGAACCAAATAGAGTCATTTTGTCTTATACCTGTAGCCCACTTCCAATCTTCACTGATTCTGATGTGAGGTTTGAATCTATTCCAGCTCAGCCACAAGGATCTTACCAGGATTGATCCTCTAGGTGAGACCGGAATTGGAGAGAATAAGAGGGTGAGGATGTCGAGGTTTTTCCATCCAGGGTAGCCCACCAGAGTAATCGCGTTCATGTTTCTGAAAATAAGTATGGCCCAAGAAGAATCTTTGTTGCACCACGCCTTAATCATCCACTTGGCCACGAGTTTATTGGCCATGTTGCCAATGTCCATAATACCTAGACCTCCACTCTCTTTCCGGCTACTGCAAATGGACCATTTGATTTTAGGCACTCCCCTCCTGTTATGGTCCCCCGTCCAAAGAAAGTTCCTACAAGTGCTTTCCAATTTGGCTAAATCTTGATCCTTCGGTCTCCAACAAGAAACAAAGTATAAGATTGAGGATATGAGGAACGTGTTGATCACCATGGCTCGGCCAGCAAGATTAATTTGCAAACCTCTTCAATAGTTAAGTTTATTATTAAGTCTTGCGAGGATCCAAGCCCACCTTTGTTCCAAAGTAACACCGAATCCCATGGGGATACCAAGAATGCGAATGATCTGACCCAATTGAATGCTTTGGCATCCATGCACAGTGAGGAGATTGGGTTGAGTTCCTTTGATAGCCCCTAACGTTGTCTTGGAATGGTTAATTCTCGACCCAGAGGCCACACAGAAGGTATCAAGGCACCACCAAAAGGTTTCCAGGCTGGTATCGTCGTTGTGAACAAAGGCATTTGTGTCGTCTACAAATAGCCTCATGATCATTTGCCCAGAGTTATGTGGAAAAGTGATACTGCTTATGCGACCAAGCTCCATCTGTCGCTCCACAAGCCGGCTAAGTCCTTCAGTGGTGATGGCGAACAACAACGGGGCCAATGGGCAACCTTGCCTTATGGATCATTTCAGTTCGATTGCCTTTGGAAGTTGCCCGTTGACATTGAATTTGGTCGAAGCATTACCAAGGAGAGTGGAGATCATCGTGAGGAATCTTTGACTACACCCGAGGTCTTTAAACGATTGTAAAATATAGTCCCATTCCAATCTATCGTAGGCTTTGTCAAAGTCAATTTTGAGGAAGACAATGTCCTGATTAGATTATTCCGCGAGGTCCAGACCTTCCTAGATATCAATGATGGCTTCCAATATTGACCTTCCCTTACTGAAGCCTTTTTGGTCTTTGCTAAGCTAGTGGTCTAAATGGCAGGATATCCTGTTGGCAATGACTTGAGCAAGAATCTTATACCCGGTTTTGAGCATTGTGATAGGTCTCCAATTCTCAATTCTGTTCCTCTCCCCTTTTTTATGAATAAGTTTGATGATGCTGTTGTTGAGGCAAGTGGGAAGGGCACCAAACTCTAGTGCCTCAAGCCAAACAAGACGCAAAGGGGTGGCCACCACATATTTGAATGATTTAAAGAACTCATTAGTGAGGCCATCAGGCCTCGGGCTCTTGCCATTCGGAAGCGATTCAATAACTTCAAGGATCTCTTGTTCGGAAATGGTGGCATCAAGCAGAGCGCTCAAGTTTCGTGGGATTCTGTGTGAGGAGGTCCGAGAAATGGTGGCCATGCAATCCCGCCTATGGGGGTAGAGGGGACAAGCTCCACCCAAGAGACTCGTGAAGTGTGCTTCTATAATGCCAATGTTATCTTCCTCAGTCTTACAATCCACCCCATTCTTGTCAAGCAGTAGCGGGATATTGTCTCTAATTTGTTTTCTTCTGAGAATATTGCACATCTCTTTGGAAGGTCTATCTGCCTTACCCGCTAACCATTCCTTAAAATAAATTTGAAGATTTTTCCTTTTGATCTCCTCCTCGTATCTTAATCTTCCTGTGATATTTTGGAGTCCCTTTTGATATTGAGTCTTCCCTTTATTAACTTCTTCTTTGAATGGCCGGAGCCGGCAGTATAGGTTTTCTCTACGTCTTCGGCGGATGGTTTTGAGAGCTTTCGTGGCCCTGATCAGGATCTGACGAGACTTTTCCACCGCATTTCTCCAACACTTGGCTGGAGAGGTGCAGATGACGAAGGCCTCTAGCCAAGCATTAGTGATTTCTTGATGGATAGAGGGGAGTGAGAAGACACACGGACTGGTGTGAAACCAAGGTGCCCTACGACTTTTGGATAGAGGGGGGAAGGTGAACACCATTGGGTAATGATCTGAGATGGCGAGGTCCATACGTTGCATTAGGGTGGGAAGACCCCATTGATGGACGAGATTCTGTGAAATGTAGCTTCTGTCGAGTCTTGCTTTCCTCAAGTCCTCACCCAATTGGAGATTAGACCAAGAAAAACCGTTCAAGTCCTTCACTTCGACTAGATCCAAGTACAATTTGGTTTGGTGCCATGTATCTTTCTCTTGAACATCAATGATGCGGCCCTTGTTGTTCCACCTATCAGAGGGGTCTTCCAGCATATTGAAGTCACCACAAATCATGACATTATGAGAAAACAAGTCCAACGAGGACCACGTCTCAATCCTCACGGCATCCCCATTTGGAGCATACATAGAGATCAGGGAGAATTGAAAGGGGGTCCTGAATGTAACTGCCATCCACCTATGGTTTCTATCTTCACTGGTGTGGTCAAGCTTATTAGCCCAAAATTTATTGATACCAATGGAAGTTCCACCCGAACCATGTTGATGGGTTGTGGAAAACCACACATGGGACTGAGAGACACCCTTAAGTCTTTTTTGAAGGTCTTCTCCTACAATTTTAATCTCCTGAAAACAAATGAAATCTTGGTTTAAGTTTATGTCGCAGAGCCATTGACCAATAATGGTGGCTCTTGCGGGGTCAGTTAGCCCCCTAGTGTTTAGTGAAGCGATGATCATTTTCTTGCACTTCCCTCATTCTGAGGGTGGGACTTCTCTTTTTTCCTCTTGGAGTCTTCTTTCTTTCTTGAGAGGGGATGGTCCCGACCATGCGCCTTCGACTTAAGGGGGCTTTTCCAAGGCATACCTGCCAACTGTTTCCCCTTGCCGGAAGCCTCCTGTGGGGGCGAAGGAGGGGCCGATTCCGGTATTGTTGTTCCAATGATGGAACTTTCACTGTCCATATTGTCCTCATTACTTTATTTAATCAAGGTGTAATTAAGCTAATTAATTAAGCTAATAGCTAGAGACCTATTAGCATGTATATATTAAATAAATAATATCATGCGTTTGCATTTACAGAAATTATATATGAGAGAGAGACAGACAGACAGAGAGAGGGAAACAATGCAAAGAGTGAGAAATGCAACCATGCAAAACAATCTAATAGTTCTCAGCACAACTTCTCATGACACCTCAAATTTCATGTGTTTGTGCAAGTTCATTCATTTATTGTAATGGTAAAATAAAGAAGCAAGCTTTATTTCCCATACTAAAGGCAACAACTTTTATGCATTGCCGAGATTTCAATTCAATCCATATTTGCGATGGAGAAAATACCAAAAACAGAAAGACATGAATACATGGATGAACTATCGTGATAAGTAGATGTCAAGAAATTACTTTAGCTTATCGGAAAACGAGCAACTATTAATATGAAACCTTAGTCTTATCAACATCGATCCGCTATTACGATACATATGTTAGATTGAAGTTAAATTCTAGCATGCCGTAATTAACAATACCATATGCTTGCACATAGCTAAAGTCATTAACATGTCAAAAAAAAGTAAGCAGACAAACTTAAATGGTTATCTCAGCGCATTCGAAGATGTGCACAAAACTTTTATATGAAAAAAATGGAGTTTTATGGAACAGTTTAAATATTTATATCTACTTAAAAAATCTAAAAAAACATAGTACTTTTATGGTTTATCACAATAACCTCAGAGAATGTGGGATGAATGCATAATTTTCTTGTTGTTTGTCGATCCGCCGATCAAACTTAAGGTGGTCTCTTACTCTTGTTTAGACAAAACACTTCTTGGTCAAAAGAAGTAGAGGTTTAAAAGGTCTTCTTGCCCTTCATTGAATCTTTTACACGAAGGCAAGGCACAACAAATTTTACCAAGTTTCACATTGGTCTAGATTCTCCTCTAGAGAATATGCAAAAGACAATCAAGCTCCATAAGAGGGTTCCAAAGCACATTGAAGCTGAGGTTCCATTGGATCTAAGACCAATTCAAGCACCATTTCCTACTGATATCTTGAAAGAATTTCAAAAGAATTTCGAAAGAATCATAATTCTTGGAACGTATAAAATTCTATTTGTGAGGAGATGGTTGGATACACTCCATAGATGAGGTGGTGTTGCAATAATCTTGCTCTACACCTACCAATGTGGCTTTAGGGCACCTTACTAGATACCTTTAGCTTGCCAAATATGCATTTAGACCCATATGTACCTTGAAGCATCATTGCCAAGTAGTTGTGTCAAAACAAATAACTTGCACATAAAAGAACTTTGAAAAACTTGCTATTTTTTGACTTGAACCTCTCAAGAAAATGGTCAATTCTCACTCTGTGATAACAATTGACTTGGGAAATTTAGACACATCTAGTTGAGTTTATCTAACTATTCCATATTATTTCACTAATTTAGAGTGAGTAAACAGTGAGGAATGAGTTTAAGAACTCACAGGTGCAATCTCGACTTTTTAGGAGGATGACAGTATGCAAACATAGGTAGCTTCTATGAATCATAACTCACAATCTAGTGATCCAAATGTAATGAAAATAGAAATGTGGCAACTATATAGATCATTCTACTTATCCCAAGTTAAAGCAATTCAATGCATTAAGTATAAGTAGAGAGCTTGATCAGACACAATCACTAAAATGATGAGATAGGAGTAGAGAATAGTAGAAGGAGATTGACATGAACTAATGACTCAAAGTTTATATGCTAATGAATGTATGATGTTGGAGTTAGACGTCTGCGGAAGCACGTGAACAACACAAGGAAGAAGAAGAAGCTTGGAGCACAACACAAAATACTAAATGTATAGCCACTAGAATGCACAAAGATAAGTAACCCATTAGGGGTTATAGGGGTATATACAAGCTGGGGGGAAAGACCTCTTAAAGAGGTAAAAAAGTGCCATGGTAGTCCTAGTGTGTTCACACACATCACTACCTAAATATATCAACAGATCCCCTCTGGGAGTTGTGCGGTGAACAAGGAGTTGGCACTCATGTATAAGGAAGTGACAAGCTATGTGGAATCAATCCACAAAAGGAAGTACAACCAAAGCTTTGCGGAAAGCTTCAAACTTCTCCCTAGGCAAAGCCTTCATGAAAAGGTCTGCAATGTTCTCCTACGTGGGCACATATGCCAAGTTGATCTCTCTAGCAAAGAACCTCTCTGTGACATAATGATAGTGCACCTCAATGTGCTTAGTGCAAGCATGGAACACAGGGTTCCTTGCAACTGCCAATGTGCTTTGATTGTTAGTGAAGATGGTGATGGTAGAAGACTGACCAACACCCAAATCTTCCATAAGGCGTCTGAGCCACACACACTCAACAGTAGTTATGAAAGCTTCCCTATACTCAACCCCACAACTGGAAGTGGCCACAATAGGTTGCTTCGTGCTCAGCCAAGATATGCATGAGGTACCAAGCATGAAGCAAAAACCACTAGTGGACACATGAGTGTCATAGCCACTAGCGCATTCAGAGTCAAGAAAAGCATGCAAATTTGACGGTAGTGATCCCCCCTTGGGATAAAACAACCCAAGTAGCCGGGTACCACTCAAGTAGCAAAAGATGCGCTTAACCGCCTGCCAATGCTTGACACCTAGGCAATGCATAAATCTGCTCATCTATAAGATAGAAAACTAAATATCGGGTCGAGTAATGCATAAGTACATCAAGCATCCAACAGCCTACTAATAGAGAATATCATGAAATGCATCTCTAGCATCATGAAGACTCAATTGTAAGCCTATCTCCATAGGAGTGGCAATAGGTTTATAGTCTTCAAGGCCAAAACACTGCAATAATGTGTCAATATATTTCATTTCACAAAAAAGCTATTTTTCCATCAACCCTCATAAACTGAATGCCCAAATGATGATGCAAGTGCCCTAAATCAGACATCTCAAATGAGGCATGAAAATGAGCCTTGAAATCAACAATATGCTTCTCATGAGGACCAATGAGTAGCATGTCATCAACATACACAACAATGATGAGAAGCACATCATTAGCACGCTTAACATATAAGGTTCTTTTAGTTGGACTATTCTCAAAACCATGTGCAATCAGATTGGCATGTATCATTTCGTACCAAGCGTGTGGTGCTTGCTTTAAACCATATAATGCCTTTTCTAACCTAGACAAAGCTAGAGGGTTGAAAAACATACACTTCTTCATGCAAGTCACCATTCACAAATGTTATTTTAATGTCCAACTAATGTACATTCCAACCATGATGAGCTATAGTGCACAAATGCTATGAACAGTAGTCATTCGGCATGTAGGTGCAAAGGTTTCATCAAAATCAATGCCTCTTTCCTACACATAACCCTTTGCAACAAGCCTCACCTTATACCTATCAATTGTCCCATCAAGTTTATGCTTCAATTTGTATACCCACTTAATGCCAATGTCCTTCTTGCCAAGAGGAAACTCACATAAAGATTAGGCACCACTTTTCATGATAGCAGCATATTCAGATTGCATTGCAGCCATCCAATGTTTAGAATTTTGTACTTCATCAAACAAAATACACTCAGTCTCATCATAGAGACTAGAGGCATCCATAACATAGCAATCTGATGCAAGAAAGACACTATGAGAGCCTGAACAAGTAGGGTATGATAGAGGTGCACCTAATTTCTATCACACAAAGTCTACACTAGCAATTTTGGCATAGTTTTTGCCTCCTCAACATCACCTCTCTCATCAACAAGTGCATCATGCAAATCTGCATTAGAAATGGAATGATCTACATCATCACATGAGGCTTACAATGGCTGAGAACTTGCCTCATTAGGAATGGCACTAGTTTCTCCACCTCTAAAAAGAGGCAGCAAAGTATCATACATGTCTTTGGAACTAATAGATGTCTTCTTTGCCTCTTTTGCAGCCAGTTTTGGACAGTTCTTTATGACATGATCGTTTCCTTTACATTACTTACAAAAGAATTTCTACTTTTCTCGTTTCTTCTCATCTTTGTTTTCCTTCTTCAAATGTGCAGCATTTGCAGATTTCTATGTACTAGTAGATGAGCTGCATTTACCTTTGCTCTTCTCACTAGTGAGGAAAGCTTGATCTACAAGACGCACAATGGACCTATTCTATATAGAATGATCGTCCTGCAATAGAACGGAGATTAACTCCTCAAATGCTAAGGCATTTGGATTTCCTTTCATCATCATATGAAGAGTAGAAGCGAAACTCAGATATGAATCAGGAAGACCATTCAAAACGGTCTACACAAGTGAGCTATCTGATATAACTTCATTATCAAAAATCAACTCTTCCTTCAAGTCTTTTATCTTTGTTAGAAAAATGTCCATAGAATCACCTTCATTCATATGATCACTCTCCAACTGTTTTTGGGGGTAAGCAACACAAGCCTGATTCCTAGCATGGTACAATGTGGTAAGTGTATCCTAAGCATCCTTAACTGTTTTGCAAGAGGGAATGTGAGGAATAATGGCATGTTTGACAGATGAGACTATCAATGCATGTGCTTGAGCATCTCTACCATCCCAATGAATTTTCTGTATAGTAGGTGCAGCGAAAACCGTAGCACAAAAAGGAATCCGAAGAATATCAGCATCTTCAATGCCATCTGCATCAGCTTTAATACTATATTTGCAGGTGTAATAGAGCATTTTTCAACACCCTCCATAATGTTCCACAGTCCTTTTGCAACCAATACATGTGACATCATATAAGCCCACAATGGGTAATTGGTACCATCCAACTTATCCTCAACAACCAACATATAGAATGCATCACTGCTTTTAGTCATGGCCATTGATTAAAATACCCTGATGCAGAAAAATGACTATATCTAAAAACGTTGAACAGAACTACCTTGATGAGTTCTGCTAGACCTGTAGTAGACTTAGAGATGCTTATACTAGCGAAACATTACCTATATATATCTTTGGCACAAAAAGACAAGATAGCCTGCACAAGCACTGCAATAGTGCATTCAGAGGCTGAAACGAGCAACTTCAGTATGCTCACCAAATTTCATGTGATTCTGAGACTGTGATCAGAGGGGTGTTGGTGATGCCTTAGATGAAGTTGTGACCTACTCTAATACCAATTGTTGGAGTTAGACATCTACGGAAGCATGCAAATAGCACAAGGAAGACAAATAAGCTTGGAGCACAACACACAATACTGAATGTATTACCACGAGAATGTACAAAGATAAGTAACATGTTAGGGCTATAGGCATATATACAAGCTGGGGAAATAAACTTCCTAAAGAGGGAAAAAAGTGCCCCGGTGGTCCTAGTGTGTTCACACACATCACTACATAAATATATCAACATTTCCAAACATCTGCTGGATTTTCTAGAGTATCAACCTTCACCAATAAACTATGCTCAATGGCTAAAGAGTGAAAATAAAGTGATATCACACCCCAATGTGCTTGGTCTTTGCATGGTAGACTATTTTTTTTTAGCCAGTGCACTAGCACTCTGAGTATCATTAACTAGGTACATAATAAGGTATGCACATGTCACATGATAATCTAGAAAGCTACAATTCAACCATACATGCCTCACTAGGTCAAACATACTCTACATCTATGTGGAAATACTTTACATTAAGGAAGGAACTCCTAAAGTAAAAGGTGTAAGTAGGCTTCGTATTGTCTACACAACTAGCATAGTGAAAAACTTTGTATCAAATAATGAATGCATCACCTCTACTATAGCATACATACATATCCTTAATGGCACTCAAAGATCGCAATTTCATTTTGAGTGCTTTCCAATGATTCATGATAGGATTCAACATTTATCTATTCATTCTCATTTGCAATGGGGGACAAGCATTCTTGCTTAGCTTCACATATATAGGTAGCGGTGCCTTCAATGGCTTTTGACCATGCATATTGAATCTATGAAGTACGTGGTTTATGTAATCATTGTGACACATGTATATGCATCTCTTGATCTGATCACGAGCAATGTACATGCCAAGAATATGTCTAGAGTCTCCCAAATCTCTTAAGTCAAAATTTTCACTTAAATTTTTCTTGAAGTGAGACAAGTCTTTTGAGGAATTATGAGAAATCAACATAAAGTATAAAACACATAAAGATGCCATCTAAACAGCTCTTAGCATACGTACAATGATACACACTTCTTTTGAAATATCATTGGGAGTTCATGAATGCATCAAAACATTGATACCACTCTACATGTGACTGTTTAAGTCCATTTATGCTCTTCTTGAGCTTACAAAATGATCTTTGTGAGGATATACATAATCCTCTAGTTGTTTTATATGAATCTCATATGTAGGATCTCTATGCAAGAAAGTAGTCTTCAATTTTGACCAACTCTTAGCTCCTTTTGTTTAATTAATCGGACCAACATGTGTAGTGTCCTAATCTCGACCACGTGCAAAATTTCTTGAAAAACACTCCTTGTTCTTGCTTGATTTCTTTTGCAAACAGTCACACTTTATACTTTAGAGAAGCACTATATTATGTGAATTTCAACTTACATACCAATTTTCATGACTCTTTCCCACCCTCTAGAAAAGGTACTAATTCTCAAGTACCATTCTTATGAAACGTGTGAAGTTCACTCTTCATGGCATGCTCATACATGGAAAAATCATCTATCTCCATAGCTTCTTTACAATGAGGAGGATCACTAGCATCTATGAACATGAGAAAATCCAACCTTGGAACAAATCTATCAGGTGGATGTGAGGCACATAAAGAACATACCAATGGTAGCTCATCATGAGTAGTGTACTATTGTTGAAATTTTCATGAACAACCTTTTTTGTCAGATTCTTATGCATACTAGGAGGAGGACTAACATCCTCAAATATGGATCTTCTTACTTCAAACCATGGTGGGGGTTGTTTATGTATCTTCATTTCATTGAAAATGGCATCACAACTTTTTCTTGCAAAACAAAATTTGTAGTCTAACATCTATCTCAAATTCTTAGCAACTTGGACATAAGCATAACAACCAAATACTTAAAGATGATCAAGATTTGGTCGCTGGCTGTCCATAAATCATGTGCCACTTTCAAGCCTTTAGCAATACTAGGTGAAAGGTTGATCACATGAACATGACACAACATTGATTTTTTCCAAAAGCCTTATGAAAGGTTTGCATGATGCTTCTATCATGAATAGCTCTATTCATCATTTCAGAAACATCATTTTGCATGGGGATATAAGGATATGTAAGCTCTCTTTGAATTCCTTTAAAATGACAAAAAATTCCAAATTGATGAGAGCCATATTCATCAGCCTTTTCTGAATGCAAAGCCTTAAGTTTAGTTCCCTTGTCTATCTCTAGTGAGTCAATAAACATTTTTCGAAAGTGGGTAGTAGCTCATCCATAGGCTTGATGGGATATACCCAACTTTTCTAGTAGCATAATCTATGAAAGTGATGAAGTAAAGAGCAACACCTAATGACCTAGTAAACATAGGACCACACACATTGTTCTAAACAAGATCTAATGGCTGAATTGAAGCTTTAGTGTATTCTATGAGCACTCCTAGTTTTCTTTGAATATTGACAATGCTCACAAATAGAAAAGTCAGAGATAGATAACAAAAGTAAGTAGCTAGAAGGAAAAAGAAACTTTCCATTCAACTAAAATATATGTGGACTAAATGGCCATCCCATAAAAAATCCATATGTTATTTAGTGATATCTAAATTTTCTTCTTTGCTAGATACAAACAAGGGATGAAGTGAAATACCTTTGATACTTTAAGCAATATCCATATAGCGCTTTGTAATGTGAAAGGAAAGAACATAGAAAGTCAATTTATAGCCAAGATTATGAAGCTTACCAACAGACATCAAACTACATGAGAGCTAAGGCATATGGCATACATTATGCATGGTAAATGGTGAACCATGTTAAAATAGCCACATCTCCAATCCCAAAAACATCACACCAATAAGAATCATCAAGACTCATTTTACCAAGAAACTTTGCATCATAAATAGAGAACCACTCTATGTGTTGTTACATGAAAAGAAACACCACAATCTAGTTGCCATGTTTGTGAAAGGGAACAAACCAAAAGAGCCTCACTACACCCAATACTATGGAGTGCTTACACATCACCATCATAAAAATAGAATTTATTTCCTCTATCCTCAAAGATGAAGTAGATGATGTGGGTAACTCTTTAAAATTTCCATCAACATGCTTCCCCATCATCTTTTGCATTCCTCAAATCATAAAGATCCTTCTTCATTTGTCTCTTCTTATGCAATTGATGGCATTTAATGTATCTCCACTATGAGTTGCTTCTAATCTTTCCATTGACCATTCTTCTCTTTATTCTTGCTTTTGCCATGTGATTGATTCTTTCCCAATTAAGATTCATGAACAATATATGCATCACCATTGCGTGTTGCAACCATTTACTTCCTTTGAATCTCTTCACTAAGAACTGTACCACATATTTCATCACAAAAAAGTTTTCCCCCAGCCACACTAGTTCCAATGGCTATGAAAAATGTATAACATGAGGTTGTTAGTGTGTAGACATTGAGAACTACTTTCTTCCCATCATCAATTTCCTTTTTTTGAACTTGCAACAAAGAAACGAGTGCATCAAAATCATTTAAGTTAGTAGCAAAATTATCTATGTCTTTCATGCAAAAGTTGTAAACATTCCTCATCAAATAAAAATTCTTGGAAGCATTCTCTTTCTCATACGTATTGCAAAGCTTCTTCCAACTCCTCTATTGTCGTGTAGTCCAGAACAATGAAATATACACTATCTACAAGGTGTAGGCGAATTGTGGATATTTGCATGTAATCAAGCTCCTCTTGATCATAAGCATCCATGTTAAAAGCTTTCTTTGTATGACCAGCAATTCGATTTCCACTATTTTCTCTATATGAAGACCTCAAATTTGAAGCTTCCATATACTAGAGAAGTTATTTCCATCAAACTTATGGATCTCAAAATGGTCTTTTTCTTGTAGATTATCAATCATCTTGTAGACACTTGCAATAGAACTTTATCCACCACATGTGCTTTAAACCTTTGATCCCATGATGATGATTAAATAACTAGAATACTAATGAAACTAGAGATGAGTAGCCACTACATAGACTTTGATATGACTATGGGAAATCTTTGCCAAATCATCCCTAGAAAAATGAGCACATAAATAAAATGAATGACACAAAACTTGCAAACTAATAGTCTCTAAACGTGTATGCTTGCAGTTAGAAGTGGTTGAGGGAACAAATCCAATGTATGCATAACTCAAAAATGAGATGTAAAAAAAAATCTCATAAGAGTCTTCTTTGAAGATTTGAGACTATTCATCATAGCAATATTGAAGAATTGATCAAAGAATTGTAAAACTCCATTACTATGCCACTACATATCTGTGCATTACTCACTTCATATAACATAGAACCAACATAAGCCAATTTGGTTTATCAAGATACTATGTATCCCTAGCATACACCTCCTCTAGAGTGGCTAGGGTAGGGCTTCTACCTACATCATCAAAGAGACTTTGACATCTTGGCGGCTCCCACTTCATAAAAACCTAACCATGAACCTTTTTAACATGTCAAGGCTATGCAAACCATAACTATCATGTTATACCATGTGAGTGTACATTGGCAATGTCCACAAAGATGAACATAGTGAGAGTGCTCAAGTAGCATATATCAATAATGGTCAATAGTGAATGAGATAAAAAAGCTAGAATTATTTCTAAAAGCAGCCTTATACAAGGTTCAATCCGTTTATGCAAACCAAGCTCACAAGGACCAATGAACTACCAATTGGTGAATACTCCCACCATAACTCAAAACTTCCCAAGAAACGTATAAAATCATTAATATGGCCGAAAATAGTTCCAAATTGGATAGTCATTGTTGAAGAAGAAAAAAAAAGACCTTCTTTAGGTTCTTGAACCTTTGCAAAAGGAACTATGCACGAGAGTAATTGAGAATGGCCCAATCAATCCCTGAAATAACCATTACAAATAGGTTGTTAAAGCCAAGAATAAATCCTTTAGGGCCCAAAACTTGCTCAATTTAATATCAATCTTAGTCTTTCCCCCTCCTCAATTAGAACATGAGTGTATATTAGTGGCAAGAGAGTGCTACTAAAGACATGTTTGAGGAGAATGGTGGTAGGATGAGTGACCTCTAAGGAAGTACCAGGAATCTTCCTTTTCCTTCGTCATTGAGGTCCATCACTTTTTTCCAACCACACCAACAATGACTTCAATGACTCAAACAACAAGGTGTGCCAAGGCCTATGCCTTAGTTTCCTCGTTAGTGATAAGACTTGGAGTTTCCTAGGTGTTCCATAGGTTGCAAGTTTTGACAACACTTTGTAGGCCAGTGACAACCTATGGATTCACTTGGAAAAGTGCTATAATACAAATGAAAGGGAGCTTTAGAGCTCCTCATAGCATGAATTATCTTTTTGGATGGTCCGACAACAATCTTATTTATCTGCTTGTGCATATCTATAGAGGATGTAAAGAAAAGAGTCAAGAGTAAGAGTTTTCAATAGATAGGCTTCACAAATGGGCGATCTCAGTGGGATTCTTGGATTCTTAGGGAAATATATGTTTTATTAGGAAAAATACACTAATCATAGCAATCCATAACAACAACTTGACGAGGTGCTTTGATGAATCATTTTTTTTAAATAAAGGAAGTTCGGCAATAGCCTACTCTCCCGAACTTGAATTAAATTAAGAAACAAAGGTACAAAAGAAGGGGACTAGTGCCCACGGGACCCCCCAAATCCCACAAAGCAGGGGAAGCTTGGTTGATTCCTAGGTTGCATTACAAAGAAGGTTGATCACCCTCTCGTCGCCCTCATGCGGGACCCACTTGGGTTTGAGCTTGTTGTTGATCAAAAGGAGGACTTGATGGTGTCTGAAGGGGGGGGATTTCTTACTGTTGACAATCCTTTTGCCAAGGAGGAATAGAGATTTTTCAATCGACCACTCCCTGGGGGGGTCGCCGAAGTTGAGAGCACACCGTTCCCGCCAAATTTTCCACAGGACTTCCCCTCTGATAGCGTTCCAGAGAGCCGCAGAGCATCCAATCGCTTCTCCCAAAAGGACTTGTTTCCAACTAAGCTGTTTCTGAACTCTGATTTTCAGTCCAACCATCTGCCAGATTCTGTAGGAGTTGGGGCAAGTAAGGAAGATGTGTGGGACATCTTCCATTGCACGGTGGCAGCGTTTGCACCACGGAGGGATCCCACAAATTTTGCTTGCCTTATGGTTAGTCCAAATTCCTCGATGAAGAATTTGCCATAAGAGGACAGACTTCTTGATCTCTATAAGTGGGTGCCAGATACCCATGAATTTCATGTCCCACCGAAGCCGCGTCCAAGACAGGCACCACTTCTTGTTGAGGCTGATCTGGAGGTCAGTCGTTTCTTTGATGTTCGGGATTTTGAGTAGGCTATTTCCATTGTGCCATTTGAGACCACGCGCGTTCGAGGCATCATGTCCCATGAGAAGGCGAGTTTTGTGACGATCCCAAGCGAGGCATCTGCTTTGCAAGGTGTTCCATTCTTCGTAGGAGATGTTTATGCGAGGGTCGATATCCTCGTAGTTGATCCAGCTGTTGGTGTCATGTTTCCAGAGGTGTTTCCATTTTTTGAATCCTTTGTTCCATAACTTCTTGGCATTTTGAATGTTCCACGACTCCACACTCCGG
Source organism: Ceratopteris richardii (assembly GCA_020310875.1). NCBI lineage: Eukaryota > Viridiplantae > Streptophyta > Polypodiopsida > Polypodiales > Pteridaceae > Ceratopteris > Ceratopteris richardii. The sequence goes on from CM035414.1 coordinate 129,034,215, forward strand.
ATGCCATGTATCGGAAACCAGATAGAGTCGTTTTGTCTGATTCCGGCCGCCCACTTCCAGTCCTCACTAATTCTTGTGAAGCTTTTGACTTTATTCCAGCCCTTCCAAAGAGAGCATACGAGATTGGAGCCTTTCGGGAAGACAGGTATCGGGGAGAATAGCAGGGTCATGATGTCAAGGTTCTTCCAGTTCGGGGACCCCGTGAGGGCCAACTCATTTTTGTTTCTGAAGATCAACTTGGCCCACGAGGCCTCCCTATTGCACCAAGCTTTAATCATCCATTTGGCTGCCAGTTTATTAGCCATACACCCAATGTTCAGGATGCCAAGTCCCCCGCTATCTCTAGGGCTGGTGCAGATGGCCCATTTGATTTTAGGCACCCCCCTTCTGTTATGATCACCCGTCCAAAGAAAGTTTCTGCAGATGCTATTCAGTTTGGACAGGCCTTGCTCATTCGGTCTCCAGCAAGAAAGGAAATAGATGGTAGACGAGAGGAGGAACGTGTTGATAACCATCGCCCGTCCAGCGAGATTGATTTGCATGCCTCTCCAGTAATTGAGCTTGTTTTCAAGTTTGGCCAGCACCCAGTTCCATCGCTGCTCCATAGAGACGCCAAACCCCAAGGGGATTCCAAGCAACCGAAAGATTTGACCCTGCGGAATGATTTGACAGCCATGATCAATGAGAAGGCCACAATGGCCCTAAAGGCGGTCTTATTGTGGTTGATTTTGGATCCAGACCGTGGTCGTGAGGTAGCTGGAGGCCTTTGATATTGCCAGCCTCCACATGATGAGCCACAAGTCTGCTCAGCCCCTCAGTGGCGATGGCAAAGAGAAGGGGGGCGAGGGGGCACCCTTGTCTAATAGATCTTTTAAGATGGATCGCCTTCGAAAGTTAATTTGGGTCGTTGCGTTGCCGAGAAGGGTCGCGATCATCTTCGTGAATTTCTGACTACATCCGAGGTCTTGGAGCGACTGCAGAATATAGTCCCATTCTAGCCTATCGTAGGCTTTGTCAAAGTCGATCTTGAGGAAGACCACATATCCATAATGGTTTCCAGGATGGACCTGCCTTGGTCCTCACTAAGCCAAGATCTCAGGTGGCACGCAAGTCTGTTGGCAATGACTTTGGCGACGATCTTGTATCCTGTTTGGAGCATCGTAATTGGCCGCCAGTTCTCGATTCTGTTTTTTCCCCCTTCTTGTGAATCAGCTTGATAATTCCATTATTTATACAAGAAGGAAGAGCACCAAATTTTAGCGCTTCCGAAGAGGGGTGGCAACCACCAGCTTGAAGGATTTAAAAAACTCGTTAGTGAGTCCGTCGGGTCCCGGGCTTTTACCGAGAGGGAGGGCATCTATGACCTCAATGATTTCTGATTCAGAGATTGGGGCATGAAGCAGGGAGTGGAGGTTGGGTGGTATTCTCCGGGGGGAAACCCTAGAAATGGCAGCCATGCAGTCCCTTCTATGGTGGGAGAGGGGGTTCGAGGTTCCCAGGAGTCTCGTGAAGTGCCCTTCGATGATGCCAAAATTATCTTCTTCCGAGTTGCATACATTGCCATGTGGGTCTAGCAGTAGGGGAATCGTCTCTCTGTTGTGTTTCCTTTTAAGGATACTGCACATCTCTTTGGTGGGTTTGTCGGCTTTTCCAGCCCACCACTCCTTGAAGAAGATTTGCAAGTTTTTCCTTTGTATTTCTTCCTCGTATCTCAACGCGGCTCTGATTTTTCGGAGACCTTTCTGGGCTTGGTGTTTTCCTTTGTTCACTTCCTCCTCGAGTCGCCAGAGTCTGTGGTAAAGTGCTTCCCTACGAGCCCGCCGCACCGTCTCGAGCATCTTCTTAGTTCTGATCATGATCTTGCGAGACTTGTCGACCGCACTTCTCCAGCACTTGGCTGGGGCCAAGCCAGAGGCGAACGCCACCTTCCACACATCGGCAATCTCTTGATGGACGGAGGGGAGAGAGAAGGTGGAAGCGTTGGCATGGAACCACGGAGCCTTGTGGGTCCTGTTGGAAGGTTGAAAAGTGATAACGATCGGGTAGTGATCAGAGATGGTGAGGTCAGTAAGTTGCGTGATGGAAGGGTGGCCCCACAGATGAGTAAAGCTCTGAGAGATGTAGCATCTATCAAGTCTAGCTTTCCTCAGATCCTCGCCCGCTTGGAGATTCGACCAGGAAAAGCCATTCGAGTCTTTGAATTCGACCAGATCCAAGTGGAGTTTGGTCATGTCCCACGTTTCTTTCTCCCGACTGTCGATGACCCTGCCCTTGCCCATCCATCTGTCCATCGGGTCCTCCACCATGTTGAAGTCTCCACATATAAGCACGTTGTGGGGAAGCGAGTCAAGAGAAGTCCAAGTGTTCAGCCTCTCCAAATCCCCGTTAGGGGCGTACAAAGAAACCATAGTAACACAGAGGGGAGCACCAAAAGAAACCGCAATCCAGCGGTGATTTACATCTTCAATGGAGTTCTCAAGCTTTTCAAACCAGGGTTGTTTAACACCGATAGCCGTTCCACCGGACCCCCGCTGGTGCTTTGTTGGGATCCACACATGGGCCGAGGAAACCTGTCTGAGCCGTTTCAGAAGGTCTTCTCCGTCAATTTTAATCTCTTGAATGCATATAATGTCTGGTTTTAAGCTAATGTCGCGGAGCCATTGACCAATGATGGCCGCTCTTGAGGGGTCGGTTAGCCCCCTAGCATTTAGCGAGATGACAATCATTTTTGTATTGATCCCTCTTTGCGGGAGGGAGCCTTGTCCTTTCTTCTCTTGGCTTCACCTTTCTTTTTCGCTGGGATCTGATCCCGACTTAGAAATCGGTTCTTATGGGGGCTTTTCCAGGGTAACTCCAAAGGCTGTTTCCCTTTGCGGGATGCCCCCCGCTGGGGAGAATTGGGCCCCGTGCTCGGCATCGTTTCCGGGATCGTCGATCCAATGATGGAACTTTAGTAGTGAAACCATCTTCTTTGCTTGTAGTGTAGTCCTCCTGGGGGGTTTCTTTGTTGTCAGGGATCTCTAGGGCTTCGTCGTAGTTGTCTACCTCAGGTGGCTTCCCACCTGGGTAGTCGAGCTCGTTGATCTCCTTTCCAAGATTGCAATACAAATTGCTGTGTGGGGTAATTGGCAGGTTGTTCCTCTCACCGTTGGCCCTCGGACTTCTTTTCCTTCTTCTTCTAACTTAAGTAAAGCCATCGGCATCAGCTTGTGGGTTGATGAGGCCCTTGCCTTCCCCTTCCTTGGTCAAGTGGGTCAAATCGTCAAAGTTGTCTTGAGCAGTTTTGGAGGCTTCTTGAAATCGCTTGTTTTTTTGCCTGAGAGGGCAGTCTTTAATCCTGTGACCTTGCTGGCCACAACGAAAGCACGCGTTGGGGAGGTTTTTGTAGGTGATATCCTGCTCCCAAACATCTCCTTCGCCCATGTCCACTTTGATCGTTGATGGAAGCGACGAACTGAGGTCGGCCTCGACGCAGATTTGTGGGTGCCATCTAGCATTGAACGAGTGTCTTGCACCCTCATAGATGAGACCACCAATGTCTTCTCGTGAAGCCAACGGCTTGCCGATAGAGGAGACTATGTCCCACACGAAGTTGTACAAGAAGTATGGGAGGTTAGGGAGCTCAACCCAAAGAGGGTACCGAAGAGATTTCGATTTGTCGGGGGTAAAGTCCGGGGACCATCTGAATAAGCACAGGGTCGTCCGACCGAGCTGCCAGGTGCCAACGCTTAGGGCTTGGAACGCCATCTCTTCATTTTCAAAGACTAGCAGCATGTGGTTTGCTGGTAAGAACTGACATTTGCTGACAATTAGTCCTCGAGGGAACCACTCTTTTCGAAGCCATTGTCGCACGATTTCGAGCGGGGGCCTAGGGCCAAACACTTGGCCGACGAGGCAAACTTTCTTGAGCTCCTCCTGAGCAGACAGAACTGCGGGTCTACTGAGGGACACGATGGGGGATTCAACACTTTCGGATGCCCCAGGGGCGGCACATGACCCCCCCTCCAGCAGAGCGGCTAGAGTGCCGGTCTCCCCAGGGGGGGGCCCGATTACTTTTCACGAGAGAGGTCGAAGCCACATCCATGGCCGAAGGAGCTTGCACCACAATTAATTTTCAATGCCCAGCGGCAAGACCCTCCAACATAGAGAGAAAGCAGACCACAAACAAGGAAAAATCCCCCCACCGATCACATCGCATCCAAAAACTCCGCTTTTCAGGGAAAAACAAAAAGGCCAAAAAAAAGGGGGGAGCACACTTCTACTTTTTTGAAACTTTTCTAATTTCCTTTTTCTTTTTCTTCTTTTTCTTCTCTTTTTTTCACTTTTTTTTTCTTCTTCTTTCTTTTTTTTTTCTCTTTTTCTCTTTCTCTTTTTTTTTTTTTTCTCTTCTTTTCCTAATTCAAGCTATGAAAACCTTCCAAACAGGTGGCTTGGCGGAGGAAAGAAAACTAACCTTCTATTTTCGTGAAGAGTCATTGAATCAACCATTGCCTTGGGCTTAGCAAGTGTATGCCATAACAGAGGCTCTTCGCCAATTCGTTTGTTTCCTTTGCGTGCTGAGCCTTCACGTACATCTTTTTCCTTTGAGTTAGTTGTTGCCACACTCAAATCAGGTACCCCGCCCGGCCAGATGTCAGTCGCGACGGACACACACCAGGCCCACGAGCGTCTTGCAATAATGGCTAGCTCTTTTTTTTTTTCTTCTTTTCTAATTTATTAAATTTCTTTCTTTTTTTTTTTAACCTGCTCTCTTAACGCTTTAACACCGACCGCAGACTTTCCCTCGCGCGAGAACAAACTGATCCATCCATCATAGGGAAATGGTTTGTCAGAAGCACTATCTGCGATAGACGGACAGCCCTCCCGCGACAGGTCGTTTTGCCACCAGCGGACGCTCCCGAGACTGCGATAAACGGTATTGGCGCCGAGAAGAGGCTGCGATAAACGGTATTAGCCCCGAAAAACCAGGAGAAACCACGATAGATGGTATCCGTCCCCAATAGATGCTCTTTCCGCGATAGACGGCTTCCGCGATAGACGGCCTGCGATAAACGGTATTGGCGCCGAGAAGAGACTGCGATAAACGGTATTAGCCCCGAAAAACCAGGAGAAACCACGATAGATGGTATCCGTCCCCAATAGATGCTCTTTCCGCGATAGACGGCTTCCGCGATAGACGGCCTTCCCGCTCTCGCAAGCCAACAACTGCAGCCACAGTAAGCCTCCAACGTACTGCAAGCTTCAGTAAGCCTTCGTTCTGTTGCTCAGGCGGTCTCACAAGCTACAGCTGCTGCGCTGGAACTCACGAGCTACAGCTGCTGCTCCGGGCATGGCCAGGACTAGATGCATTTTGGAAGCATTCCACGTGACCATTTGGCGAAACGTTGCTGATTGATCGGACAAGAGTTATTAATTTAAGAGTTAACGTCTTTTGGCATGCTTTGTCGTTCAGTAAACTTGTCCATCACTTCTTCTGCTGTGTAAAAAGATTTCAATATAAGCTTCTGGCGCCGTCGTCACCGTCGATGAGCAGGCCGAACGGCAATGGCGCAGCGCAGCTCTCTTGCTGCTTTTGCTTGCTCACAGGCCATGTCCAATAACTGCTGCTCACCCTAAGACCGAGAGGCTGAGTTGCGTAAATTCCTCCCGAGTGTTCGCTTTGATGAATCATTAATAGCAATGCAATTGAATGTAATTATGATGAGAAGATTTTTTTAATTGTAGATCACTTATCTTAGCTAATTGGAGTGTCCTAGCTACTCTCTCATTTCAAATGAGAATACATTTCTCTCATCTCTAAAGTGTGATATAAGAAGAGTCTTGTAGTCACTTCTCCGTTTCAAAAGTTTACTAATGAACAAAAAATTCAACAATGTTATCCGTGCCCTTCCTAGAGGAAAAAGAGCGAGACTTAATGAGCATACCATGAGTTCTTCCTAACCTTTAAAGATGCTTTTTTTTTGGGCCCACTATGCATGGTTCAAAGGGAGACTTTGGATTTGGTCCTCTACAGATTGACTGCTATGCATCTCTAACACTTTTTACATGGTAGTAGTGCAAATGGTTTGGTCTTTTGGCAAAGGAAACTTATTCATGTACTTGAGGATTTTAGAACAGATTGCATAGCATATTAATATAATATGATTAGTCGAGGTTAGTAATATTATTTTTCAATGGGTGTCTTATTAGCCATCTAGTGGTTGCATATGTTTGCTTTATATTGCTTCCTCCTTTATAGCTTTCTCCTTATACAAATATATGTGTGCTATGCTTTGCCATCTAGGCCTCTTCTGCCACTAGCATAGGGTTAGTCCCCTCGCTAGCGATTAGTGATATGCATTTGAAAATGGTTGAAAAGGTCCCAAGTGCATCTTTATAACTCTTTGGGATTAAACCTCTTATTGTCACCCTTCCTATGGAAGACATTTTGGCAAAGCAAGAAGAGTTGAAGAGATTTGTCACATTGGAAAAATGTTTGTTTCTAAGCCTCCTCTTGAATACCTCCAACAATGGTTCCATACTGAGTGATTTCCTTGTAGCCTAGTTGTAGAAACTCCCAGTTTTTTTGTCCGCAAAGAATGTGCTCAGGATTTTTGAAAATGCTAAAATGCTCATCCAAATCTTAGAAGCTCACGCTTGGAAAGTGTGGCACACAACATTATGCCTTTTCAAGTGGTTCCTAGATTTTGTCATATATAAGTCAAAACTCCCACGATACCTGTTCTCGAGGGAATTTCCTTAAATCCCCTACTTTCGTTCTCGATTTATCAGGGAGATTGTTATGCCCATCAGATGACCTTTGGCCTCTAGGGAAGATGTTGGTGGCTTCATCTATGAAGGTTCTGGGCACTCATTGAGTACAAGATGGAGCTCACTGATTTGCATTAACAAAGATCTTAACTTGGATCTACCAACAAAAATGAGCATCGACATGGGTGAAGGAAAGCCTCTCAAATAGGTAATATACAAAAAACATTTTGTCATGTCTACTTTCAATGTGGGGCAGAAGACCATAGGATCAAAGATTTCCTGATGAAAGAGAAAGAATTGAGGATGAAAGAAGATAAGTAAAATGATCAAGTTATGGTTAGAAAGTCATTATGAACCAAGGAGATGATGTGTGTGCCTGTGATGAACATTTTCTAAGATCTCCTAAAGTTAAAGAAACACAATTTTCATTGCATAGCTTTGAATCCTTCATGGAAGTGAGGAACACAAGGAAAGGAAGCCTCAAAGATGGTTTAGGGATGATTCCCTCTCACTCATCTTTTATAACCTAGAAAAGGAGGTCAATCATTTAGGCTACCCAAGTGAAATGAATCAATTGTTGATTCCCAATCATAAGGAGACCCCAAAGAATTCTTCCACAAGCAAGCAAGGCAATCGACAAGGGCACAACATTATCAAAGAGTATGTATTCACCACTAGCAAAGAAGATAACCATAGTACTAAAAGTTCAATCATTAGATCTACCATTCCTAACTTGATTATGGAATTGATAGCATTGATGATGCCTTAGAATGGAAAACACCTGGTAGGGTTCTCCAAAAGATCCCCCTCAAGGGATAACTCTTGTGCTAGGATGCCTCGACTCCAAGAAGAAAAGAAAAAGAGAAAAACAAGAAAAAGACTAGGATAGAACTACCATGTGCCCTTCACAAGGTTTCCAACGTTTGTTCTGAACAAGTAAAAAATTACCAAATACCCGTTATGGATCCAACTCCTTAATTCACCCTTGCACTTGTATCAATTCATCAATGACATCCTCCCCCTTTGATTCGATTGGTGGCAATTAAAGCTAATGTGGGGGTTTATAGAACGAAGATTCGAAATACTTGTTTAGCACTCCGTGACACTTGTAGATATGTGTCAAAGGAAATATAAATAAAGAGGAGTTCAAGAGATTAAATAGTTTTTCAAAACCTTAAGCATCTGTTTTTTTTTAATAAAGGAAGTTCAGCTTTAGCCTACTCTCTCAGACTTGTATTAATTAAAAGGAAAAGAAAAATACAAGTGAAGGGGACTAGTACCCACGGGAACCCCCAAATCTCAAATAAAAGCATCCCTTTAGTTCTTTTGTATGTCACCTCTTTTATAATGTATATCTACACACACGCATATATATATATATATATATATATATATATATATATATATATATATATATATATAGGGAGAGAGAGAAAGAAAGAAAGAAAGAGAAAGATTTGATATATATATATATATATATATATATATATATATATATATATATATATATATATATATATATGTGTATATGTATATATTGTGTATGCAACTCATCATAGCTTTAAAGAATAAAAGGAAAGGGATATGCTGGATATCTGTTGCACCTCAATATCAACGTCTTTGCGAAGGCTTAGTCTAGGTTCACTGTTTGTGACATCACACATTCCTTGTAGCTATGACCAGTCTTCTTGAGCCAATCGGTACTCCTCAACGAATTCAGGGAGGCAGAACTCACAACTGTCGGTGGCACGTCATGGAATACAATTGCTCTTCATAGATGTAGGATTCATGTAGTTTTGCTCTTTAGTAGGATTTTCACATCTCTCCGAATGAAAGAAGTTGGACCACTCACGTGACCACATCATGAAATGTTCTCTGTCAAGGATATGCGAATGTCATGAAAAAAATGGCATAGTGAGATTCTGGTTTTAGTGAGTCATCCCAAGAGAACTATAGATAAATTAATATCTCAAGATTTTATGACGATAAATTAATATCTTCAAGATTTTATGACGACATCTTCAAGATTTTTTTTTTTAAATAAAGGAAGTTCGGCCTTAGCCTACTCTCCCAGACTAATTCAAGAGAAAAGTACAAGAGAAGGGGACTAGTGCCCACGGGATCCCCCGAATCCGACAGAGCGGGGTAGCTTTTATAGAGTTTAGATGGCATTACAGAAAGGTAAATCACCCTCTCAACACCCGCATGCGGGGCCCACATGGGTTTAAGCTTGTTGTTGGACATGATGATGCCTAAAGGGGGTTTCTTACAATTAGCATTCCCTTTGCCAAGGAGGAATAGTGATTTCTCAATCAACCACTCTTTGGGGGAGTCACCAAAGTTGTGAACACATCTTTCCCGCGAGATCTTCCATAGGAACTTCCCTCTAATGGCGATCCAAAGAGTCGCGAAGCAACCGATTGTTTCTCCTAGCAGAGCTTTCTTCTGATAGATATGTTTCTGGAGTCTAATTTTCTTTCCGAGCCTTCATGGAAGACCTTGCAAAGCTTACATGAAGTTATAGAGGAGGTTGATAAACCTTGCATCCTCGTCGTGTGGTTCCCACTTGTTTTTAAGCTTATTGTTGACATATTGTAGCTCTTTGTGATGCCTGAAGGGGGGGGGGTGTTTCTTAGAGTTAGCAATTCTTTTGCCGAGAACGAATAAGGACTTCTCGAGCGACCACTCCTTGTAGGCATTGCCAAAGTTGTGAGCGCATCTTTCCTGCCAAATCTTCCAAAGGATCTATCCCCTAATCGCATTCCACAATGCCTTAGAGCAACCGATTTCTTCACCAATAAGGGCGTGCTTCCAAGTGATATGTTCTTGGAGTCCCAGAGACCGACCAAGGACCCTCCATAACCAAAGGGATTTAGGGCAAGCAAAGAACAAGTGGCCAATATCCTCTTTGCAACGGCAACATCACTTGCACTAGGGCGGAACACCACAAATCTTGTTAGCTTTTGCATTGGTTCATATTCCACGGTGTAAAATTTGCCATACGAGGACCAACTTTTTATTTTCAATGAGAGGGTGCTAGATAAAAATTTCATATCCCAACGAAGTCGCGTCTAGTTGAGACACCATTTCTTGTTGAGACTTATGTGAATGTCATTGTGAGCTTCGACATATGGAAGCTTGGAGAGGCAATGACCATTATACCATTTAAGGCCCATTGGGACCCGAGCGTCTTGTCCCATAAGTAATCAGATTTTAGAGCGGTCCCAAGCATGGCATCTACTCAATAAAACATTCCATTCCTCATATGTGACTGTAGCACTAGGGTCAAGGTCCTCAAAGTCCACCCATCTGTTTGTGTCTTGTTTCCAGAGGTGCTTCCATTGTTTGAATCCCTTATTCTAGAGTCTCTTGGCACTTAAGGCATTCCAAGGCTCCACGTTTCTCATGCCTTGGATCCGCAACCAAATAGAGTCATTTTCTCTTACACCTGCAGCCCACTTCCATTCGATTCTGATGTGAGGTTTGAATCTATTCCAACTAAACCACAAGGATCTTACTAGGATCGATCCTTTGAGTGAGACCGGAATTGGAGAGAATAAGAGGGTGAGGATGTCAAGGTTTTTTCATCTAGGGTAGCCCACCAGAGAAATCACGCCAGAGAAATCACGCCAGAGAAATCGCGTTCGTGTTTCTAAAAATTAATCATCCACTTTGCTGCAAGTTTATTGGCCATGCTACAAATGTCCATAATACCCAAGCCTTAATCATCCACTTTGCTGCAAGTTTATTGGCCATGCTACAAATGTCCATAATACCCAAACCTCCACTCTCCTTTCGGCTAGTGCATATGGACCATTTGATTTTAGGCACTCCCCTCCTATTATGGTCCCTAGTCCAGAGAAAGTTCCTACAAATACTTTCCAATTTGGCTAATTCTTGATCCTTCGGTCTCCAGCAAGAGAGAAAGTATATGATTGAGGATATGAGGAACGTGTTGATCACCATGGCCTGGCAAGCAAGATTAATTTGCAAACCCCTCCAATAGTTAAGTTTATTATTAAGTTTGGCGAGAACCCAAGCCCACCTTTGTTCCAGAGTAACACCAAATCCCATGGGGATACCTAGAATGCAAACGACCTGACCCGATTGAATGCTTTGGCATCCTTGCAGAGTAGGAGATTGGGTTGATTCCCTTTGATAGCCGTGAATGCACTCTTGGAATGGTTAATTCTAGACCTAGAGGCCTCACAAAAAGTGTCGAGCCACCACCAAAAGGTTTCCAGGCTAGTATCGTCATTGTGAACAAAGGCATTTGTGTCGTCCGCAAATAGCCTCATGTTCATTTTCCTAGAGTTATGTGGCAAAGTGATGTCTCTTATGCAACCAAGCTCCATTTGTTGCTCCACCAGTCGACTAAGTCCTTCTGTGGTGATGGCAAAGAGCAACGAGGCCAACAGACAACCTTGCCTGATGGATCCTTGCAATTTGATTGCCTTTGAAAGTTTCCCATTAACATTGACTTTGGTTGAAGCATTACCAAGGAGAGTGGAGATCATCCTGAGGAATCTGTGACTACACTCGAGGTCTTTCAGCGATTGTAAAATATAGTCCCACTCCAATCTTTTGTATGCTTTGTCAAAGTCAATCTTGAGGTAGACAATGTCCTAATTAGATTCTTCAGCAAAGTCCAGACCTTCCCAGATATCAATGATGGCTTCCAATATTGAACTTCCCTTAATGAAGCCTTTTTTGTCTTTGCTAAGCCACTGGTCTAAATGGTAGGATATTCTGTTGGCAATGACTTTAGCAAGAATCTTATATTCGGTTTCCAACATTGTGATAGGCCTCCAGTTCTCAATTATGTTCCTCTCCCCTTTTTTATGAATAAGTTTAATAATGCCATTGTTGAGACAAGCAGAAAGGACACCAAAATCGAGTGCCTCAAGCCAAACTAGACGCAAAGGGGTGGCCACCACATATTTGAATGACTTAAAGAACTCATTAGTGAGCCCATTAGGCCCCGGGCTCTTGCCGTTCGATAGTGAATCAATAACTTCAAGGATCTCTTGTTCGAAAATGGTGGCTTCAAGCAAAGTGCTCAAGTTGCAAGGGATTCTATGCAAGGAAGTCCAAGAGATGGTGGCAATGCAATCGTGTCTATGGGGGGAGAGGGGACAAGCACCACCCAAGAGACTCGTGAAGTGTGTTTCTATAATGTCAATGTTCTCTTCCTCTGTCTTACATTCCACCCCATTCTTGTCAAGCAGTAGCGGGATCTCTTCTCTAATTTGTTTTCTTCTGACAATATTGCACATCTCTTTGGAAGGTCTATCTGCCTTACCAGCCCACCATTCCTTAAAATAGATTTGAAGATTTTTCCTTTTGATCTCCTCCTCGTATCTTAATCTTCCTCTCATGTTTTGTAGTCCCTTCTGAGATTATAGGTTTTCTCTACGTCTTCGGCGGATGTTTTAGAGAGCCTTCGTGGTCCTAATCAAGATCTGACAAGACTTTTCCACCGCGTTTCTCCAACTCTCACTTGGCTGGAGAGGTGCAAACAATGAAGGCCTCAAGCCAAGCGTTATTGATTTCTTGCTGGATAGAGGGGAGAGAGAGGACAAATAGAATGGCATGAAACCAAGGTGCTTTGTGACTTTTAGATAAAGGGGGGAAGGTGAGCACCATTGGGTAATGGTCTAACACGGTGAGGTCAATTTGTTGCATTAGGGTGGGAGGGCCCCATTGATGGATTGAGATTCTGTGAAATGTAGCATCTGTCGAGTCTCGCTTTCCTCAAGTCCTCACCCAATTGAAGATTGGACCAGGAAAAACCATTCGGGTCCTTGACTTTGACCAGATCCAAAAACAATTTGGTTTGGTCCCATATTTCTTTCTCCTGGCCATCAGTGATGCATCCCTTGTTGTTCCACCTATCATAGGGGTCTTCTACCATATTGAAGTCACCACGAGTCATGACATTATGAGAAAATAAGTCCAAGGAGGACCAAGTATCAATCCTCGTAGCGTCCTCATTTGGAGCATACATAGAGATGAGGGAGAATTGAAATGGGGTGCTGAATGAAACTACCTTCCACCTATGATTTCTGTCTTCACTGGTGTAGTCAAGCTTATTAGCCCAAAAGTGATCGATACCAATGGCAGCTCCACGAGAACCACACTGATGGTTTGTGGAAAACCACACATGGGACTAAGAGATGCCCTTAAGTCTTTTTTGAAGGTCTTCTCCTTCAATTTTAATCTCCTGAAGACAAATGAAATCCGGGTTTAAGCTTATGTCATGGAGCCATTAACCAATAATGGTGGCTCTTGTGGGGTTAGTTAGCACCCTAGTGTTTAGTGATGCAACTATCATTTTCTTGCACTTCCCTCATTCTGAGGGTGGGACTTCTCTTTTTTCCTCTTGGAGTCTTCTTTCTTTCTTGAGGGGGGTGGTCTCGACCATGCACCATCGGTTTAAGGGGGCTTTTGCAGGGCATACCTGCCAACTGTTTCCCCTTTCCGGAGGCCTCTTGTGGGGGAGAAGGAGAGGTTGATTCCGGTATTGTTGTTCCAATGATGGAACTTTCACTGTCCAAATTCTCCTCATTACTTGTGGTGAATCCGTTTGTAGTCCTCTTGATTGACCTCATTAGAGGGGGGCCACTCCAAGGGTAAGTTACTTGTGCCCGCAAAGTCCGGATCCCTCCCGGATAATCCAACTCCTTAACCTCCTTCTCAAGGTTGTAGTATAAGTTATTGAGTGATTTTTTTGGTGAGCGGATCTTCTCTAAAAGTCTCCTTGGGCTTGAGCTTCTCCTAGGGCTAGCTTTCCTTCTTCTTCTAACCTCTGTAAACCCTTCTGAGTCGGTTTCTGGGATTCCATCATCCTTGACTTTCTCTTCCTAGGTTGGGCCGATCTGCTTCTCCTTGCGAGTTTGGGCTTTGCTAGCCGCTTCTTGCTTATTCTTCTGCTTCAAGGGGCAATCTTTAATTCTATGGCCTTGTTGACCACATTGAAAGCAAGCATTGGGTAGATTTTTGTAGGTGATCTCTTGAGCCCAAGATTCCCCTTCACCCAAGTCGATAATAATTTGCGAGGGAAGAGGCCTGTTGAGGTCTGCTTCCATATACATTTGAGGGATGCCAACAAGCATTAAACGCATGTTTTGTGCAGTCATAAATGAAACCCTCAACATCTCCGCACGACGCCAGCGGCTTTTTCCATCCTTGTGAGTTCCATCCTTTTATGACGATATAAAATTGCTCAATAAGTGTAGGATTCTCTAGATAAAGGAGATTTGTACACTTTTTCCATCCTTGTGAGTTCTTAAGCATATCACCCTCAAAAAAGATTTATAAAGATTCTCATCTTTGAGTAGATATAAATCTTCACCTATCTCTGTAATATAGGTCATTCTTTTAGAGAACATACGACTTCAAAGGGGTTCAATTGGTGAAGAGGTACTTAATGAAGTTTTGTATCGTTTAATTGATGATGTAGTCCTCCACGTGATGGTGAAGTGGTAACTTGCATGCGCCGACATCCATTACTTTATGCCTTGAATAATATTCATCCCTCTGATGTTGAGGGGTTTCGCTTGTAATTTGTGTCCTCATACTTGATATGTCATCAGAGTCGTCAAGATTTGTTTCATCTCTAGGGGAAAATGGTTATAAGCCTAAGTTAAAAACTTTATTTATAGTTTATTGCAAACATTTTTTGGAGAAGTAGATGAGTTCCTAGAAAAGCACAAAAGAGAATAGCATGGATATGATGAAGCTCTCAAGTGACGTATTATTCATTTGTGATACCAGGAGAAGGGTTAACAAAGGTTGGTTCCCTTTCTACTTTCAAGGAGTTAACAAAGGTTGGTTCCCTTTCTACTTTCCTCGGAATGTTGAGTACACCTAAATTATGCATTTGCATTCCATATCATGAGATTTCTCCATACCTTGAGTGCCCCAAATGCTTGGATTACCGTTATTTTCCATCAATAAAGGCACCATATTCTTTTATAGATTATGTCCCTTTAAAAGACAATTTCATATTCTTTAAAATTGTACCATGTAATATGTTGTGTTGTTCTTTTTTCAAGTTGCATTGAAGTGTTTTTGGATGTTGCATTGAAGTGTTTTTGAAAAGACTTTGATATCGTCAATTGACTAGAACCCTTGTTTCATACACCAAACATGCTATCTAATGCATGCCAAACCTCTTCCTTTGCATTTTCTGATGCAACCTAGTCATTAACTACATTATGCAAGCTTCCTACATTCTTCCTATTCTATCTTACCAATGTGAATTGTTACATGTTTCTTAAGTTCATTTTTTAGAGTGATTGCACGCGGATTCGCATACCCAAGTTTAATTTTATTTATTTATGCGCCTACAGAATTCTACTGGGAACTTAACCGCTTATCGGTTACCTTTTTTCTTTACTATTATACTGAATTTAAGAGATGATTCAGGAAAAATACAAGGATGGAACAAGAACAGAGATTGATAGAGATGCACACTGATTTGTGCAGAGTGTAATCTTCATTCATATGTAATGCACGTTTCTCCACTCTAATAGAGGGTGAGCCTAGGGTATAAAAGCCAAAAAACGCATTTGCAAAAATCACTTGTCTATGCAAGTATCGTGGAGAGAAGATGACATGTATCATGGCTGAGATATCATGTGCATTTGTTGTCTTAGAGAGAATCTAAGCAAGGAGAGAATCAAGAGAGAGCATCAGTGAGGTGAGACTACCTAAAATCTACTGTGAAAATCAAATTAAAACTTTGAAAATGTGACCACGGGTGCGATTGGCATCAGGGGGTAGATATCATGGGATAGGGTGAGATTTTATTTTCCTTAGGCACATAGGGGGAAAGAGGAGAGCACAAGATCACATAGGCACAAAAAACTTCAAAAAATTCTTTAATTTGAGTGACTTTAGCCCAAGTATCATGACCGGTTGAGTTCAAGTATCACGATACTTGAATTCCTATATATCACGGTACCTGGCATGTATTGTGTATTGCCGATACCTTCTATTCCCCATGTATCACAATACCTTGGTATCGCGTATCGTCAGGTTGAGTATCGTGATACTAGAGTATCGTGTATCGTGACACTCCATGTATCGTGTATCATCGATCACTGAGTATCGTGTATCGTGAGATCCTAAGTATCGTGTATCACGATTGTCATGTATCATAATATTAAAGTATCGTGTATTGTGATAGTCGTTTATCGTGATATTAAAGTATCGTGTATCGTGTTAGTCATGTATCGCCATATTGAAATATCATGTATTGTGGCCTATCGTGTATCGTGTATCATGATCATTGTGGTATCGTGTATCATGATACATAAGTATCATGTGTTCACCAAGTATCGTGTATCGTGAAATCACCGTGTATCGTATGTCCTTCAAGTACCGTGTATCCTCCAAATCTTGTATCGTGACCCGAGAGATATTGTGTATCATCAGAGGTCAAATATCGTGTATCGTGGACATCCCAAGGAAGGAGAACTTAAACTACGCTAAACCAATTCCTCGAATAAACATAAGCCTAAGAGACTTGCAAAATTGACTCACGTATTTAGTGGATGAACCTTCACTCAGGATGTGTACTAGGAAGCCGACATAGTGTCATATCTTCAACCGGGAGTGCAAAGTTACCTAGTGCCAATTCTTAGTGTTCTGACACCTCTAGTGAATCAGACAAAGAAGCTAGGATGGCTTCAGAAGACATGCATAGTTCAGTGTCGTTGACAAGATTTATGTCCGTCATTGAAGGAGAATATAGAGCCTCTCTGGAGTATGCAAACACCAACCAACATGAACTACCAATTTACATAGATGGACTAAATAGAACCGTAGCACGAATGAAGAAAATAAATGAATCGGAGATAGTTCCTCGACTTGCAGTGAAATATGAGGGAGGGTTCTATATGGATATAAGAGGAATGATTTATGTAGTGACCAATATCCACAGACTATAAGTGAACCATGGGAAAGTGGGAATGTGGACCACATTAGTGGGGAAGGAATAGAAGGATGGGTTTCTACACCCCGAGACAAGTCTAAAGTAACCAGAGTTTGGAGAGGTGACAAAATTCCTCAAGATGACGCATTGACTGATGTGTATATGGTAGCGCGGATGGAGAAATTACTACAAGCCCCTTCATCTTTTATAGCTTCCTTGATGGATTCTCAAACTACAACCAAGTTGCAATTTCCCTAGAGGATCAAGACAAAACTACGTTTGCCACAGAATGGGGAGTGTATGCTTTTAGGGTTATGCCATTTGGATTAACCAATGCACCAGCTACCTTCCAGAGATTAATGTGCCATGTATTTAAATAATTTCCCAGGAAGATTATGGAAGTGTACGTGGATTATTTGTGCACATATTCCAAACAGCGAGCAGACCACATACTCGAGTTGAGGAGGATTTTTGAGAAGTGACTCTGCTTAAATTTAGAAAAATGCATCTTCATGGTAAGACAAGGAAATATTTTAGGGCATATAGTGTCTAAGAATGGAATATCCACCAATGAGGACAAGATCAAAGTTATTCTAGAACTACCCCGACCAAAAAATGCAAAGGAAGTACAAGCATTTATGGGACACTGTGGATACTATCAAAGATTTATCCACATGTACACCATAATTGCCAGACCTCTATATGGCTTACTAACTCAGTTCAATTGGACTAAATATTGTGAGAAAGCATTCAATGAGTTGAAAAGCAGGCTGAGTTCAGCACCTATTCTAAAGGTACCCATTTCATATCCATGTTGATGCTTCCAAATTTTCCATAGGATACATCTTAGCACAGTCGACAAATGAAGGAAAACTTGATCACCTTATAGCCTATGCTAGAAGCAACTCAATCAAGCTGAACATAATTACACTACCACTGAACGAGAAGGATTAGGAATGGTATATGTAGTAAAGAAATTTTGGCATTACTTATTAGCGAACAAATTCAAATTCTTTATTGATCATCAAGCCCTACTATACCTAGGCAATAAACCTTGTAACATAGGAAGGCTAGTGAGATGGTTCCTTTTATTAATGGAATTTGATTTTGAAGTTGTGTTCAAGAAAGGAAACATGCATGTCAGAACTGATCATCTCTTGGATGACTTGTCTGACACTTATCTTTTCAACTTAGAAATTTGTCCATAGTGGTCTGAAAAATTGATACCTATACTCACCCATGGACCTAGTCATCGGATTAATTCAAGTAAAGCCCAATAATTATGGAAGAGCAAGATTCTTCACATTGTAGTAGGAAGCGTATACCACAAGATTCTAACGGGATTCTCTTGAGGTGTGTAGAAAAGGAAGAACAAGAAAATTGGTTGAAACACGCACACATAAACCCATGGAAGAAGCATAGAAGTATCACTGGTACAATGCAAGAAAAGAGTAGAAGTGTATTGGCGAGGGATGGCGAAGGACATTCACAGGCATGTAACAAGTTGTCTCAAGTGTCAAGAAGAAAGACCCAAGGAGAACTCGACACTATGCTATTCCACAATAACACCTAGATGGAGTTTGCCTTTAGTGAAATTCTTGAAGACACATGAATACCCGGAAGGAGCAAGCCTAGCAAGAAAACAAGCTCTCGAGGAGCAGAGTAAAGATTTTACCCTCATAGGGAGACAACTATTTAGACACAGTCAAGAGAACCCAATTACGATTGTGTGTACATGAAAACGAGTATATCTATATGTTGGAGATGGCCCATACTAGGGCAGCAAGAGGTCATTTTTCAGCTGATAAAACTGCAAAAATGATTCTCTTTGCTGGATTATGGTGGCCAACTTTATACCAGGATGCTACAACTTATGTTCAAAGATGTGATGTATGTCAAAGAACAAAATATCCTATACGAAAAGATGAGATGCCATTACGACCTATGATCAATGCTAGAGCTTTCACTAAATGGGGTATAGATTTCATTGGACCAATTCGCCCCCAGCTAAAGGGTCTCATGTTGAGTACATAATCATAGCCACAGATTATTTAACCAAATAGGTAGAAGCAAAGGCCACTAGGAAGAATGATGCACGAACCACAGCCAAGTTCCTCTTCTAGAATATATTCACAAGGTTTGGGCTACCCATTGAGATGGTGAGTGATCCGGGCACACACTTCATTAACGAAGTGATAGAGACTTTGATGAACGAATTCCTAGTAATTCATAAGAAATCAGCCCCTTATCATCTGCAAGCCAATGGACAGGCCGAAAGTTCCAATAAAGTGCTATGTACCATTTTAACCAAGATAGTAAATAATAAACAATCAGATTGGGATAAGCAATTACATCATGCCATTTGGGCCTTTCAAGCTGTGTATAAGACTACTATAGGCACAACACCTTTCAATCTTGTGTATGGACAAAATGCAATCTTACCAATTGATTTCGTGATTCCTTCTCTTCGAGTAGCTAAAATATATGAGCGGAATGGACATGAATTGTCCCAACAATTGGATCAGATTGAAAGATTGCATGAAACTAGACTACAAGCAGTAGTGGGTATTTATATGGCCAAGAGGCGGCAAAAGGCCTACTATGACGCCCATATCAAAGATAAGGGGCTCAAAGAGGGTGACTTAGTCCTGGTGTACACCTTGAGACAACACGCTAAGAAGTTGCAAAAGAGAAGACATGGGCCTTTGATAATTAACCTTATTTCTACAAGTGGAGCAGTGAACCTAGCCACTCTGGATGGAGAAGTCTTACCAAATTACATAAGTGCTTGTCATGTGAAGAAATACTCAGAACCCTTAACAAACAAGATGATGAGTAGATTACTTAAAGCAAGACATCAAAAGGAAGAAGATGAGAGGATAAGAGAAGAAGCAAGGCTCAAAGCATTGGAACATATAAGAAAACAAAAAGAATGGATGAGAGAAAGGGATGAGAGATATCGCCAAGGAGAGGAGCCGATTCCCATGGCCAAGTATCGGATAGCAAAACCTATGACCATAAGACAACAAGCCAGACAACCCTACCTTAATTTGGGAATAGGAATGGAGGAATGCCACTTGGTAGATGCATTGATTGATACCAGAGCACCATTAAGTTGCATACGCTTAACTTTAGCCAAACAATTAAGTGGGTCACTTAATCTTACTAAGGCCTACATGGTGGGCATAGGAGGAAACACCATTGAATGTGTAGGGGAGGTCAGCCTATCTCTACACCTGGGTAACAACTCAATGCATCAAAAGTTTTTAGTTTGCCAAGATGACGACCTAGTGAAAGAGCTAGTGTTAGGTCAAGTCTAGATATAAGAATTCGAAGTCACAATCTAGTTAACCTTAGGCTACATATATGTGAAGATTGGACACAGAGAAGTCTTTAGACTATAAGGTGAAAAGCCTCTAAAGATGATTAATGTGGAATATAACCATACTAAATGTTTGTTTGCATGTGACACTCCACCAATCTTGAACCTTGATATCCCCGTATCCACATTTCTCTCAAGTCCTGAAACCCCTACTCCTCTTACTCATGACACCCGACTCATCCTTTTATCTCTACTTAACCAATCGGAGAGAACAAGTGAGGATCTTACTACAAAGAATGTACAAGAAACCATACGACCAGACATGAATTTAACACCAATATAGACAACTGTGAGGAAAGGGATGCGACAAATATGGGTCCGCAAGGATCAGTTAGACATCCACCAGTCGCAAGAAAAGGAGAATCAAAAGAAATCAACTCAAAGATGTTATTGACGTTAAGCATCAATCATAGATGGGTCCACAACAATAATTCAAGTCTGGATACTGAAAGTATTGAAGGTATCTCAACCATCAAGGAAGTAAATATGGACACCCAACTATCAAGATTACCAAAGAGCAGCCAACCAAATTACAACGGGATCAACGGCCACACAGACAACTCTTCAAAAGACATACGACTCATATGAAATAGATGCCACGAAGGAAACAAGTAGGAACTTTGACTGCAAGTTGATACGAATGGCAAGTAATATCTTGAGCAAACACCAAAAATTTCAAGAAGGGCCTTCAAAGACCCAAAGTTAGAAACATGTGGATTCCCAAGTCTGACATGCCATCACTATTGATCCTAGCAGGACATTCCACTTGCACTCATAATGAGTTCTATGCACCTCGCGTAAGCATACTAGGGCCACATTACAACACCATGCATGCCGCACCACAGTATCATTGTACTACTAAGTGACCACATTTCCCTCATTGGGAATAGGAGACACCATGTACCATAAACAATAAACACAAATTGCTTCGGCTATGTCATTATGTTTTCTGTTTCCATTGCAGCCTAAGAAAAATAATAATAAATTATAAAAAGACCATGTACTATGTTCCTTACACACTCTGTGAGTGTGGACACAACACACGGAGTGAACGATCAAAATACCTCAACAATGTACTTCAAGTTTGACACTAACCATTAAATACTTTGCTTATAGATGGCTTCCTCAAGTTCCGAAGCTACCAAGAATCACTTTTGTCTCCGATCTAGTATCCTGTCTGGAGAATGATTTGTGCTTTTACTTTCTTGCAAAGAAATAATACCTTCTATTAGATTATCCTCCCTAGAAACATGAAACACTACATGAAATCTGCAATCTAGAGGAAGATCTAATCGGTATGCAACTTCACCTAGCTTTTTAACTATCTTCCAAGGTCCACAAAACCTTGGTGATAGTTTACTACACTTTCCTATGGGTAGTGAAGTAGATCTAGCTGGTACCTGAAGAAAGACTTTGTCTCATGCCTCTAAGGATCTAGCAGATCTTTTCCTATCAGCGTACTCTTTAGCCCTATCAGCTTCTTGTTGCATCTTGGCTTTATCTATTTCTAATTTTGCTTGGATGTTTGCTAAGAACTCCAAAACACTAGGACATCTTTGTGACATAGCTATGGTACTATGAGCATTGGGATTAATGTCATAGTTCATCTCAAAAAGAAATGCAACTAGTGCCAAATACTATCCCAATCTGTCTGTCTCTCAAACATACATGCCCTCAATATGTCCTCTAACAACTAGTTGACCCACTTGGTCGTGTAAATCTAACATTCCTATATGAAACTATGGATGTCTACAACCCATGCAATTTGAAGACATGCTGGATAAACAACTCTGCTACTTGTGGATCAAATGGACTGATCCCTGTGGATCAAATGGACTGGCTCCTATGGATGAATGTCTCACACTACTGAGAACATTGGGATTCATTCCATAGTTCATCTCAAAAGGAAATGAAACGGGTGTCAAATACTATCCCAATCTGTCTGTCTCTCAAACATATATGCCCTCAATATGTCCTCTAACAACTGGTTGACCCGCTTGGTCTTGTAAATCTGACATTCCTATATGAAACTATGGATGTTAACAACCCATGCAATCTGAAGACATGCTGGATAAACAACTCCGCTACTTGTGGATCAAATGGACTAACTCTTGTGGATCAATGTCTAATACTCTGATCCCTGTATGGAGTTTCTGTTGTCTCGTGCATGGGTATGAACTGATCCCTATGGACCAAAGTTATGATCCCTATGGATCATCAATCTGTCTACCACAACTAGGATAGTATCCCACTTCCTTTGGGTCCACGGTACCTGACTATGAAGTCCATGGATACACTGTCCCAGTTGTGAACTTGAATCTGTAAAGGATACAATAGACTTGGAATCTTTATCATTTCTTTCTTTGTTGACTTGACAGATAAAGCTTGTTAAACATAAGTGTGGACATCTCTAGCTATGCAGGCCACCAAAATGTTTGTCTAACAAGCTATATTGTCGTGTCAACACCTGGATGTCATGCGCAAGGCACATCATGGTTATCATGCATGACTTTTCTTCTCAAATCCCGAGAATCTAGTACGCAAACCTTTCCTTTCCATGTAACTATTCCATTCTCCTATGAGAAACTAGAATACGGAATGGACTTGTTCGCTCTACTAGGGGAAGAAACAGTTGAAACTGTCGCGTCTCCTATAATAGAGTCATCATTGATGGCTCGAATGTGGATCTTCCACCTATGCTTCCTTTATCTCTTGAAACAATGAGCTTTCTAGAACTATAAAGCTCATTTTATACATTATCTGTGATAATGCATCATCAACTATATTCTCTTTGCTCTTCTATATAGGATTTCTATGTGAAACTCTTGTATGAGCTCAACCCAACGAGCTTGACTACCTTGAAGATCTGGCTAACTACAAAAAAATACTTAAGTGTATGATGATTTGTGTATACCTTAAAGTCGTCACCATATAGATCCCTATGGCTTATGCCACTAGCATCTGTCTCTAACTCAAAGGCTTTTTGTGGATCTACCACTTTGAGTATAGGAGCCTCTGAAACAACTTGTTTCAAAGTATCCAAATTATCTTGCTACACTTGCTTCCATGCAAAGAAACCTTGCCTTGAAGCAAGTTCATCATAGGCACTACTATCGACGAATAAAAAGAGATGAATTTTTTATCAAAATCGGAACATCCTAGAAATGATCATAATTGCCTCTCATCCTGAGATGTAGACCAAAATAACATAACTAAAACCTTCTTGGGATCCATCTAAATCCCATTGATAGATACTCTATCCTCGAAAGATATAACTGAGTCTTCTCTCAATTAACTGAATCTTATCATGATCTCTTACTCTAATGTGATGGTATCCACTTATGAAATCTATTTTACTAAATACAATAGCTCCACCTAGAGTGAAGAACTGACACTGCAAAGGGTGAATAGTTGGGTCTAATCAGCCCTTTTCTGTAATTCTTTTAAGTACAACTCTTGGAATTCTGCTCTCGCTTTCACTGAAAGTGCTAAAGCATTCCAACTAGAGTCTCCATGATTGCATGAATTCATCATAGTGCACGATGAATGCATACAATATAGAAAAAAAAAACTTACAAACAATTCGAAGCAATTTGGTAGCATTTACTAATCACATCTCTGTAGCGCTTGATCGATCAGTATTTGCCTCCCCTCATGCTCAAATTTGATCACTATTTATGATGTAACTATAAATAGAAACATCAAACTTATTTCTCAACTTGTCTTCCATTTGGAACTCAGTTTCTTACTTATAGACCTTGCATTGTTGTATAATCACTCCCTATTGGAGATAACCTTGCCTTGTCTAATAAATGCAAACCATGCCTTGCTATATAACCTTGTCTCACTCCCTGCTAGGGACTTAGACTATAGCCTTGCATTATTTACACTTTGCAAACCTTGCCTTTCTGTATATCTTGGCCACTCTTGAGTATCTGAGCCACAGACTTGCCTTGCTTGTTCACTACAAACCTTGCCTTTCTGTGTATCTTGGCCATTCAAAAGTTCTTGACCTACAGACTTGCCTTGCTTGCTTAATAAAGATGAGTCCACCTAGGATCTCTATTCTTCGCTTTTAGATAGATAGATGAAACTATCCCATCTGCCCGTACTAAACTATTATAGAATCAAGATATGAGTCCTTCTATAAAGCTAGGAACTCTAAAGTCTATGTCTCAAGCTCCAAATCTAGGAAGTTCTTACACAACTTTTCTTTTACTATTTCTAACTAAGGCATTCTAATCAAACTTGATTTACCCTTTTTATTCCACAAATCTTAAGTCTATACTTCTTGTGAAATAAACTTCTTTGTTCTATACACATAGAAATGAAGTAAGTGGCAGCGGAAAAGAAATAATTACAAACCTTTGCTCAATGAAACATGAAGAAATAAAAAACTTTTAGCATGTTCTATATGGTTGAATGCATATGCATACTAATTTGCTAAAAATTTTGGCAGCATAAAAGCACAATTTTGAAAATCGGAAAAATTACAACATGAAATTTCCGTGATAACGGTGCCGACAGGCACAATCTATCTACAAATAGAACAAAAGGGGATACACACCCTGACATAGTATTTTTTTATTTCTCCTTGCTAATCTGTAAGAAAATATTTACATGTCCCTACAAGAAGAATACATGCACCGCACAATAGGAACTCGCATCTAAACTACATGTATAGTCTAGGTCCTATGCAAAATTGCATGTTCTATATGCAATTTGATGCAAAAAGAGAGCAACAATGCATATAAATTGACAAGAGACTTATCGGGAGGTTCAAAAAGTAATTTTCAAGTGTATGTGGGTGCTGAAGGTGGTCCACCCTTCATCGAAATAGCATGCCAATACTCCTCAAGGAATCAATGCTTCCAAAACAATGTAGAACGAGCTCTGAGAGAGCTTGCACTCTCTCAGCTAATGAAAAGAAATGTGAGAGATTTGACACTTCTCTCTACTACTCGCATGAGTGCTCCAAATTGCGGGCAAAACCTAAAAAAGAAAACTGACATAGGGCACCTCGGGGCAGCTGACTGGTACACGTGGAAACGAAGAGAGATTACTCTCTCTACTTCATGCATGTAGGGTCCCCTAAAAGGCCGGCAACAAGCGGGATGTTTGAATGCATTAGCGTGGGCTTCAGTGCCATGGGGCAATCATCAGTTAGGGGGGGAGTCCTATGGACTTCTTTGCCAAAGCTTACCACGGCCGACCACGGGAAACACAAATGGTTCTCCTCGAAAACGATGATGGCAACAGTGACGATAAAACTGATGTCAATGGCGATGACAAAGCTGATGCCGAAAAAAGCTCACGCTCAAAATCATGGAAGAGAAACCAAGTGCTCTGATACCAATTGTTAGAAAGAGACATGAATGACGTGTGTGACTCTCCTCCCATCCATATATACCCTCTTGTACTCTAAAAATAGCAATGGTATTCTGGAATAGTCTAGTGTGAACATGTGGCCATCATGCAACACTTACTCCCATTACTACCCAAGTACTCCCATTACTACCAAAGTACCTTAGGGTATCCTCGGAGCATGGGACCTTGGCTAGCTGGCCCTTGTCCCTCACACACATGGACTAATCCCTGTGGATCATATGGACTGATCCGTGTGGATCAATGATCCCTGTGGATCACATGCATTGATCCCTGTGGATCCATGTCTGACAGGTTGAAAGACGATAACCCCACAAGTGAGCACCTGTTTCTCATCACTATAAAGATCATGGACAGAGAACATCGATTCCCAATGATGACCCAAGATTTCAGAATCTTGCATGAGATGCCAAGCATAGTGAATGTGTGGACTCAAGCTGGGATTGAGGCTTACTTGAAGCATCCCATCTACAAACCGGACTTTCAACGATGCACACAAGTTATGAATACCTTACATCCTAATCTCGATAAACCGGATTGCGAGGAGGAGCTATAACTTGCAGAGCAACTTTGAGATCCAACAATTTGATGGCACAAACTTTGCTCTATGGAAGAATCAGATTAAATATATATCCTTTATCTCTAAAATATTTTTCATGTTTTTTTATTATTTTCCTAGGAATATCTTTACTATTTAAAATTTGTAATTTTAAAGATGTAAAATAAACAAAAAAAAATTCTATTTTATGTACACATTTTTGCGAGATTTCAAACCAATTACCACTATTGTCCTGCTCAACAATGGTGTCTAGTAAAAATTCTGCTCAAAGTATGTTCCAGAATCACTAAGAGGCAGATGACTCTCTTGCATCTTTCTCTTGTGAACAGATAGGTGTTTTCCTAATTTGTTCTCTATTTCTAATATGGTTTGGATTAACAGTCATTACTTGTAAGGATTCTAAATCATCTTTTCATCTAAATCTAGCATATGTAGAACTGTCTTCCATTATTTTTGTTTCCATTCGAGTTTCACAGATAAAGGGTTGTCCTAAGATGATTTCATAAGAACAATTATCTTGTATGAAAAAGTGAAATGTTTCACTCATTCCACCTATTGAAATTGGAATGTTTGCACATGCTCCTAGAAGTGCACCACATCTGTTGTCTGTTGTTCTCATAATCCACCCATGTTGTTTATCGATAGGCCATCTAAATTTATCATATAATTCTTTTGATATTACGTTAATTTTTGAATCTGAATCTAGTAAAGCTAAAGCTGTACAAGAATTTTTACTATCTCCTAAATTTACTTTGATCTCAGGTGTTCCCCTTGACCAAAAACTCTTTTTGTAATTGCTTTCAAATTTCTCCTGTATATTATATGGAAGAATTGGTCCTAAAAAATTTTTATTAACGTATCCTTCACTTTCTTCCTCATCATCAGAATCAGAAGAAAAGGAATCTTTAGAAATATGAGTTACATCTACATTGTCATGCATTTCAATATCAATATTTAATGGAAATCCTTTTCTTTTAATCATTTTAATAAAGTTATCTTTGAATTCTAATTTAGCTATAGTAAATAATTGTTCAAGTGACATAGTCACTTGACTTTTTAAAAGAATATCATACAGTATTTCTTTTGTGTCATTTTTTTGTTCTAGTTCTGAAGTTAAAATAGCTTTTGGAATTCTTTTGGGTTTCTTTGTTTTTCCCTCATTTTTATCTGTTTCTTCATTAGTCTTTGAATCTAATTAACTAGGCTTTGATTCTAAAGGTTTGTTTGATGTCTCAGGTTGTTTGCCCTCCCTTATATCTCTTCTTTTCTGCTCATTTGAATCTAAATTTGTATTTTCATTAAATTGTACATTTTTAGGTTCTTTTCTTAATTGTTTTCTAGTTACTCTTTGATTAGTTTCATCTAAATCTTGAGTTTCATCTCTTTTTCTCTTTTCTTCCACATTTTCTATATGTGAAAAAATAGAGAAATTATCTATAGGTGAGTTCCATGCTGTTTTGTTCATTATATCATCTCTAGCTTTTATTAATGCTTCTATTGAATAATTTTTTGTTTCATTTGATGTTTCATCATCTAGATCACTTTCATCACATTCTAATCTAACCCTAGATGAGCTTCTTTGTGCTTCAGATATATTTTCATATAGTTTTTGCATTCCACCTTTTCCCCAATTTACAGCTAGTGGGAGGTGGGTGCGGTAATCACATAGTTTTTTATCAATATCAATTACTACTTTTCTTTCTTTTGCCTCTTTAAAGATTCACAGGCATAAGACATATGTTCAGTAGAGTCGCACCAAACACATCATCGGGTGGGTGAGCCTCTTCGTTCATTGTTCTGAGCTACTAGAGTGATCACTCTCGTCAAAACCAACTTTCTTCTAGGAGTCTTTGGTTCTCGTCCTACATCTCCTTGCTCTAGGTCTCCTATCTCATTCTCAGGAATGATATTTCCGAACCCATTTGTCATATCTAGTAGGTTGGTGACCACATACATGGTTCCTTCCTTATCAATGTATGAACCCTCTTCGAACTTGACTACTGGGTATTCAAGTCCAAAGGGTTGATCTGGATTTTTAAGTTGGACCATTGATCACCTCAGGCCATCCTCATAGATGTGAGCACCTAATCGATTGGTCCGAATATATTCCAATTGTGTTTTATATGGACCTTCTGGTGTTTGTAGATAGGTAGTTCTTGAGCCACCTGCAGGTTTCCCCATGCTAAAAGACATATCTGAGTCACTTGTGTCAGAGCTTAGTATGTAAAGATAACCACTTAGTTGTTGTGCCCAAGACTTAGCTATATGGTTGACACTTTCCTCAGAAGATCTAATGTTTTGTCTGTCCTTGCCTAGGTGTCTATCATATCTCAGGTTCATAAGCCTTGCCTTTTGGTCCCAAAATTCTTTTGTGTATTGCTCAAAATCCTTTGGAGTCCGCTTGGGTTCCTAATCCCACCTGAGGGTCGAATTCAAATTATCTTATCTAAAAATCAACACGTTATTTGAAACGAGCTTTCCAACGAGCTATAGAGCTCAAAAAATGGACTTTTGATGAAAAAGTTATGTCAAATCAGGCTCCTAGGGGTCAAAATAGGGAAACATGAACTTTTGGAAAAATCATGATTTTGTGTGAAAATCACGATTTTGGGGCGTTTCAAAATCGTGATGTTGAGCACTTATGAAAATCACAATTTTGAGGGATCATGAAAATCGTGATGCTGAGCAACCGCAAAAATCACGATTTTGTGAAATCATGAAAATTGCGATGCTAAGCACCTATGAAAATCACGATTTTGAGGGATCATGAAAATCGCGATGCCGAACAACCGCAAAAATCACGATTTTGTGAAATCATGAAAATCGCGATGCTAAGCACCTATGAAAATCATGATTCTGAGGGATCATGAAAATCACGATGCTGAGCAACCGCAAAAAAATGCTATTCTCAAGGCAATGAGGATCATTGTCTCTACACAAAGAGATGCTCAAATGGTAGCTTGATATGCTTGATACTTGATTTTGATGATATGTTGATTGCTTGGAAGTCCACTTATTACTTCTCATTTCTCTAAAAGAAGTTGAGTCAGACATTTGATATGAAGGATTTGGGGGATGCCAAACATATTCTTGGCATGTGCATTACTCGTGACAGGAGTAAAAGATGCATATATTTGTCTCGAAGTGAGTACATATCCAAAGTACTTCATAGGTTCAATATGCACGGTGGAAAGGCATTGAGTACATAGGATAGTTTTCAATATTGTTGTCACTTTATGGGGTTTACTTGATTCATGATCTTACACAGTCACTTGTATACTGCATAATATGCCCATCAAGTGGGAGTTATAGTTTGTATACTTACACTCAAGTATTCTTTATCATTCTTTATTTTTCTCCCATAGTTTCTTTGGCCATATTGGCCTTTAGTGGGAGATTGTTATCGTTAGTGTCCATATGAAAGGCCAAATGGCCACCAGACACTTCCTTGTATATGTTCTTTAATAAAACATATAGTGTCTTGGTCAGACACAAACTATAAGTTCGATCGCATTTGTAACACCTAGGAAGTCTATGTTCATGCTCCCTATGTACTATGTTTTTTTTGCGTATTTTGCAGCCTCTGTGTGGAGTACCATGTGCAGCCCTAGGAGCTCAGTTTTCTACCGTGAGGATATCATTGTAGAGCTCTCAAGAAGGAGGGCACATTGTGGTGCATTGCCATCGAAATACTTCACAACAAATGCTTCATGCTTGATGAATATGACCTACAATCCCTTCTCAACAATCTTACCTACACTTATGAGGTTCTTAGTAATAGTTGGCAGATAGAGTACTCTACTTTGTAGGTTCATATTTTCATCTAAAGTTTTCACATTGCCTATCTTCTCAACTAGATGCCTTGTGTTATCTCTAGCTTGGACTTCATGCATATTCCTTGGGTCTTCCAAATCCGAGAGTAGATCTAGATTGTCTAATACATGATTTGAGCATCTTGAGTCTATATAAACTCATGTTCATATGCTTTTCCTTCCTTCATTGTCATGTTCATGAGAAGAAGTGAGTCTTCTTGAGCTTGATCATCTGTATAGTTGTTGTATTCTCTCCTTCCTTTGTATCCACCTTGGTAATTGATATTGTTGTATGAGTTGTCATTTTATGAGTTGTTGAATCTTCCTCTTGAGCCTCCATAGCATCCTCTGTTGTATCCTATTTCTCTTTGATTTCTTGGATTCCTTAAACAATTCTCAATAATATGATTGGTTAGACCACATATGGCACAGGGTGATGAGCCTTGATCTCTCCACCTACCTTGTGTACCTCCTCTACCTCTTCCTCTTGAGCCACTATCTCTACCTGTAAAGTTCTCTTGAGAGGTACTACCTTCATCATCACACGCCTTGCCCTTGCCTTTGTTGTCCTTGCTTTCTCCATTCTTTTTGCTTCCTGCGTGCACAATTATCCCATGAGCATGTTGAAGTTAGGAACTTGCATATCCATATAAACATCCATAGCAGTGGTGAAGGATTCCCATTTGTCATCAGCCTTGATACCATTGATAACTTGCCTCCCTATTTTCTCTTCATCAACAGCTTCTCCAATGCTTCCAAGCAAGCCTACAATGTCTTTGGTGACAAAATCAGCCACACTGTGTTACTATTAGTGTCCATGTGAAAGGCAAAATGGCCATCAGACACTTCTTTGTATATGTTCTTTAATAAAACATATAGTGGTCTGGTCAATCACAGACTATAGGTTCGACTGCATTTGTAAGACCTAAGAAGTCTCTCTTCATGCTCCCTATCTACTATGTTTTTTTTGCATATTCTATAGTTTGTGTGCAGAGTATCGAGTGCGGCCTTCGGAGATCAGTTTTCTACTCTGAGGATATCATTGTGAAGCTCTCGATAAGGAGAGCGCACCGTGGTGCATTGCCAACAAAACCCTTCACTGGTATATGCAAAAGCTTTGTTCCTTTTGTGCGAGCGAAGCGAGCACCCCCCTCCCCCCCTACTTTCTCCAAGGCTTACAAGTAAGGCGGTGACCAAGGCATAGACCTTGGCATACCTTGTCATCCGAGTCACCGAAGTCACCGTTGGCTGCACGCGAGGAATACCTCAAGGATCAAGAAAGATAGAGGTTCCTGGTACTTCTCGGGACGCCACCCATCCGAGTACTGTTCCCCCTAGAGCTCGCTTAACCATGGCAATCTCTTGCCACTAAGCTACACTCTTGTGGTGTATGAAGAAGGGGAAAGCCTAAGGTTGAAATTACCTTGAACATGTTTTGGTCCCTCAAAGCTTCATTCTTTGCTTTCAAAGCCTATTTTTTGAAGCATTTTTGGGGTGTCTTTTGGAGCCATTTTGGAGTACTTTTGCACATAGTTCTCTTCACACAGGTCTAGGAAGATCAAGAAGAGTGTTCTTTGTACTTCTCAAAAAATAAGTGTCAACCTTTGGGGATGTGTTTTCAGCCACACTCGCAAAACCATAGGTTTCTCGAAAGGTTTTCAATTTTGGTGGGAGCAGCCGCTGCAAGTTTATGTAGGTTTTTGAGCTTAAAACGTCAGAATCGACAGACACTTGCAGGTGTTGTTGGCTAATTTTTGGGCTGTTTGTTCTGCCTTTTAGTGTCATTTTATTGCATATATTGAGCACATACACACCATGTATGCTTCTGTAGATACCACTTATGTGTGTCCATGTGGTCATTGATATAGTAGTTACGTTTTTTGCATAAAGCCTTCTATGTTTGATAAAGAGGTTTGTGGTGAGGTTTTCTTAACTGGGAGACACCTAGATGTCAAGGTTTCTTTGGTGATGCAGGTGGAAGACTAACCCAACCTCTCCATAGGAGATGTATGATAGTTGTTGATAGGTGCTCGATAATCCTAGTTGGCTTTTGTTGGGTAACTGATTATATGTAGTGGAGTCAGTGATTCACTATGCAGGAAAACATGTCATACTTCTAGTTTTATGATATTTTGACACTGGTCATATGCTCATTTTGCAGAGGATATTCTAGCAAAAATTTTCCAGATTTTTGGTTAAGCCAACTATATAGTGGTCAATTTACTCCTTGATACACTTATTCGTTGGTTTTTGGACTCTTCTAGCTCCATTATCATTCTATCCAGTTCTCTACCATCATGGCATCAGAGGTCTCAAGCACATCTAGTGGATCAGGGTCTAGTGCGAGTAATCCGAGAAGGAGCTATAACTTGCAGGGCAAAGAACATTTTAAGATCCCAAAATTTGATGGCACAAACTTTTCTCTATGGAAGAATCAGATTAAAGATGTGCTGATTCAAAGGAGGCAATGGAAGCCAGTAAATGGGATTTCAAAGAAGCCTGTTGACATGGATGAAGATGATTGGGATGAGTTAGATGATTACTTTATAGTATTAGACTATGAAAGTGCAGAGGAGATTTGGAAGAAGTTATGCAATACATATGAAAAAGAGACGGCATCAAATAAAGTGTATCTGATGAGAAAATTATATGACCTTTGCATGAAGGACACCAGATAGTGTTGCTACTCATCTAAATGAGCTTGATGCTATATTCTCCTAGTTACAGGCTTAGAAAATGGATATGGATAATGAGATGAAGGCAGTATTGTTGTTATGCACCGTACCATCATCATGGGATACATTCTACATAGCTATTACCAATATTGCACCTAGTAGTAAACTTGTCTATGATGACATGTGGAGCACTCTTGAGTGAGGAGATTCGTAGAAAATCTATGGTTGGCACTCAGAGTGGAGATGCATATAATGTTTATGCTTCGTACCAAGGAAAGAATCAGCAACGTGGCAGGAGCAAGAACAAGGAAAATATTGGTCAACAGAATAAGACTAGAAGTAAATCAAGGAAGAGGGATATGGAATTCCATTATTGTCATAAGAAAGGACATATGAAGAAAGGCTGTTAAGAATGTTAAAGGTAAAGGACAGAATGTTGATGGGCATGTTAAACAGTTAATTGTAGCATCTACTTTGACTTTGAAGATTGAAGAAATTAATGTTATTTCTGATGATGTTGATGTGTTGACACTTGATAGTATTGTGCCAACTAAGGCATTTATGGCTGATTCTCTTTCCCACATGTGGCTGCTAGATTCTTGTGCTTCTGTGACACCACACAAAGAATGGTTCTCTAATTATGCAGCAAAGTCTCTTGGTACCGTGAGACTTGGTGACTCTTACCAGTGTGACGTTGTGGGGATTGGAGATGTGGTTGTGGAGTTCATTAATGGTTCAAAATTTACTATGCATAATGTACACAATGTACCTCATTTATCATGTAGTTTGATGTCAATTGGTCAACTTGATGACCTTGGTCACAAGGTGGTCTTCTATGCTCAGTCCTTTTGTATATCAAAGGGGAATATGGTTATTGCAAAAGGAAGAAAAGTTGGCTCACTTTATCCTTTATTTGTATCACAGAAACACTTCTTAGTTGTTACTAAACAGCCTATGGCTTGTATTTGGCATGGTCGTTTGGGCCATATATCGTGTAGTGGAATGGAAAATCTTTCTCGTTCTCGCTACTTGCTAGTGTTATCTTACTCTGATTTTTCATTTTGTGAGCATTGTCGATATGGAAAGCAAACCACAAATGTGCATAGAATGCATATTGAATCTTCAATTCAGCCTTTAGATCTCATCCATACAAATGTATGTGGTCCTATGCCCACTAGGTCCTTAGGTGGTTCTCTTTACTTCGTCACTTTCATAGATGATGCTACTAGAGAAGTCTCGGTACATCCTATCGAATCGAAGGATGAGGTATTCCCTACTTTCAGAAAATGGCTTGCTTCAGTTGAGACTGAAAAAGAAACTAAGCTTAAGGCTTTACATTCAGATAATGGGGGTGAGTATACGTCACATGAATTCAGCCTTTTATGTCAGTCTAGAGGGATTCCTAGAGAGTTTATAGTTCCTTATACCCTAGTACAGAATGGTGTAGCTCAAAGGATGAATAGAATTATTCAAGATAGAGTAGTTTCTATGTTGCATCATGCAAACCTCTCACAAGGTTTTTGGGCAGAAGTAGTATTGACTACAGTTCATGTGATTAACCTTTCATCTAGTACTGCGAAAGGTCTAAAAGTGGCATAAGAGTTATGGACAGGGAAGCCACCATATTATGATCATCTTTGAGTTTTCGGGTGTGAAGCATATGTTCATATACCCAAGAATCTTAGACAAAAGTTGGACCATAAGTCAAAGAAATGCATTTTTCTTGGATATGGTCAAGAAGGAAAATTTGGATATCGCTTATGGGATCCTGAAACACATTCAATGATCAGAAGTAGTGATGTCATTTTCAAAATGAGTCTAAGATGCATAAACAACCCATTAAGGAGGTTGAAGTGAGAAGAGTGGTGTTTGAGGATACTAGTCCTCTGGTTTGCATGCATAAAGATGCTGCACATAGGGATGTTCAAGAGAATGTCCATTCAGATGAGTCTGCACATATTCCTGTTCAACAACCATTGAGACGTTATGCACATATCTCACATCCACTTGATGGATATGTTCCAGGTTTAGATTTGGTTATGCTAACAGATGCTGGTGAGCCTTCTTGCTACAAAGAGGCTATGCAGATAGAGGACCATGTCAAGCGGGAGCATGCAATGAAGAGTGAGTTGGATTCTATTCACAAGAATGGTACTCGAGATTTCGTACCTTTGCCAAAGGGCAAGAAAGCTTTACCATGTAAATGGGTATATAAGCTAAAATTCACATCACATAGTGCTTCTCCAAAGTATAAAGCACGACTTGTTGCAAAGGGTTTTAAGCAACAACATTGTGTTGATTTCGAGGAAATCTTCTCTCCAGTGGTCAAGATGACTACCATGCGCATGTTGCTTCGATTCGTTGCAATGGAGGACTTAGAGCTAGTCCAAATGGATGTGAAAACTGCTTTCTTGCATGGAGATCTTACAGATGAGATCTATATGGAACAACCAGAGGGTTATGTAGTTCGTGGCAAGGAAATTCTAGTTTGTAAGCTCAAGAAGAGCTTGTACGGACTTAAACAATCCCCTAGACAATGGTACCAAAAGTTTGATGCTTTTATGAAGTCTCAATGCTATTCTCAAAGCAATGAGGATCATTGTCTCTACACAAAGGGATGCTCAGATGGCAGCTTGGTATGTTTGATACATTATGTCAATGATATGTTGATTGCTGGGAAGTCCTCTTATGACTTGTCAATTTTCAAAAAGAAGTTGAGTCAGACATTCGATATGAAGGATTTGGGGGATGTCAAACATATTCTTGGCATGCACATTACTCGTGATAGGAGTAAAAGATGCATATACTTGTCTCAAAGTGAGTACATGTCCAAAGTACTTCACATGTTCAATATGCAGGGTGGAAAGGAATTGAATACACCTTTACCCACATATGTGAAATTGAGCAAGGATGGTTCCCCCAAATCAGATGAGGAAAAGGAATTCATGACCAAAATTCCCTATCAGTCTACTGTTGGTAGTCTCATGTATGCTATGGTAGCTACAAGACCAAACATTGCAATTACAGTGGGATTTGTGAGCAGATATATGTCTAATCTAGGCAAGAAATATTGGGAAGCAGGCAAGATGATTTTGAGATATCTGAGTGGCACTAAGGACAAGTGTCTATGCTTAGGTAGAGGGAAAGCATCCATTATTGGTTACATAGATTCTAACTTTCCTGGTTGTGTAGACAATCGTAAGTCTACATTAGGGTACATTTTTCATTTTACTGGAGGTGCTATCTCTTGGAGATCTGGTCTTCAAGAATGTACAGTTGTTTCCACCACAGAAGCAGAATATGTTGCAGCAAGTGAGGCATGTAAGGAAGCATCATGGCTTTCTCGTCTTGCTTGCGATATGGGTTTACCTCAGCATGTACCTCGTTTGCTCAGTGACAGTCAGAGTGCCATTGCTTTGGCTAAGAATCCGGTCTATCATGCAAAGACCAAGCACATTGAGGTAAGGTATCACTTCATAAGAGATTGCTTAGCCACTGAGCGCATTATTCTTGAGAAGTTTCACACTCGAGATAATGTTGGAGATGCTTTGACTAAAGCTCTACCACATGATAGCTTTCGACACTGTTGTCACTTGATGGGGGTTACTTGATTCATGATCTTACACAGTCACTTGTATACTGTGTAACATGCCCATCAAGTGGGAGGTATAGTTTGTATACTTACACTCAGGTATTGTTTATCATTCTTTATTTTTTCTCCCATGATTACTTTGTCCATATTGGCCTTTAGTGGGAGATTGTTATCGTTCGTGTCCATGTGAATAGCCAAATGGCCACCGGACACTTCTTTGTATATGTGCTTTAATAAAACATATAGTGGCCTGGTGAGTCATAGACTGTAAGTTCGACCGCATTTGTTAGACTTAAGAAGTCTGTCTTTGTGCTCTCTATGTACTGTGTTTTTTTCGCGTATTGTGTAGTTTGTGTATGGAGTACCAAGTGTGGCCTTAGGAGGTCGGTTTTCTACTCTGAGGATATCATCGTAAAGCTCTTGATAAGGAGAGTGCACCATGGTGCATCACCAATGAAACCCTTCACACTGTGCTTGGGCATCTTCTTGAATATTGTGAACTCCATCCATAACAGATTTTTCCTTGTCTTGGTGCTTGATAAGAGGAATGCTTCAAGAGCATTCCATAAGTTTCTTGTAAATTTTTCAATTCATAATGTGTGGAAGTAAAAAAAAAATGGAGATAGAGTTAAGAATGTATGACCTTTCCAAAGAATCCTTTCATCACCATGCATTCAATATTTCCTACTTCTCTTGTGTTGGTTGGCCCTTGCTTTTGAGTATTGGCATCATCTCATCTCCAAATATGTAACCATAGAGATTCCTTCCTTGTAGATATGCTTCCATTCTGGGTGACCATGCTGGGTAATTGCCTTCATCTAGTTTGGCAAAATGCCAATGTGACACTAGGGATCTTAGTATAGTTCTTTTGCTTCCCAGTTATGCAGAAAGAACCATCAAGTTCTTTAGAACATCATTCTCAAATGTTGGCATCAAAAACAATTTCCACTTTGCAAGGATTGGAGAAACCTTCTATTTTGGGAAGAGAAGGTCACAAAAATATGTTTTGATCTCACAACCTCGTATGGATTTACTAGATAAGTTTTGCACACATCTATTTGAAGTGTATATCTAAATAATGCAAGTAATTTGATGGATTTAGGTGAACCATATAGCGAGAAATGCATCTAACAAGTCTAGGGTGTCACCCTGACTTTTCAAGAACAAGACGAATTGCAAACACAATCAACTTCAATCATTCATGTCTTGCAATCTAGTGATTCAATGATGATGAGACTTGATATGTAGGCACAAGACACTTGAATCCACCAGATCTAGGTGAAAGTATAGCAATTGAATGCTCCACATAGGGAAATGGACAAAACAAGTTCACTATGTACATGAATATGCTATAGTAGCATATAGAGAATGACTTAAAGTATGTATCAAAATGTGTATGATATTAAAGATATGATACAAGCGAGGTGTAAAGTACTAATCTCACTTGTAGTGAGTGCAATGTAGATTCAAGAAATCAGCTCAAGCTCTCACATATATGTGTGATGCCTCACAACTAAGAAACAAGTGTATTTATACATGAAATTGAATTTTAAATTGGTGATTCATCCACCTAAAAGGTGATCTAAAATTTAGTGATGACTTGATCTTGATTCCAACTAAAAAAGTTCATGAGGTTAGCGTCCTATCATCCGAGATTCCTTGCCACTTGTAGCTATTACAAATAACCAAAGTACAAGATTTACTCTTGGAAGCTTTACAAGTCTATGTTATCATGATCATATTCAGATGAGATACATTATGAGAGTAGTCCATAATCCAAATGCTTAGATTTTAGGCTTGTTAATTGCACCAACAATCCTAAGAAAACATATTCTTTTTGGAACTACCTTTAGTTCATGAGTTTCACTAATGATTTCTTCAAGCATGCATGGGTGTATCCATTAAAAGATAAGTCTGAAGTGTTTATGTGCTTCAAATAGTTTGTGGTTATGGTTGAAAACTTGTAAGCATGTAAATTGGGCACCCTTCATTCTGATAGAAGGGGGAATACATTTGTTCTAATTTTAATGCATTCCTTGATGAGCATGTTACTGAGTCGGAATGTTATTGACTCAGAATTGTGTTGAGTCCGTGTTTTGATCACTCAAATTTTTAATAAATAGTTACCAATTAGTTAGTCTTTCATGTCGCATGATTTTTGGCCGTTGGTTCTTGGTCGTGCGAGTATCAAAAGGGAAGAAGAAGCGTCTTTCAAGAAGATGGAGAGAAGAAAGAAGATGGAGAGAAGAAAGAAGACGAAGAGCCTAG
This sequence comes from Ceratopteris richardii, assembly GCA_020310875.1. Taxonomy (NCBI): domain Eukaryota; kingdom Viridiplantae; phylum Streptophyta; class Polypodiopsida; order Polypodiales; family Pteridaceae; genus Ceratopteris; species Ceratopteris richardii. Next base: position 129,072,578 of record CM035414.1, read on the forward strand.
AGAAGGTGTGTGTGTGTAGGTTGAAACAGAGTCCAGGCATTTGAATATCAACAGTCCTGAGAAGTGTCACGATCATCTATCTTGTAATTTTGTCATTTTGAAGACTTAATCAATATATTTTGAATCCTCTATTCAACACAGGTGTAGGATTATGTTTGTCTGAGGAGAAGTGTTGTGAAACATTATTTTGTCACAACATAACAGTACTGAACCTGAAGTCTGTTTGCAAGTGTTTTTCTCTATGTGAGTAGATCAGTGCTAAAGTTGAATTCTTTGGAAGTTTGTAATTTGTGTAAGTAGTTATGTGTTCTTGAACCCAAACACATTTGGCGATCCTCCTACATTTGCTAACGAAGCAAGAGATGCATGAAAGGATGAAGAGGAAGATTTAGTAAAGTTTATTATACAAGAGTACAAGCAAAAGCAGCTAACGTGGAGTCATATTCTAAATTTTACGATTGGTACGAAGCACAAGAGGAATCTAACCTGGAAACTGAAGAGGAGGAAGGAGGAACAGGTGAAGTTGAAGCTCAGTTGGTGGGATGTATACTAGGAGTGCTATTCCTAACAAAAGCAACTATAGGAGTTAGAAGATGACTCTAGTTCGACCCACTTGGAGGTACAACCGATCAAAGAACTAGGCATACACCTCAGCCATAACCAATGGTGCAACCACCTCCAAATCCCAAGGTCAAAGCAGCCCTATTTAGAGGAGGTTCTAAAGAAGATACTGACTCTCACATTGCTTAATTCGAAATAAAGTGGACAGCAAATGGATATACATCCATGTATGGTGATGCAATCAAACTCCAGCAATTTGTGGCTACATTGGACGGAAGATCAATGAGGTGGCTCAACCAATATGGTATTGCTCATTTTGCTACATATGATGCATAAAAAACAACATTTTTACAAAGATTTAGGAAAGAAAAAACTCCCTCTAATATTTTGAGGAAATTGAGAGCAATTAGACAAAGGAACATGTTAGTAGAAGACTATGCTCAGAAATTTACAACTTTAATGGAAAGATTACATGGCAATGAGAGACCTACAGACAAAATGTTGGCAGGTTACTTCCTAAAAGGCATGCAGTTGCAAGTGTGGATATAGCTAATGGTTTTGATGTATTAGTGTTCGCAGTTGCAAGAGTTGAAAGGGGTTTTGGAAAATCAAAGAAGAGGCACAATGACTCTAGTTTAGATGTTGAATCTGATTCGAAAATGAAGTCAGAGAAAGGTATGACTGATTCTCAATTGGATACTGAAGATGAAGACGTTGTGGTGAGAAGGCACCGCAAACATAAAGGTAAGCAAAGTAAAGAGGAAGATTTGATTAGTAAATTCAAAAAACATAGATACTCTATAATTGCTCCAAAGGACAAAAGGATTTGTGAAATTTGTGATAAAGATGGACATACAACAAGTCATTGTTGGTATAATCCCAAACATCGAGCACAAAGTGCAAGGCACGATAATAGGAATAATAATGAAGTTGCAGCAAATCAAGCCATTCTAGTTCACAGACATGGTGGTTTTTCAGAGGTAGCAACAAGGAAGACCTCTCTGGAGAGATTAGGCCAACCAGTAAGGAAATTATCAGGGTAATCAACAAGGTAATTAGCAGGGAAGACCATTGAGAGTGATGCCATGTGGATATTGTTCTACACCAGACCATTGGATTGGGCCTAATTTGCCTTTATGGGTAAAGCATAGAGAAGAAAGGGCTATACTAGTGGTTCATTATAATCAAAATAAGCAGCTAGGGCAACAAAAGCAATAGGACCAACAAGCTACTCAAGCGAATGTGGTTGTAATACATTTATCGGATCAAGAATATCATAATGATTTAGGTGCAAGTACATCAAGAAGTCTACATCAGAACCATGAAAATCATTGGAATTATGATTGTACGCAGTGTGGTAAAGTCACAAAAGTGGATGTCCTTGTAGTTACAAGGTCAAAGAATAAAGGTCCTATTGATTGGCAAGAGCAAAGATAGATAAGGGACCAAGTTCAAAAACAGATCTAGTAGGATCAGCAGAAGCAAGAGCAATTTCAGATTTTATCCCAAGAGGATGATGATGAAACGTCTATGCATAGAACAAAGAAGGATTATAAAATGAAAACCAAGAAAGAACTGGACAAGGATTCTTTAGAGGTAATAATTATTTCTCCTTTGCAATTGTTCTTAGATCAGTTATTCTCTTTGGTACGAGCTTTTAGAGAGAAATTGTTGAAGAAGCTAGTTGGACAGTAGGTAGAGCCACTAGCTAGGCAGGTACCTTCAACATCAGCTAGTAACATTGATCCCACTGATGTAGATTTTGTTGTATCAATAATTCAAGCACAATATAAACAAAGGCAATTTGATGAGGTTTGATAGATGGTGGATCAAGAGTTAACATATTACTTAAGTGCATATTTAAAGAAATGGGGAATGGGGCTTTGGCTCCAGCACCTTTTTTTTGAGATATCAAGCTCAACATGTGATGATCCAGGATGACACGTACCAGTTTTTCGTTTCTCTGACATGTATAGTGGTCACGCTGGTATATGTCAGGGATACTTCATTGAGCTTTATTAGATTTATCTACCGAGAGTGATGGCACATTTGTTTCTTGCCAGCTCACTCATTCGTGGACATTAGGTTTTCCCTTATGTACTGGTCTTTATATATTGCACTTGTTGTATTCTTGTTTTTAGGTCATTCTTGTACATTCCTTTTATGTAAGAGAAGAAGAAGAAGAAGATCATTCTTCCCTGTCTCAATTTGTGTGTGAGCTCTCTTCCTTATCTCCTTCCTCGTCACATGGTATCAGAGCCAGCGTGGCTGTAGAGAGCTCATGGAGAAGGTGACGGTGAAGACTACGCGGCAAGGCGTGGAGAAAAGGCGATTTCACAAACGGCCTCTGTTTGCTATGTTTTTGTCAGATCAAAGTTTTGGAGCCATCTCAACCTCTGTTTCGAGCCCGCAAGGTGGGGCCCACAGAAAAACCAGGTCAGTTTAAGAAACTGTAACTTGCGTTGTGTTCGACGACACTCATATATTCCAGATCCAGAATTTCAAGCGATTCCGTGTACTGTTGATACACGAAAACTGTGTTTTTCTGAGATCGAACTGTCACGTCATAGTGCGACAGTGTTCAAGCAGAATTGCTGCTTGTAGTGTGTTGTCGTGTTGTGAATTGTTGCAAAAATGGCAAACACAGATGGAATGAGTCAGCTTATGAGCGATAACCTGGACAAGAACAACTTCCATGCTTGGAGATTCAGAATGACGAATTTCCTGATGGGAAAAGGCTATTGGAAGTACATCGAAGGAGAGAATGAAAATGCTCCGCAATTACCAGAAAGGAATCGGACTGCAGAACAGTTAAGAGCATATGAGGAATGGAATCAAGGAGCACGAAAGGTAATGTATTGGCTATCTGTTAGCATACAGGATAGCATGATTGGACACATACAGGATGCCAAGACTCCTAAAGAGGCTTGGAACAGTTTGGTCACTTTGTACGAGACCAATACAAAGGCACGGAAATTGCAACTCAAGAACGAGCTGCATACATTGGAGAAAAAGAGCATGTCGGTAAGTGACTACACTCTAAAAATCAAAAGCATATGTGAGTCACTTGCATCTATTGGCGTGAATGTAGATGATGATGATAACGTGGAAGTGTGCCTTCGTGGTTTAGGAGTTGCGTATAAGCAGTTCAGAACTTCTATACAGACCAGGGAAAATATTCCGAATTTTGCTGATTTGGTATCTATGCTGATTATTGAAGAAAAGAATCTTGGTGAGGATTCAAACTCCCAAGGAAAGCCCAGTTCTGAGCAGGTATTCTACTCTGGCAGAGGAAGAGGCAGAGATAGAGGTTTTGGAAGTGGAAGAGGAAACAATAACCAAGACCAAGGTCAACAATAGAATCATGCAGGAGGAAGAGGACAGTTTCGAGGCAGGGGGAGTCAAAGAGGTCACAGAAATTTCCAAAGAAATGATTCAGGTAATGATAGCAAAGGATGCTGGAATTGTGGTAAACCTGGACACTTTGAACCTGATTGCAGGTTGAAGAATCAAAATAACAGAAGGCAGCAAAACAACTATGCATCCACAAGTGCAGATGATTCTGAGAAGCTGTTTATGGTTCAACATCACATGATGAATACGATGTCTGCTGGTGTTTCAAAAACGAACGATAATGTCTGGTATGTTGATTCAGGTGCTTCAAATCACATGACCAGTCATGCAGAATGGTTTAGTAGTTTGCAGAAAATGCCAGTTCCTAGATATGTTGAAACAGGTGATCATACATCGCATCCTATTGAGCATACAGGAAACATAGCATTGTCTATGGAGGATGGAAAGGTAAAACATCTCGCTGATGTGCTGCATGTTCCAAATATAACAAAGAATCTGGTTTCTGTTGGACAAATGGTTGACCAGGGATTACAAGTCAGGTTCAATGCTGATGGATTATATGTAGAAGAGTACAAGCAGGATGGACGATTGGTTGCCAAAGGAAACAAAGTGGGTAGGATGTTCACCTTAAATGTGAAGATTCCTGAAATGAATGCAGCCATGTTTGCAAAAGGTGCAGGTGTTATTGCAGATATAGAGATATGGCACAAACGGATTGGACATGCAAACTTACAAAGGCTGAAACTGATGCAGTCAAAGGAGATTGTCCATGGACTACCAAATTTCAAAGTTGCAAAAATGCAAAAGGTATGTGCAACATGTCAATTTGGTAAACAGTCAAGAGCATCATTTCCACATGACAAGCATGTTAGTGAGAATGTACTAGAAGTAGTACATACAGATGTTTGGGGTCCAGCAAAGACCACATCTATGGGTGGTTGCAGGTTTTATGTTACTTTCATTGATGACCATACACGCAAAGCATGGGTATATTTCATGAAAGAGAAGAGCGAGGTGTTTACTCACTTCCAGAATTTTAAAGTTATGGTGGAAAAGCAGACAGGGAAGTACATTCAGACATTAAGATCTGATGGAGGAGGTGAATACATGTCAAATGAGTTCAGCAGTTTTCTAAAAGATCATGGAATTCAGCGTCAGTTTTCATGCAGGTACACACCACAACAGAATGGTGTTGCTGAACGCAAAAACAAACATATTGCAGAAATAGCAAGAGCCTTAATGGTTGAGAAGAATATGCCTCATTGTTATTGGGCATAAGCTGTGCATACTGCTGTATACATCATGAACAGAACTTCCACTACTGCTGTACATCAAGTTACACTTGAAGAGAAGTTTACAGGTAAAAAGCCAAACTTATCACATCTGAAAGTTTTTGGCTGTATTGCATATGTACATGTCCGAGATGAATTGAGGACGAAGCTTGATCCAAAAGCAGAAAAGTGTATCTTCATTGGATACTCCCTTCAGCAAAAGGGATATAAATGGTATAAACCACTCACACGACAAGTAAAGGTGAGCAGAGATGTGGTATTTGATGAAATGTCAAGCTTCTATGCAAATGCCAAAGAAGGACTGAGTCTTGAACCAAATGACAAAGAAAATGCTGAAAAATCAAGTGCAGAATCTCAGGTTTTGAGTGGACCGGATGCATCACCAAGCAATAGTTCCAACTCAAATCCATGGAGTGGAAGATTACGTGGGAATTTCAGTCCAACAAATTCATCAAATACATCCAAGAAAGGTAAAGAAAAGCTTTCTGCTGGTCATAAAACATGTGCAGGTTTTGAAGACGTTGATGGAGATTCAAGTGGTTCAGAAAAGAGTCTTGATGAGGAACTTGGATTGCCCTCTGTGAAGACTCCAGGAGTAAGAAGGGCACATGCAGATGATACAAGGAGAAGTGACCCAGGACCAAGAAGATCTGGGAGGATGCGTAATTTAGTGCAATGATTGACATATGATAGTTACATGGCTCGCCATTGTGCCTACATTACAAAGGTAATACAAGATGCTAAACCTTCTTGTTTTGAAGATGCTATTGGTAATGCAGATTGGAAAAAAGCTATGGATGAGGAGATGGCTGCACTTTATGGAAATGATACATGGAAGCTCGTTCCATTACCGCAAGGAAAGAAACCCATAGGCTGTAAATGGGTTTACAAGGTAAAGCATAATGCTTATGGTAGCATAAGCAGGTATAAAGCACGATTGGTAGCTAAAGGATATGCACAGACATATGGCATTGATTATGAGGAAACATTCAGCCATGTAGCTAAAATGTCTAATGTTAGGACACTTGTTGCATTAGCTACAGCAAAAGGATGGACTTTGCATCAGATGGATGTGAAGAATGCTTTCCTACATGGTGAGTTACAAGAAGAAGTATATATGGACCAGCCACAAGGATATGAAGATTCAAAGCATCCAGAATATGTTTGCAGGTTGCAAAAGTTTGTATGGGCTGAAGCAGGCTCCGCGTGCATGGCATGCAAGGATTGCTAATTACTTAACCAGCATTGGGTTTTCTATGTGTGATGCAGATCACTCACTATATGCAAGGAAGGCTGATGATGGCATCACTATTGTGGCTATTTATGTTGATGACTTGATTGTAGGTGGTGATAATGAAGAAAGCATCAAAGAGGTAAAGAGACTTCTTATGCAGGAATTCGACATGAAAGATCTTGGTGTGCTGCACTATTTCTTGGGTATTGAGTTTATACATACACAAACAGGTATATGGATGTCGCAAAGGCAATATGCCTTGAATATGCTGCAAAAGTATGGTATGGCTGATTGTAAGCCAATTTCTATGCCTTTAGATCAAAATTTGAAATTGGATACTACATCAGGTGAAGCATTGGAAAATGCTACTATGTACAGGAAAATTGTGGGAAGTTTTATATATCTTACAATTACAAGGCCTGATTTAAGCTACACTGTTGGACTTGAAAGTCAGTTTATGCAGGTTCCCAGGAAGCCACATTTGGATGCTCTGAGGCGCACTCTACGTTATGTGAGTGCTACTTTGGATTATGCATTGTTTTATGAAGCTGGTGTAGACTTGCAGGTTCATGGATACACCGATGCAGATTGGGCTGGTAGTACTCCAAATACAAGATCTACTAGTGGCTTTCTTTTCTCACTTGGAGGTGCAGCTATTACATGGAGCAGTAAGAAGCAACCCACTGTTGCTTTGTCGAGTACAGAGGCTGAGTATAGAGGTGCTGCAATGGAAGCATGTGAGGCATCATGGTTGGAGATGTTACTTGCAGATTTAGGTGTGGAAGTGCAAAAGCCTATCACTATCTATTATGATAATCTTAGTAGCATATACTTAGCACGGAACCCTATTTTCCATGCTAGAACAAAGCATATCGAGGTACATTATCACTTCATTAGAGAGAAGGTATTAGCAGGTGATATTGATCTTGTTTATGTGAGAACAGATGAGCAGGTTGCTGATATTTTCACCAAATCACTTGGAGCTGAGAAGTTGAAGAAGTTTCGGAAGATGCTTGGATTACAAGATATGGCATTGAGCTTGAGGGGGAGTGTTGAGATATCAAGCTCAACATGTGATGATCCAGGATGACACGTACCAGTTTTTTGTTTCTCTGACATGTATAGTGGTAACGTCGGTATATGTCAGGGATACTTCATTGAGCTTTATTAGATTTATCTACTGAGAGTGATAGCACATTTGTTTCTTGCCAGCTCACTCATTTGTGGACATTAGCTTTTTCCTTATGTACTGGTCTTTATATATTGCACTTGTTGTATTCTTGTTTTTAGATCATTCTTGTACATTCCTTTTATGTAATAGAAGAAGAAGAAGATCATTCTTCCCTGTCTCAATTTGTGTGTGTGAGCTCTCTTCCTTATCTCCTTCCTCGTGACACTTTTCAAGTAAAGATGGCAGATCAATCTAGAGTCCAAACTTTGGGCATTCTAAAGCAATAGCCAATCACAATTGCATGAATGTCATTCATGGTAAATTTTGTGGTAATTCAGATGCCTGAGTCTACTTACCCGTATGAAATGTTGTTAGGTAGACCTTGGTTCAGGTTGGCTAAAGTTAAGCAAGATTGGGGATTGAATGTGGTTGTGATCACAAAAGGCAAAAAGCAGGTCACCATACCAATGACAGGTAGAAGAAACATGTTGTTAACAGAGAAACCACTGATGGCTCAGACCATTAGTTTAGCCGAAGATATTGAAGACAACGAAGAAGAGGAATTTCTGAAGGCAAACTCAATAGTAGTACTAGTCTTGGAGGTAGATGTGGAAGGTGTGTTATCAAAGGATGAGGATTTGTTGGAGAAGATAAGTGAACTTGTTCTAGGTTGACACATTGGAAGGCACACAACTGAGACAGATGTTTTAGAAAAATCTGGAAATTCCAACTCAGGAAAAACTGGAGCAGGAAGAAAAAGAGGTAATTACTTTGGCTGAAAGGATATATCAACAAAGATATGCAAGTTGTGGTAGGGTAAAGGAGGATGAACTTCAACAAATTAATTTGGGAACTGAGGTTGAACCTAAGATGGTTAGAGTAAGCAAAGAATTAAAAGGCCAATTCTTGGAGGATCTAATTTGTTTTGTTGAAGGAGTATGTGGATGTATTTGCTTGGGACTATTCACACGTGAAAGGAGTAGACCCTGATCTACATCAGCATAGGATAAATTTAAAGAAAGATGCAATTCCGATTGTGCAGCAAGGATATCAGATGAATCCTAATTTTGCTAAGCATGTTAAGGAAGAAATTGATAATTAAGTTACTTGCAATAGGATTTATCAAACCAGTTAATCAGGTCACATGGTTGTCTCCTATAATAGTGGTTCCTAAAAAGAATGGGAAGTTGAGAATTTGTGTTGATTATAGAAAATTAAATGCGGCAACGATTACGGATCCCTTCCCTATGCCATTAACTGATGCAGTATTGGATGTAGTAGTTGGACATGAGATGTATAGTTTTTTGGATGGATTTTTTGCCTATAATTAGATTTATGTTGTTGAGGAGGATTAGCACAAAACTGCATTCATTACAGAATTTGGTGCTTATGTCTTCACAGTCATGAGTTTTGAATTGAAAAATGGACCACCTTCATTCAATTATGTGGCACATAAAGTATTTGAACCTTCTTTGTAGGATTTCATGCAAGTCTTTGTGGATGACTTTTCAGTCTTTGGGAAAAAGGTACAACGTCTGCTGCACTTGAAATCTTGCTTTGACAGATGCAAGAAATTTACGATGGTGGTCAATCCATTCAAGAGTGTCATTGTGGTGAAGAGTGGCATCTTATTAGGCCATGTTATTTCTCAAGAGGGAATGGCTATTGATGTTAAAAAGATTGAAGCCATTAGGATAGCAAAAGCCCCAACAAATGTGAAAGAAGTAATGAGGTTTGTTGGACAAAGAAAGTGGCATGCTAGGTAATAGAGGTACTTGGCTAATGAAATTCATTAGATCTAACTCATTTAACAAAGAAAGATGTTTCATTTGTATGGTCTGAAGCTCAAGAAAAAGCATTTCAATTATTAAAGAAGATGGTTTCAGTAGCACCAATTTTGCAGCTGCGAGATTGGTCTTTTCCATTTCGCATATTTGTTGATGCATCAGATGTCATAGTTGGAGTAGTGTTCAACCGAAAGAAATTATCCAGTGACTGAAAGAGAAGCATTAGCAATGGTGTATGCTCTTAATAAATTTAGACATTATTTATTGGGCAATAAAGTGATCTTTCATGTCGATCATTAGGCCTCAGTATATATAATCAAAAGGCCATTATTAACAGGAAGGTTGGCAAGGTGGATGCTTCTATTGCAAGAATTTGACTTTATCATTATTCATGCTCTAGGTAAAGAACATGCAATGGCAGATTACTTCAGCAAATTGGAGTCAGGGGAAGCATCGATAGGAGTTAGTGATGAGTTTCCAGATGCAGAGTTATTTAATGCACAAATTGTTGAATCTAATTCTTGGTATGACCAATTATTAGTGTTTCTAATAGATGGAGCATTACCTCAACATTTTACACCTGATCAGAGGAAGAAGTTTGCTCTTAAAAGTATACCATATTTGGTTATAGCTAGTGCATTGTACAAAAAAGGGGTGGATCACATCATAAGAAGGTGTGTACTAGATTTTGAGCAACAAGTTGTTTTGCAAGAAGCACATTCAGGAGCACCAGGAGGACATCTATCAGGGGGTATCACAAGTAAAAAGATTTTGCAAGTAGGTTTGTGGTGGCCTACAATATTAAAAGATGTGCATGAATTTGCCATTGATTCGGATGATCAGCTGAGTAATGTTTGTGATCACCAAAGTAAGAAGGCCTATTTATCTGCATTTTGTTTGGTGGTAGCATGTTTTATTGATAATTGTTGGTCCAAGATTATCTTGAGTGCTTTCTTGAGAATGAAATGGTTTTCATATGCTAATCTAAAGTTATTAAATGAAATACTCAATTGTAAAGAATTTCAGATGCAGCAAACACGTGTAGGATCTACAAAAGAAGTTGTAGGGTATGGATGTAGTGTTAATGTCAAAAATGGATATGATGACCATAAAGAAGTAGATGCAAAAGTTCATGTAGGACCTGTGGACATGGTTAAAAGAGAGACTAGAAGCACTGATTATTTATCCTTGTGATCAGATCAAAGATGGTTTTTTCTATCGGTACAGGAGGGTGACTTGATGAAAATGATTGAACAGCATGAAGCTAAAAAGCAGGTATTATTGCAACAGGTGGCGGAATTGAAAGAGCAGATTGATCAGCATAATTTGGATAAAGAATTGGATGTGTTGGTTCAAAAGCAGGAAAGAGTTGCATTTAAGAAGATGGAAGAGCAAGAGGATATGCAGGTTGAAGATCAAGTTCATGAACGTACTGAGGTGGTAGTGGAAGTTCAACATAAAGATGAAAACAAAGAGCTTAGTCTTATTTTCTATGATCAGCGGATTGTGAATTCAGGTCTAATTTTAGGAAAAATCCTCCATCGGGCAGTGGCAGGTGTTGAGGGGAGAGAAATTGGAAGAATGAGTAGTGAGTCAGATTTCTGAAGGTTTGCTGAATCAAAATGTTGGTGACTCATAATTTTGTTGAATCGGATGTTGTTGAGTTAGAATGTTACTAACTCGGAATTGTGTTGAGTCCGTGTTTTGCTCACTCGGGTTTTTTAATAAACAGTTACCAATTAGTTAGTCTTTCATGTCCCATGATTTTTGGTCATTGTTTCTTGATCGCATGAGTATCAAAAGGGAAGAAGAAGTGTCTTTTAAGAAGATGGAGAGAAGAAAGAAGATGAAGAGCCTAGAGAAGGTTGAAAGGTCTCTGTTTATGTGTGTGTGTGTGTATAGGTTGAAACACAATCCAGGCATTTGAATATCAATAGTTCTGAGAAGTGTCACGATCATCTATCTTGTAATTCGTTCATTTTGAAGACTTAATCAAGATATTTTGAATTCTCTATTCAACGGAGGTGTAGGATTATGTCTATCTGAGGAGAAGCATTGTGAAACATCATTCTATTGTAGCATAATAGTACTGAACCTAAAGTCTGTTTGCAAGTGTTTTTCTCTATGTGAGTAGATCAGTGTTGAAGTTGAATTCTTTGGAAGTTTGTAATTTGTGTTAGTAGCTATGTGTTCTTGAACCCAAACATAAGGCTAGGCTTTTTACAATTATGCTCAAGGGAGAGGCATTTATTTTGATCAAACCTTTGCACCTTCATGCCATGAATGACTAATGTTCGTAGCATTTGTGCACTTGCAGATCAACATGGTTCGAATGTACATTAGTTGGACATTAAAAATGCATCTTTGAATGGTGGCTTACATGAAGACATGTATGTATTTTAGCCTCGTGGTTTTGTGTAAATAGGGCATGAAAACAAAGTGTACAGGTTGAAAAAAACATTATATGTGTAGAACCAAGCACCAGTTGCATCTTATCAAAAGATACATGCCTACTTTATTGCACATGGTTTTGAGAATAATCCAATTGAGAGCACCATATATGTTAAGCGTGTAGATGATGTACTTTTGATCATTTGTGTATTTATTGATAACGTGGTCCTATTGAGAATAATATTTTTGAATTTTAAGGTTCAATAGGCTATTGGATGCTTGATTTACTTATGCATAGCTCGACCTGATATCCCTTTTTTTGTCTCTCATATGAGAAGCTTTATGCATTTTAGATGTCTCAAGTCTCTTTAACTATCTCCATATCTAAAGAAGCTTTTCCAAAGCTTGGCATATCAACATTTTGCCACAATTCATTGAGTCTCCATTCTAGTCCCTATTTTGCTTTCTGGGTTTTCTATTTTAGCTATGAGCCTTTGATCCTATGCCCATCCTCTCCACAACAGAAACAAGCATTTGTTGGATTCTTGTATACTACTTCTTGTTCCAAAAGATCTACTTCTCTTATGTCAATGTTGATTTTGGTTGGGAGATCTTTATTGAGGTCTGCTTTGACACAAATAATGGGATTCAACCTTTCATTGAATTACTAAGTTGTACACACATAAATCTTCCTTTATGCCAATAGCTACTTAGGGTCACAATTTCCCTAATGTAGTTGTAAAGGAAGAAGTGGATCTTTGTGAGATTCACTCAAAGATGATACTTAATTGTTATGAATTTTTGGTAATGAAGTCCAGCACCCACTTAAACAAACATTTTTAGGGTAGCCTGAAAGATCTAACAAGTTCCAACTTGAAGGGCATCAAAGGTGATGCCTTCATTTTTTAACACAAGGAGAATATGGTTTGCTGGCAAGAACTCGCACTTTCTAATGAGTCTATGAGGTAACTATTCCTTGCAAAACCACTATGCAATGGAATCCTACAATGGTGGGGGACCAAATGGCTAGCCGATAATGCAAGTATTTTTTTTTATCTTCTTTTCTTCGTTGAATACCCTTAGAGGGAGTGAGAGAGAGGAGAGGAGGGAGAGAGAGAGAGAGAGGCGAAGAGAGATAAGGAGAGAGAGAAAGAGAAAGAGATCCTACCACTAGATTGGATAAGAACCAAACCGAAAGTTTAAAAACCAAATAAATCCACCCCCATTCGACACCAAAACCTAATATTGTATGCACAAGCTAAAACAGCCTTAAGCTCAAGACAAGAAAAAAATGAAATCTTTGAACAAGCACGACAACCCAAAAAGAAGCAGCTCGAGGTTCGGGACAAGGAAGACAAGTATGAAGGGAGCCATACAACACCCAATGCCATGTGGTGATATCAAGGGTAGCAACTTGCAAGCTAAAGTCCAACAAGTGTCGCACGCAATCAAAGCGAAGGCAATCAAAGCGAAGCTTCAAGTCAAAAAGCAACACCATGTAGATGAGGCGACAAGTTTCTTTTTTTTTTTTTTTTGAGACAACAGGAAAGGAGAGTAAATTATTGAAAAAGGTTACAAAGTATACAGGGAAGCAGAGATCCCATCTAAAATCAAAGGGTTACAAATTGCAGACCATAGTAAATCTGTCTTGGGAATAGCATTCAAGTAAGGATTTCCTCCATTTAGAAGGAGGCAAGGATTGGGTAATACTCGGACTTTCATATCTCCCTTAGCTCGAGATGGTGTCTAAATTAGCGAATTATCACATGTCAATTTAAGTTTGTAAGTTGTGGTATCTCTGATTGAGAACAAAAAGTCTGTTCTTATGTAACAAATTTTCCATCAAAGGATTTGGATTAACGTCCAAGCTAATAAAATTTGTGGTTTCCATTAGTGGTGTAAGCATTGCCTCTGTGGCAAAGAAGACATTGGCTTTATCTTCTTTTCATGCCCTAGGAGTCATTCGTTGTAGTACGATCTAGCCAAGATTTGAATTTAGAGTCAAATCAATTGGAAGCATGCATTATTTGGAGAAGCGATAGGTTGATCTTGTGCCTTGTGGAATGCCATCAAGGGGGAGGCATTGTGGAAGATATGGAAATAAAGATGTGCAGCCAACTTCAAGAACAATCCGAAAGAATGGTCAATTGAGAAATCCCTTGGCTTATTAAGTAGAAAAAAAAAATTGTAAAAAGTTCCCTCCTTTCAGAAACGGTAGGATTTTTCTCTTGGAAAATAACAAGATCAAAAGCAAGTGCACGCCCATGAAGGTGATGAAAAACTCATTAATCTCTTCTTCGTAATTCTCTCTGAAACTTAGGTTTCTAGCCGACTCTTGGCTGTTATAGTTGTAATGCGACTCTTGGCTGTTATAGTTGTAATGCTTTTGGACATCCTATCCCTGCTCTATGGCATACCGGAGATCCCAAGAGAACTATGCCCCTTCACAATATAATTTTAATAGGGGGAATATAGGAGATTCAACGTATTTCTTTCTCCTGACTGTTGTTGCCGTCGCCTCCTTTTTTCTGCGCACTCCACCAGTTTCCATGACTTTTCTTGCCGCTGTCCGACATACCACTCTTTTTTTTCGCATTTAATCGTGCTCCACCCTTTAGCTTTGAAATCTCTATGAATCTCCAAAGAACAGTATACATGGTCGAGTTGACGGACGAGGGCGGAGGATTGAAGGAAGTGCGACAGAGAGAAGCTATGGCGACGTGTTGAAGGAACGTTTCATCACAAACAGGATTGAAGGAATAAAGACGCAACGGATTCGTCCAAGCTCCCCAACAATGATCTGAGATGATGTCGAGAGGTGACTGTAATGGTGTCGCTGCTGACGCGCATCGACCGGCAAGCTAAGTGCGACGGACAGAAGCTCTAGAGCGACGGACAGAAGGCCGTTTGTCGCACGGAAGACCGTCTGTCGCGGGGAAGGCCGTCTGTCGCACGGAAGACCGTCTATCGCACGGAAGACCGTCTATCGCACGGAAGATCGTCTGTCGCACGGAAGACCGTTTATCGCGGAGACTTCAAGACCGTTTATCGTAGAGCCTTAGACCATCTTTCGAGGAGGCCTTACCATCAATCGCGGCTTTTCCTGGATTCACGGTGCCAAAACCGTTTATCGCACGGTGCCAAACCGTTTATCGCGGTGCAAAGGAATCTATCTCATCAATCCGCTCCTCGCGCTGACTCCATCCTCCGCGGTGGAAAACTGCCTATCGTGTCAGTGCATTCCGTCTATCGCGGTTTTGGTGCCTCAGAAATCGTT
Source organism: Ceratopteris richardii (assembly GCA_020310875.1). NCBI lineage: Eukaryota > Viridiplantae > Streptophyta > Polypodiopsida > Polypodiales > Pteridaceae > Ceratopteris > Ceratopteris richardii. The sequence goes on from CM035414.1 coordinate 129,087,645, forward strand.
TTCACTGTCCCTATGACTGATGGGACTGTGGTTCTCGTGCGAGGGTTTTCACACCTTGAGTTTTAAGTTTGCATCGGAGTTAAAGCTTTATTTGAAGAAAAAAGGTTAAAGTTCAAATCGATTTTAGTTTGCATTCGGACTTTTTTTTTTATAAAGGAAGTTCGGCCTTAGCCTACTCTCCCGGACTTTAATTATATTAAAGAGAAAAAGTTACAAGTGAACGGGACTAGTGCCCATGGGAACCCCCGAATCCCACAACGCAGGGGAGGAGTCTAGCAAGCTACAAGGCATTACAAATGAGGTGGATAACATTACCATCGCCCTCATGTGGGACCCATTTGGGTTTCAACTTGTTGTTTTCCAGGAGATAAATACAGTGATGTCTAAACGGTGGTGAACTCTTGACTCGGGAGATTCTTTTACCAAGGAGAAACAAGGATTTCTCGATCGACCATTCCTTAGGAGTTTGGTCGAAATTGACGGCACAGCGCTCTCTCCAGATCTTCCAGAGAGCCTCGCCTCTGATGGCATTCCATAGCCTCGAAGAGCATCCAATCGCCTCACCCAACATCACTTGTTGCCAGTTGATTTGACTCGTTATTCTCAAAATTCGGGACACGTGAAGCCAGACAACACGGGACTTGGGGCAGTCAAAGAACAGGTGGGCTAAATCTTCGATGCACCGATGACAACGCTTGCACCATGGCGGCACACCACAGATTTTGTTAGCCCTTGCATTGGTCCAGATACCTTTATGCAAGACCTGCCACATGAGAACGGACTTTTTGACCTCAATTAGGGGGTGCCAAAGAGACATGAATTTTAGCTCCCACCGAAGTTTGGTCCAAGCAAGGCACCATCGCTTGTTAAGGGTGTGGTGAACATCCACTTCCCCTTTGAAGTTCGGGATTCTGGACAGATTCTTACCATTGCTCCATTTGAGGCCCTCCGAGCAAGGAGGATCCTGACCGCAGAGAAGGCGGGTAGTAGAGTGGTCCCAGGCTAAACACCTGCTTTGAAGAAGAGTCCATTCCTCAAAGGTAATGCTAAGTCTCGGATCCAAATCTTCGAACCTAATCCACTGGCGGGTCTCTTGTTTCCAGAGCTGTTTCCACTGTTTGAACCCCTTGTTCCATAACCGCCTTGCAGTTTGGAGGTTCCAAGAATCCACTCCCCGAATGCCACTGATCGGGAACCAGATAGAGTCATTTTGTCTTATGCCAGCTGCCCACTTCCAATCATCGCTGATTCTGATGAACTGTTTGGCCTTGTTCCAATTCTTCCATAAGGAACACACGAGGCTAGATTCGGACTTAAAGCTTTATTTGTTGAAAGCATTTAAGAATTTAAGTTAAGCCCATTCGAATATCTATAGCTTTTGGTGGTTTTGAAAGCTTTTTTTCAATCGATTAGCTAAAAGAAGATGAAAAAGAGGGGAAGATAAAGAGAAAAAAAAAAAAAAGGGAAAAAAAAAGAGAAAAAAAAAAAAAGAGAAGAAAAAAGAAGAAGAAGTAGTGTTTTCTTTGGGGGCGGGGTGCTTCCTTCTCTCGTGGGGTTTTGGGCTTTCCCTGGTGTCTCTCCACTCAGAGTGTTAGAGTTTGATCTTCTCGTTTGTCTTGCGATGTGATCGGTGGGGGTGTTGGTGGGTCTTGCCGCTGGGCATTGAAAATTAAAAGTGGTGCAAGCTCCTTCAGCCATGGATGTGGCTTCGTCCTCTCTCGTGAAAAGTAATCGGGCCCCCCCCCTGGGGTGACCGGCACTCTGGCCGCTCTGCTGGAGGGGGGGTCATGTGCCGCTCCTGGGGTATCCGAAAGTGCTGATTCCCCCATCGTATCCCTCAGTAGACCTGCAGTGTTGTCTGCTCAGGAGGAACTCAAGAAAGTTTGCCTCGTCGGCCAAGTGTTTGGCCCTAGGCCCCCGCTCGAAATCGTGCGACAATGGCTTCGAAAAGAGTGGTTCCCTCGTGGACTAATTGTCAGCAAATGTCAGTTCTTACCAGCAAACCACATGCTACTAGTCTTTGAAAATGAAGAGATGGTGTTCCAAGCCCTAAGCGTTGGCACCTGGCAGCTCGGTCGGACGACCCTGTGCTTATTCAGATGGTCCCCGGACTTTACCCCCGACAAATCGAAATCACTTCGGTACCCTCTTTGGGTTGAGCTCCCTAACCTCCCATACTTCTTGTACAACTTCGTGTGGGACATAGTCTCCCCTATCGGCAAGCCGTTGGCTTCACGAGAAGACATTGGTGGTCTCATCTATGAGGGTGCAAGACACTCGTTCAATGCTAGATGGCACCCACAAATCTGCGTCGAGGCCGACCTCAGTTTGCCGCTTCCTGCAATGATCAAAGTGGACATGGGCGAAGGAGATGTTTGGGAGCAGGATATCACCTACAAAAACCTCCCCAACGCGTGCTTTCGTTGTGGCCAGCAAGGTCACAGGATTAAAGACTGCCCTCTCATGCAAAAAAACAAGCGATTTCAAGAAGCCTCCAAAACTGCTCAAGACAACTTTGACGTTGTGACCCACTTGACCAAGGAAGGGGAAGGCAAGGGCCTCCGCAATCCACAAGCTGATGCCGATGGCTTTACCGAAGTTAGAAGAAGAAGGAAAAGAAGTCCGAGGGCCAACGGGGAGAGGCACAACCTGCCAATTGCCCCACACAACAATCTGTATTGCAATCTTGGAGAGGAGATCAACGAGCGCGACTACCCAGGTGGGAAGCCACCTGTGGTAGACAACTACGACGAAGCCCTAGAGATCCCTGACAACAAAGAAACCCCCCAGGAGGGCTACACTACAAGTAAAGAAGATGGTTTCACTACTAATAATGAAGACAACATGGATAGTGAAAGTTCCATCATTGGATCGACGATCCCGGAAACGATGCCAAGCACAGGGCCCAATTCTCCCCAGCGGGGGGCATCCCGCAAAGGGAAACAGCCTTTGGAGTTACCCTGGAAAAGCCCCCATAAGAACCGATTTCTAAGTCGGGATCAGATCCCAACGAAAAAGAAAGATGAAGCCAAGAGAAGAAAAGACAAGGCTCCCTCCCGCAAAGAGGGATCAATACAAAAATGATTGTCATCTCGCTAAATGCTAGGGGGCTAACCGACCCCTCAAGAGCGGCCATCATTGGCCAATGGCTCCGCGACATTAGCTTAAAACCAGACATAATATGCATTCAAGAGATTAAAATTGACGGAGAAGACCTTCTGAAGCGACTCAGACAGGTTTCCTCGGCCCATGTGTGGATCCCAACAAAGCACCAGCGGGGGTCCGGTGGAACGGCTATCGGTGTTAAACAACCCTGGCTTGAAAAGCTTGAGAACTCCATTGAAGATGTAAATCACCGCTGGATTGCGGTTTCTTTTGGTGCTCCCCTCTGTGTTACTATGGTTTCTTTGTACGCCCCTAACGGGGATTTGGAGAGGCTGAACACTTGGACTTCTCTTGACTCGCTTCCCCACAAAGTGCTTATATGTGGAGACTTCAACATGGTGGAGGACCCTATGGACAGATGGATGGGCAAGGGCAGGGTCATCGACAGTCGGGAGAAAGAAACATGGGACATGACCAAACTCCACTTGGATCTGGTCGAATTCAAAGACTCGAATGGCTTTTCCTGGTCGAATCTCCAAGCGGGCGAGGATCTGAGGAAGGCTAGACTTGATAGATGCTACATCTCTCAGAGCTTTACTCAACTGTGGGGCCACCCTTCCATCACGCAACGTACTGACCTCACCATCTTTGATCACTACCCGATCGTTATCACCTTTCAACCTTCCAACAGGATCCACAAGGCTCCGTGGTTCCATGCCAACGCTTCCACCTTCTCTCTCCCCTCCGTCCACCAAGAGATTGCCGATGTGTGGAAGGTGGCGTTCGCCTCCGGCTTGGCCCCAGCCAAGTGCTGGAGAAGTGCGGTCGACAAGTCTCGCAAGATCATGATCAGAACTAAAAAGATGCTCGAGACAGTGCGGCGGGCTCGTAGGGAAGCGCTTTACCACAGACTCTGGCGACTCGAGGAGGAAGTGAACAAAGGAAAACACCAAGCCCAGAAAGGTCTCCGAAAAATCAGAGCAGCGTTGAGATACGAGGAAAAAATACAAAGGAAAAACTTGCAAATCTTCTTCAAGGAGTGGTGGGCTGGAAAAGCTGACAAACCCACCAAAGAGATGTGCAGTATCCTTAAAAGGAAACACAACAGAGAGACGATTCCCCTACTGCTTGACCCACATGGCAATGTATGCAACTCGGAAGAAGATAATTTTGGCATCATCGAAGGGCACTTCACGAGACTCCTGGGAACCTCGAACCCCGTCTCCCACCATAGAAGGGACTGCATGGCTGCCATTTCTAGGGTTTCCCCCCGGAGAATTCCACCCAACCTCCACTCCCTGCTTCATGCCCCGATCTCTGAATCAGAAATCATTGAGGTCATTTATGCCCTCCCTTTCGGTAAAAGCCCGGGACCCGACGGACTCACTAATGAGTTTTTTAAATCCTTCAAGCTGGTGGTCGCCACCCCTCTTCGGTTGGTTTGGCAAGAAGCGCTAAAATTCGGTGCTCTTCCCTCTTGTATAAATAATGGAATTATCAAGCTGATTCACAAGAAGGGGGAAAAAAACAGAATCGAGAACTGGCGGCCAATTACGATGCTCCAAACAGGATACAAGATCGTCGCCAAAGTCATTGCCAACAGACTTGCGTGCCACCTGAGATCTTGGCTTAGTGAGGACCAAAAAGGTTTCATCAAAGGTAGGTCCATCCTGGAAACCATTATGGATATTTGGGAAGGTATTCAATTTGCAAATGAGTCTAATCAAGATGTGGTCTTCCTCAAGATCGACTTTGACAAAGCCTACGATAGGCTAGAATGGGACTATATTCTGCAGTCGCTCCAAGACCTCGGATGTAGTCAGAAATTCACCAAGATGATCGCGACCCTTCTCGGCAACGCAACGACCCAAATTAACGTTAACGGCAAACTTTCGAAGGCGATCCATCTTAAAAGATCTATTAGACAAGGGTGCCCCCTTGCCCCCCTTCTCTTTGCCATCGCCACTGAGGGGCTGAGCAGACTTGTGGCTCATCATGTGGAGGCTGGCAATATCAAAGGCCTCCAGCTACCCCACGACCACAGTCAAATCATCATGAGACTTTTTGCCGACGATATGAACGCGTTCGTTCACAATGATAATACCAGCCTGGAGACTTTCTGGAGGTGTCTTCATACCTTTTGTGAGGCCTCTGGATCCAAAATCAACCACAATAAGACCGCCTTTAGGGCCATTGTGGGACATCAACCTGGCCTTCTCATTGATCATGGCTGCCAAATCATTCCGCAGGGCCAAATCTTTCGGCTGCTAGGAATCCCCTTGGGGTTTGGCGTCTCTATGGAGCAGCGATGGAACTGGGTGCTGGCCAAACTTGAAAACAAGCTCAATTACTGGAGAGGCATGCAAATCAATCTCGCTGGACGGGCGATGGTTATCAACACGTTCCTCCTCTCGTCTACCATCTATTTCCTTTCTTGCTGGAGACCGAATGAGCAAGGCCTGTCCAAACTGAATAGCATCTGCAGAAACTTTCTTTGGACGGGTGATCATAACAGAAGGGGGGTGCCTAAAATCAAATGGACCATCTGCACCAGCCCTAGAGATAGCGGGGGGCTTGGCATCCTGGACATTGGGTGTATGGCTAACAAACTGGCAGCCAAATGGATGATTAAAGCTTGGTGCAATAGGGAGGCCTCGTGGGCCAAGCTGATCTTCAGAAACAAAAATGAGTTGGCTCTCACGGGGTCCCCGAACTGGAAAAACCTTGACATCATGACACTGCTATTCTCCCCGATACCTGTCTTCCCGAAAGGCTCCAACCTCGTCTGCTCTCTTTGGAAGGGCTGGAATAAAGTCAAAAGCTTCACAAGAATTAGTGAGGACTGGAAGTGGGCGGCCGGAATCAGACAAAACGACTCTATCTGGTTTCCGATTCATGGCATCAGGAGTGTGGAGTCGTGGAACATTCAAAATGCCAAGAAGTTATGGAACAAAGGATTCAAAAAATGGAAACACCTCTGGAAACATGACACCAACAGCTGGATCAGCTACGAGGATATCGACCCTCGCATAAACATCTCCTACGAAGAATGGAACACCTTGCAAAGCAGATGCCTCGCTTGGGATCGTCACAAAACCCGCCTTCTCATGGGACATGATGCTCCGAACGCGCGTGGTCTCAAATGGCACAATGGAAATAGCCTACTCAAAATCCCGAACATCAAAGAAACGACTGACCTCCAGATCAGCCTCAACAAGAAGTGGTGCCTGTCTTGGACGCGGCTTCGGTGGGACATGAAATTCATGGGTATCTGGCACCCACTTATAGAGATTAAGAAGTCTGTTCTCTTATGGCAAATTCTTCATCGAGGAATTTGGACTAACCATATGGCAAACAAAATTTGTGGGATCCCTCCGTGGTGCAAGCGCTGCCACCGTGCAATCGAAGATGTCCCACACATCTTCCTTACTTGCCCCAACTCCTACAGAATCTGGCAGACGGTTGGACTGAAAATCAGAGTTCAGAAACAGCTTAGTTGGAAACAAGTCCTTTTGGGAGAAGCGATTGGATGCTCTGCGGCTCTCTGGAACGCAATCAGAGGGGAAGTCCTGTGGAAAATTTGGCGGGAGCGGTGTGCTCTCAACTTCGGCGACCCTCCCAGGGAGTGGTCGATTGAAAAATCTCTTTTCCTCCTTGGCAAAAGGATTGTCAACAGTAAGAAATCCCCCCCCTTCAGGCACCATCAAGTCCTCCTTTTGATCAACAACAAGCTCAAACCCAAGTGGGTCCCGCATGAGGGCGACGAGAGGGTGCTCAACCTTCTTTGTAATGCAACCTAGGAATCAACCAAGCTTCCCCTGCTTTGTGGGATTTGGGGGGTCCCGTGGGCACTAGTCCCCTTCTTTTGTACCTTTGTTTCTTAATTTAATTCAAGTCCGGGAGAGTAGGCTATTGCCGAACTTCCTTTAAAAAAAAAAAAAAAAAAAAACGTATTTCTTTCCCTTCTTTTTGATAAAGGGCTGGTTGTCCGATGTGTCCATTGAAAGTTTTGAATGTTATGTGCACATTTTTTTTTCATGGTTTATCTATCATGTAGGTTTCACATGCCCTTGAATGCATATTGACATGCATCTCCGAAGGTTCTTTAGTCTTTCCCATAGTTCTTCCCCTAAGTAGGGTGACAAGGTCTCTGAATTTTTTGTGTCTCCTTCTTCTTTGTTAATATAGTTGCACTTGATTTTGAAAACAAAAAAGCATGAGACAACCTTTTGCATTTCTAATTATCCATTTCATTAGGATCTTAATTAAACGATGTATGCTCTTCTTTTGTAATGCCTTCAGCTCATTGAAACTAGATTCTTTTATATAGATCTTTTCTTTTGATGCTTCGACACTCTAATGTGTGCTTTGTGGAATACAAGGAATCCCATGGATACTATGCTCTTCACTCCTACAATTGTTCTTTCAATATATTCAAGCCTAGAAAGAATAGGCTTCAACCTAAATTCCCCTTTGAAAAAAAGAAAAACTCAAACAGTTCCAATGTCAAAACCTCACTCTATAGCAACTTAGCTGTTCAATCAATAGAGCAAAATTAGTAGCTTCATTGATTGAACAACTTAAAAGTAAGTTCCTACACTTGGGATGATTCATGAGAGATGGTCGTCTGCCATTCCATTCGTCTTTCAAGCTGCATGTAACATCTATCAAAGCTATCAAAGTAGAGAATCTCATTCTATACCCAAGAACGTTTTGAGAGTTGGAGTTGCTCTCATTATCACACATCTACTCAAACGTTTGTGCCATATACAAAACGTTTGTTTTTCTGCTAATCGATTGCTATGATGCTGGTAATCTCTCTCTCTCTCTCTCTCTCTCTCTCTCTCTCTCTCTCTCGACAATATAAAAACTAGCTAGGTTCACAATCTTATCAGAACTTAGAGCAAAAAGTCAGACAATAAGAAGTATACAACCTCACTATTTCGACATCCACACTATGTTGATTCCAATCCTTGTATGTGTAATGAAGGCTCTAACATAGCAGGTTCTCACTATTCTGCAGACATCACATACAGTACTTGCAACCACCATCTCTTCTGTTGTTTGGTAGTGAATAGTTCAATGTTCTTGCTTCCTTTTGCCCATGTTTTCCGTTCAGAACACTTTTTTGCTTTTGTTTTCTGGTGTGTGTTCAAGGCATGAATGGTATCTTTCAATTTCTCATCGATTTTTCTATGTCAACTTGTGATCATGGCATACCTTGGCAGCATGCTAGTGTCGGTAACTTGATGACCATGGCTGCAAAGAAAATTGTAAATGGAATGAAAGGAGAAATGTATAATAACTATTGCAATCTTGGAAATACAATACTGCATTGGAACATGCTTGACCTCATACATTTTCATTGCATTTTATCTGAAGGTTTTTTTTTTTGAGAGTACAAAAAAATTTGAAATGTCTTCAAGGCAAAAATCGAACCCAGGCATTCTGCTCCACGGCGTTCGATGCAAACCGCTACGCCACACCCATTTGAAGTTTATCTGAACGATTTGGAAGCTTATGCTGTGAAAGAATCATTTTAAAAAAGTGGCTTCATGTCCAAGGATAAGAAGAAAATATAAGATGTAAAAAAATCTCAAAAGCTGATATGTTCCAAGTAAAATTGAAGTAAAGAAGAAAATATAAGATGTAAAAAAATCTCAAAAGCTGATATGTTCCAAGTAAAATTGAAGTAAACTGGGTTATAAAAAATATAAGCTGGTGTGAATGAACCTCAAAAAGTGATGTGCTGGAGTTGGAATAGAAGCTCCACCGAAGTGTCCACACAAGAGGCATAACCACACAGCCATGTTCTCATGGTACCGTCCTATGTGAACCAGCAGGTACAATCACTCAACAAATATTTTTTTAAGATATTAAAAAAATATTTTGTACCTTTTGAGGAAAAACGACTGAATTAAAAAATGATAAAAGAAAATCATTATGCTGTATTCGGTACCTTCTAAGGCTGGAGAGGGGGGTGAGAACTATTTTCATGATTGTAATCCATGACATGACTCTCGATTGTGAATTATGTCCCCTTTATGAACAAGTGTGTCAATTTCTTCCAAGTATGCAAATTTCATCTCTTACGAAATCATACATGGTCTTCCTTTTCACAACATTAGAAAAACATTTTTGGTTGATCTTAATGCATGCATCTTGAGCTTGCACACACCAGAAAAGACTTACTTCCCAACGCGGATACAATTTCAATGCACAGGACATAATGAGAAATACAAACAAGTTAATAAACTTTTCATCCCATTTTTTTAGTTTATTTTAATTTTAATTTTAGCACACCCATTTCAATTTTAGTTTGTTGTTCAGTAAGATGAACTTCTATGGTGCCTGAATGGGGGGACTTTCTTATATTTCTGAATCCTTCTGCCAAGACTCTTGAGAGACTTCTCAATAAACCAATAACTTGGGGGTTTGTCAAAGTGACCAGCACACCTTTCCTTCCATATCTTCCAAAGAGCCTCACATCTCACTGCATTCTACAATGCAATGGAACACCCAATGGCCTCACCAAGCAAAGCTTGCTTCCAATTAATTTTAGTGGTCAAATGCAATATGTTATTGATAAGAAGCCATATGTGATGACTCTTAGGGCAAGAGAAGAAGAGATGACCCATATCTTCTCTTCTACACCATGAGTGCATGCCACAGATCTTACTAGCTTTGAGATTACTCCAGATACCCCATGGAGAATTTTCCACATCATGACCGCCTTTTTTTTTCAATGATGGTGTGCCAAAGACTCACAAACTTTCACTCCAATCGGATTTAGGACAAGTTGACAAACCGCTTATTGTTGAGCCTCTTATGGAAGTCTAGATTTGTGTGATAGTTGATGGACATAACCTATTGTTACTATCGATCCATCTCAATCCTTCAAACCACGAAATCTCTTTGACAACCAAGAGTCCAATGTACATGGCATCCCAAGCAAATATCATGCTTTTTATTAAGTCCCAGTCTTGTAAGCCAAACTCAACTCGATGTCTTTAAATCTAATCCAATGTCCCCTATCTTGGTTCGAAAGGTGTTTCCACATTCTAAAACCCTTGTTCCATAGTTGTCTAACTCTTTGAGGGTGGAAAGATGCCAGAAAGTTATGACAACAATGAGGAACTAGATGGGGTCATTGTGTTTGATGCATGCAACCCACCTCCAATCTTTGCTTAATGTGCATAATGGCTTCATATTGTTTCCAATCTTTTAAAATGACTTCATATTGCTTAATGTTCATAATAGTTTCATATTGTTTCATATAGCGCATGAGATCTAATCCTTTTGGTTCAACTAGGAAGGGGGAGAATAGAAGCGTGATAGGATCAAGACCCCTCCAACATTGATAGAGATCACCTAATGCCATATTCTCATAATTTCTAAGAGGAAACTTTGTTATCCCAGGCTTTGATCAAGCAGCCAGCCTATTGGCGATAGCTTCAAGCTCAAGCATGCCCAAGCCACCAGTGTCCCTTGGGTTAGAGAAAATCTCTCGCTTGAATTTTGGCACACCTCTCTTGTTGGGGTCTCCTATCCAAGGGAAATTTCTATGCAATCTACCAAGCTTCAAAAGAGCCTTGTCACTTGGACTCCAACACGACAAGAAAATAATGATAGAGTTTGGAATTGTGCTTTACAATTTTGCCAAGACTTGCACTGCAATTCTTAGCAAAAAACTTCCCTTTGCACAGAAATGATTGTGTTGCCAAGCTAGCGCAATCGATGGCAATTTCTTGGTTGTATTTAGGTATTTTCGCGCCAAATTTCAGATGTGCATAGCTTATAACTTGCCCAGCCATATATGATTGCCTTAACTTTCATTTTTGGGCACTTTGCATACAAACGATTGTCTTGCAAAGGTAGGCCACTCATGGATAATAACTGGAGTTTTCTTGTGCTGACTTTTGCGTGTAGTCTTTCACAGTTTGTGCGCAACTCAAATGTATTCTAAGCTTCGAGCATTTTGCACAAAAGCAATTTCTTTGCATATCGCCTTCTTCTCGGGCAATCGTGAGTATTAAATGGTGCTCAAATGAGAACTTTATTCACGTTTTGGCTTGTGTGAGCTCCATTTTGCCTCTCTCACCTTCTAAATCACTTGTACTACTTGCATCTCAAATAGACCTATCATTCTTTACCCTTTTAGCAAGTAAAAAAATTTACCAAATGACCACTTACTCCTCTTTGCACGAGGGTGATTGCTCTCCTACCCTCATTCTGAAAGCCACGAACCTATCATTATCCAAGCAGAAAAGCCATTGCCACATTGGGTGAGGTGGTGTTATGATTCTACAAACCCCATCTCACAATCACTAGAACAGATTGGAGATGCATTGAGGCGATCATAGAGAGGAACAGAGATGGGCAAACATCCATATTGTAAATATGGCCCTTATGGATGAGCTCATTCAAGAACCAGCAAAGGAACCCACCAATGTGGAAGAGGCACTCCATGATCCAAATTGGAGGGCTATCATGCAAGTAGAATACAACAATATCATGAAGAATGGAACTTCAGATGTAGTGGATTGATCCCCTAAGCATAAGTTCATTGGCAGCAAGTTGGTTCGCAAGCTAAAGCATAAGGCTAACGGTACTTTGGAAAAGTACAAAGCAAGACTTGTTGCACAGGACTAATCACAAGTTGAAGGGATTTACTTTTGTGGATTATTTTCTCGGATTGCAAGGATGGCTAACATTTGGGCAGTACTAGTTGTGGTTGTGCATAAACGATGGCCGGTCTATCAGATGGATGTCAAATCAACATTCCTGAATGGAGACCTCAAGGATGAGGTATTTGCATCTCAGTCACAAAGGTTTGGAGCTTCCCATTTAGAGAACAAGGTATATAAGTTCAAGAATGCATTATATGGACAGAAAGAGACCCTTAGATCATGGTACCAGTGGATAGACAAGTATCTCTTGGATCTAGGTTTCAAAGATGTGCTTATGATGCCAGCTTGTATGTTCTAAACAGAGGAGGAAGGACAATTGAGTTTGTACTCTATGTAGATGACTTTCTGATTACAGGAAACGATGATGCTCTTCTTCAACAAATGAAAGATGGCAAGAACCAGGGAGGATTTTAATCTCTCAATAGAAGTATGAAAGATAGATTTTCAAGGGCTTTATATTATGTAAAAATCATATGGGCCTTAATATTCATCAATATTTTACGTTTGATGGTCTTATTTTGTCGGTAATATCCCCATACGGTAAAGACCTTCTATCTAGCTTCCAATCGTTACATATTTGTTCATTTAAAGTAATGGAATTTGATGTTTTTTCTAAACTCTTTATTAATGAAACACAAAGAAGTTCTATAATTAATCAAGAATTAAACATGATCACGTACATCAAAATTTCTATGGGTGTTTCTAGAATTAATAGACCCTTTCTTACGTCATTGTCTAGCTATATGATGTCATTTACAAAGAGATTAATTCCTTCTTGATCCATGAAGGTAGCAAAACTAGGCGATGTATTGGTCAATCTTCCGACAATAAAGGCTTCTCATTTCATATCTTCTTCTCTATTTCTCTTGTGGGATCAAGGGTTGAAACTTTGTTATATCTTCTTGCATGGGCTTAGATATAGATTCTTCCTTTTGCATTCTCGTCTTGTTTTCTTTCAAAGAGGTAGCTATCATTGTTTACCTTTGGTGATATATTTACTTAATATCTTGAAATCATGCTTGGTGACTAGAAGTTTCTTTACATAATCCTTCGAACCCATCTAAGTTGTCTCATGGATTATTCTTCATGCCACATGAGATCACATGTCGCATTTTTCTAAGCTAATGCATGAGTATATCTATGATAGGTTAGTTTGACATAACTTCTAAAGTCTAATTTCTATTATTTGATTAATATTTTCATGTTATAATGTAGAATTAAGCTCTTAGAGAAAGCCCCTCATAATCATGAAGGACTAGCATGCTCTTTTGTAAAATTGGGGTGAAGCATGAACCACATAGATGTTTTCCAATAAATCCAACCTTCGAGGCATTTTCTAGCATTTATTATGCTACATGAAAATATAAAGCTTAACTTCTTGCAAGAATTTGTAAACTTTATCGGATCACCATTGTACTTTCTTAAAATTTAGATCTTATAGCAATTCATTAAAGATTGAGTGGGTGGTTGAAGTATGTGATTGTTTCCTTGACTGTTCTAGATGTATAGCATGTTCCATTTTGAATTGCATGTGCCATCAAGTGGAGCCCTCACCTTGTTGTTGTTGGAGTTAGACGTCTGTGGAAGCACTCGAACAGCACAAGGAAGTAGAAGAAGCTTGGAGCACAAACACACAATATTGAATGTATTACTAGAGAATGTACAAAGATAAGTATCACATTAGGGCAATAGGCGTATATACAAGCCGGGGGAAAAAAACCTCCTAAAGAGGGAAAAAAGTGCCCCGGTGGTCCTAGTGTGTTCACACACATCACTACCTAAACATATCAACAAATCCCCCCTGGGAGTGATGCGGTGAACAAGGAGCTGGCACTCATGTATAAGGAAGTGCCAAGCTATGTGGAAATCACTCCACAAAAGGAAGTAAGCCCAAAGCTTTGCGAAAAGCTTCAAACTTCTCCCTAGGCAGAGCCTTCATGAAAAGGTTTGTAATGTTCTCCTGCGTGGGCACATATGCCAAGCTGATCTCCCGAGCAGAGAACCTCTCCCTGACATAGTGATAATGCACCTCAATGTGCTTAGTGCGAGCATGGAACACAGGGTTCCTCGCAACTGCCAATGCGCTCTGACTGTCAGTGAAGATGGTGGTGGCAGAAGACTGGCCAACACCCAAATCAGCCATAAGGCGTCTAAGCCACACACACTCAACAGTCGCTGTGAAAGCTGCCGTATACTCAGCCTCACAACTGGAAGTGGCCACAGTAGGCTGCTTCTTGCTCAACCAAGATATACATGAGCTTCCAAGCATGAAGCAAAAACCACTGGTGGACACACGAGTGTCACAGCAACCAGCCCAATCTGAGTCAGAAAAAGCATGCAAATCTGGCGGTAGTGATCACCCCTTGGGATAAAACAACCCAAGTAGCCGAGTACCACTCAAGTAGCGAAAGATGCGCTTAACCGCCTTCCAATGCATGACTCCTGGGCAATGCATAAACCTGCTCATCTGTGAGACAGCAAACTGAATATCTGGCCGAGTAATGCATAAGTAAATCAAGCATCCAACAGCCTGCTGATAGAGAACAACATCAAATGCATCTCCAGCATCATGAAGACTCAATCGTAAACCTGTCTCTATAGGAGTGGCAATAGGCTTACAGTCTTCAAGGCCAAAACGCTGCAATAATGTGTCAATATATTTCATTTGACACAAAGCCATTCCACCATCAACTTGCATAAATTGAATGCCCAAATAGTGATGCAAATGCCCCAAATCAGACATCTCAAATGAGGCATGCAAATAAGCCTTGAAATCAGCAATATGCTTCTCAATAGGACCAGTGAGCAGCATGTCATCAACATAGACAACAATGATCAGAAGCACATCATTAGCACGCTTAACATATAAGGTGCTTTTAGTTGGACTGTTCTCAAAACCATGTGCAACCAGATAGGCATGTATCTTCTCATACCAAGCACGTGGTGCTTGCTTTAAACCATATAATGCCTTCTTTAACCTGCACACCTGGTTTTCATGCTCTTTCTGCACAAAGCCATGGGGCTAAAAAACATACACTTCTTCATGCAAGTCACCATTCAGAAATGTTGTTTTAATATCCAACTGATGTACATTCCAACCACGATGGGCTGAAAGTGCACAAATGCTCCGAACAGTAGTCATACGGCATGTAGGTGCAAAGGTCTCATCAAAATCAATGCCTCTTTCCTGCGCATAACCCTTTGCAACAAGCCTAGCCTTATACCTGTCAACTGTACCATCAGGTTTACACTTCAGCTTGTATACCCACTTAGTGCCAATGGCCTTCTTGCCAGGAGGCAAGTCACATAAAGACCATGTACCATTCTTCATTATAGCATCATATTCAGATTGCATAGCAGCCATCCAATTTTCTGAATTCTGTGCTTCATCAAAAGAAACAGACTCATTCTCATCACAGAGACTAGACGCAGCCATAGCATAGCAATCTGATGCAAAGGAGCCACCATGAGAGCCTGAACGAGTACGATATGACAAAGGTGCATCTAATTTGCTGTCACGCAAAGTTTGCACCAGCCATTTTGGCATAGTTTTTGCCTGCTCAATATCAGCTCTCTCATCAACAAGTGCATCATGTAAATCTGCATCAGAAATAGAATGATCTGCATCATCATATGAAACCTACAAAGGCTGAGAAGTTGCCTCATTAGGACCAACACTAGACTGTCCACCTGTAAAAAGAGGCATCAAAGTATCATACATGTCTTTGGAGCTAACAGATGTCTCCTTAGTACATGAAAGGAATGGCTGAATAGCATCTTCCACAAAGACAACATCACGGCTAACCAGAATGCATTTAGTCTGTGGATGATACAGACGATAGCCTTTTACTTTCAGAACTGTACCCAACAAAAATACATTTTACTACCTTATCATCCAAATTTCTGCGATGTTGTTCAGGCACTAGTGCATATGCCAGACAACCAAAAACACGCAGATGAGCAACAGATGGCTTACGGTCATGCCAAGCCTCATATGGAGTGATAGACTACAGCGTTTTAGTGGGACACATGTTCAGTACATATGCTGCACACATGACAGCCTCAAGCCAGAAACTATGTGGTAAAGCCTGACTCTTGACCATGCACCTCGCCATCTCCATGAGTGACCTGTTCTTTCGTTTAGCAACTCCATTCTGTTGAGGTGTATACGGCACTCTACACTGGTGTTTTATCCCACGTTCAGCCAGAAATGCATTAAAATCAGAAGACATATATTCCCCCCCTCGATCAGACGGAGGGTGCCCATTTTACATGCTGACAAATTTTCAGCCAAAACCAAAAACTGTTTGAAGCACATGAACACTTCGGACTTTGCTTTGAGTGGATATACCCATGCATGCCTGGAAAAATCATCAATGAAGGTCACGAAGTAAAGGTAATTCCCAAAAGAGGGTGTCTGCATAGGACCACAGACATCACTATGTACAAGCTACAATTTCTGCGTAGCCCGAACTGAACCATCTTTTGGAAAGGAGGAATGCTACATTTGCCCAAAATACAACCTTCACATACATGTTTCCCAGGTGCCTCAAGCTTGGGCAAAGAAGACACCATATCAGATTTCTGCAGGCGTAGCAAACTAGCAAAATTCAGATGACCAAAGCGTGCATGCCAAAGCTTTGCATCTAACATAGCCTGAGAATCATGAACTGCACATGCCGAATCATTCACAGATCTTTCATAGTCTATGAGCTTATACAGCCCACAACATAAAATGCCAGAAGCAATAATCACATCGCCATTTGATAGATCATGAACTGTACACCTGTCATCAACAAATTTCACAACCAAGCCAATCTTGGCTAATGCAGAAACTGATAACAGATTCTTCTTGATCCCTGGCACAAATAAAGCATCTGACAAAGTGAAAGAACTACCATCAAGAGTAGTCAAAATGATCTTACCAACTCCCATAACAGGATAAGAGGAGTTGTTGGCGCATGTGACAGTATTCCCTGTAGGGGCAGGCTCGAGTGAAGAGAAGAAACTGCGCTGCGAGGTAATATGTTTGGTCGCCCCACTGTCAAAGTACCAAACATCTGAGTCCACTGCAGACATGCACTGCGCATGAGAAGATGGGTCAAAACTGCAAAGAGTAGTAAACACCCATTCTTCTTCCTGCACAAGATTAGCAGACTCTGTTTTTGGTGTAGAGGCTTCTGCAACAACCATTCCAGCCTCCTTTTTCTTTGCCTCTTTTGCAGCCAGTTTTGGACAGTTCTTTATGATATGATCATTCCCTTTACAGTACTTGCAAAACAATTTCTGCTTTTCTGATTTCTTCTCATCTTTATCTTGGTTCTTTGAATGTGCAGCATTTGCAGATTTTTGCTTACTAGTAGAAGAGCTCCATTTTCCTTTGCCCTTCTGACTAGCCAGGAAAGCTTGATCTGCAACACGCATAATGAACATGTTCTGCCTGGACTGATCTACCTGCAACAGAACAGAGAGTAACTCCTCAAATGATAAGGCATTCGGATTGCCTTTCATCATCAACCGAAGAGTAGAAGCAAAACTCTGATATGAATCAGGAAGACCATTCAGAACGGTCTGCACAAGTGAGCTATCTGGTAAAACCTCATCATCAAAAATCAACTGTTCCTTCAAATCTTTGATCTTCGTTAGGAAACTGTCCATAGAATCACCTTCATTCATGTGCTCACTCTCCAACTGTTTTCGGAGGTAAGCAACACGAGCCTCATTCCTAGCTTGGTACAATGTGGTAAGTGTATCCCAAGCATCCCTAGCTGTTCTGCAAGAGCGAATATGAGGAATAATGGCACGTTTGACAGATAAAGCTATCAATGCATGTGCCTGGGCATCTCTGCCATCCCAACGAATCTGCTCTACAGTAGGTGCAACAGAAACAGCAGCACGAATAGGAATCTGCGGAATATCATCTTCGACACATCTTCATCAGCTCCAACACCTATATTTGCAGTACCTGTCGTTACAGGTGTAACAGGACGTCTTTCAACACCTTGCACAATGTTCCACAATCCTTTTGCAACCAAAACATGTCGCATCATATAAGCCCAAAATGGGTAGTTGGTACCATCCAACTTATCCTCAACAGCCAACATACAGAATACATCACTGCTTTCAGCCATGGCCGGTGACTAAAATACCTTGATGCAGAAAATTGACTGTATCTCAAAAAGTTGAACAGAACTGCCCAGACAAGTTCTGCTAGACCTATAGCAGACTTCGAGACGCTTAAACTGGCGAACAAAAACTGGTATATACCTTTGGCACAAAAAGACAAAATAGCCTGCACAAGCACTGCGATAGTGCGTTCGGAGGCCGAAACGAGCTCAGATCGCGATTTCGGCACCACAAAGCGAAGCAGTTTTGATCTCTAAAGAGGGAAAAAAGTGCCCCGGTGGTCCTAGTGTGTTCACACACATCACTACCTAAATATATCAACAGTTGTTGGATATTCTAAAGTGATTATAAATTTCTTTGGAGTGTGTTCTCCATGATGTATAGTCTCGATACAAGGTAATAATTTGAAAATTTTAGGAGAGCATTAGATTGTGTTTAACCAAAGATAGAAGGTACACGCTTACAAGAGATTTTTATTTTACATCAACCCATGTAGAGAAATATAATACAGAAATATTCAACAAACATAGAAAGTCCCTCCACCACAGATGAGCATGCATATATTACAAAGATGGTCAATATATAGAGGATCCCACGACCCATTATTGTAAGTATCAATCTTACAGCATTGCCTCTAGCTCTTTTTGGTTACTAGTCCCCATTTGATTTTGTAATGGTTGGCCATTGTCTCAAGCTTTGGAAGTACAATCTGCATCTCTTTTTATCGACTCTCTCTCTCTCTCTCTCTCTCTCTCTCTCTCTCTCTCTCTCTCTCTCTCTCTCTCTCTCTCTCTCTCTCTTTCTCTCTCTCTCTCTCTCTCTCTCTCTCTCGTACTTGAAAATGGTGTGCTCTCCTAGATATTAGGTTATTGGGACTTTGTAAGGTCCTATTTTGGTTTCAATATTTTCTTAAGCTCTTCATCTAGATGCATGCATAATAGAAAATCTAGATATGATCATTTTTAGAAAGATTACAAGATGATTAAAACATGAAAACTAGTATAAGAACTAGAAACTAGAAGGTACTTACTAGGAGGCCACAACCCCTTGAGCTCCCAAGTACTAGCATTGGAGAGATTGAAGGACACTATGGGGAGCCTCTTCTTATATGAGTGCTCAAGGATGGTTAAAGTTTCTCTAAAATGTTTCATGATGATATCTTTGATAGTTGACGTAATGATTGTGAGAAGAGATGGTGATACAATCCAAAGATGAGGCTGTTGTTGCAATAACCTACTCTACACCTGCCAAATTTCACTCCATGAATGCTTAATAGATACTTTGGGCTTGCTAATGATGCAATAAAACCTCCTTAATGCATTGGAAGATCATTCTCCAGTTGATTCATCAAAACAAATAATCCAACACAAAACAGATGATCAAAAACTTGCTATTTTGGGATGAAGAGCACTTGGGTATTTTACTTAGAGCTCACACTTTGCTAAACCTTAACCAGAGAAACTTTGCACACGCTCAATTGGATATAGAATGAATCTAAAGCAACAAATTTGATGAATTTTAATGGACTATACAGAGAGAAATCAATTTAGGAACATTGAGGTGTCATCCTGACTTTTCAGGAGTAGATTGCCTACATACATAGATCACGTCAAATTGATGTTGCTCACAAAGTAGACATTCAAATGAAACAAAAATTGAGATTAAGAAAATAGACATATTACTTTACCTATAGAAATTTAAATCACTTCAAAAGAGTAAGTACATTGAGAGAAATCACTAATCAACATTGACTGAAAACATAGAGTAAACTTGAGATAGTAGTTGTAGAGAACTCCAAGTATGATCAAAGAAAACAATCTGTATTGCACATATAATACATGAAATTAATGATAATGAAGCATGGGAAGGAGGATCACAATGTGTGCTTCAATGATGATCCAAATCTCAATTCTAATCTCCTCTAAAGGACTACTCTACCCCCTGACTTTCTTCATGAGCTTTTATAGGAATTTTTGAATTCAAACTTGGTGGGATTCCACCTAAGAGTTCCTCCATTCTAGGGAATCTCATCTAATTGATTCCTCCTACTTGGATTTTCTAATTTGCACCTACCAAGGTCAGGGGATTCCTTTTTCTCTTTTACATTTGAAGATTTTACTTTTCTACTTTTACAAGAGAAAGGTTTTAGGGATTCTCTCATTGAGAGTACATAAGAGATCATTACACAAATAATTTTAATCAAGCATTATGCTTGGCAAAATACACCAATAGCTCCCCCTCAAGCCTAGCATGCTTGAGTCTTCATTCCTCACTAATTTCCATTAGTCTAACCATTCCTTGATCATGCTTAGCTTGATACCATCCAATAGTTTTGTCAACATATCTGCACATTGAAGATTAGTGGATACATAGGACAGTTGAATGTCCTTGCCCAATAATTTTTCTCTAACATAATGGTATTGAACTTCAATATGCTTTGTTCTAGCATGGTAAATAGGATTAGCTACTAAGTGAAGAGAGCTAGTATTATCACCAAAGATATGAGGTGTTGAGGTATGCAACCCCAACTCAGAGTATAAACACTTCAACCACATTGCTTCTTGTGTTGCATTTGCCAATCCTTTATATTCATCTTCAGTTGATGATAAAGCAATAGTTGGTTGCTTCTTTGAAGACGATGAAATTAATTTTGATCCTACAAAAGATAAATGTCCTGATGTACTCTTCCTATGTCATTCTTAGATCCAACCCAATCTGAATCTGAGTAGATTCTGAGATCAATTTTTGAGGTATAAGAATAGAATAGTCCTTCATTAATTGTGCCCTTCAAGTATTTGAGCACTCTCTTGGTTGCTTCCATATGTGGCTTCCTTGGCTTATGCATTAATTGACTGAGTATGCTTACACTATAGCATATATCCACCCTTGTGAGAGTAGCATAGTTTAAGCTTCCCACTAAGCTTTGATAGCTTGTGATGTCCTCAATGAATTCTCCTTCATAAGCACTTAGCTTATGGTTCATCTCCATGGGTGTACTTGCACACTTAGTATTTTCCATTTTGAATTTAGAAAGCATACCAAGTACATACTTCCTTTGAGTGATGTAGATGCCAGAATCTATATAGATGAGTTCAAGCCCAAGGAAATATGTTAGAGATCCAAGATCATTGATCTTGAATTCATCCTTCATTCTAGCCTTCACCTACTTTATTTCATTGATGTCATTCCCTGTAATTATTATGTCATCTACATATACATAGAGATATATAACTTCTGATCCATTTCTTTTTATGAAGAATGATGTATCTTCCTTGCTAGCCTTGAAACCTTGATCCTGAAAATAGATTGCCAACCTATGATTCCAAGCTCTTGGAGCTTATTTCAATCCATTCAGAACTTTCCTCAATTTGCACACATAATTAGGATGATGTGCATCTTCATAACCAGAAGGTTGTGCCATATAGACTTCCTCTGAAATCCAGCCATTCAAAAAAGCATTTTTTACATCTAATTGATATAACTTCCAATTCCTAGATGCAGCAATGCTAACAAGCACTCTGATGGTAGGCATTTTAGCTATAGGTGAGAAAGTTTCTTCACAGTCCATCCCATGGGTTTGAGCAAACCCTTTAGATACTAGCCTTGCCTTATGCCTATTGATACTACCATCTGGATTCTTCTTAAGTTTATAAATCCATCTTGAACCAATTACCTTCATTGATGGTTTGCTTGGAACAAGTTTCCATGTGTAATTGTCCATGAGAGCTTCCATTTCTTCATCCATTGCTTTTCTCCATTCTTTCTTTCTTTGAGCTTCTTCATAGGATGTAGGTTCTTCAAGGTTCCCACCCTTGGCCATGTAGATTAAATGCTTTGTAACTAAGGATGTGTCAAATCCATATCTTTCTGGCCTCTTCTTTTCTCTCATTCATCTCCTGATTGGTTGTAGAGAGCTTTTTGGTCCTTGATTTTATTCTTCCATTTTTCTTTTGCCTTTGTTCTTCCATAGCTTTAATTTCTCCAACTCTCTGATGTCATCTTCAGAATCACTGTCTTCAAGTTGCTTTGGCTCCTTTGTTTGGAGAGATGGAAAATCTTCTTCCAAGTCATATGGTAGCTTCACTTTTGTGTCATCATCAAATCAAGATTTATTTTCATCAAAGACTACATCCCTACTAACTAGGAAACCTTTGTTAGTGGGATTGTACAATCTGTAGCCCTTTTGATTTTGATCATATCCAATAAACACACTCTTCTCTACTTTGGGATCCAATTTCCCTCTTACTTGAGAAGGAATGTGAGCATAGGCTAAACATCCAAAGATTTTGCAATGTCTAGGGTTGGTCTCCTTCCATGCCATTAGATGGGAGTCTATTTATAAGGTACGTGGCTGTTGATACAGCATCTACCCAAAGATAATTAGGTAGGTTCTTCTAATTGATCATAGATCTAGTTGCTTCAACTATAGTCATGTTCCTCCTTTCTGCTATTCCATTGAGTTCAGGGGTATACCTGGTTGTTATCTCCCTTTTGATGCCTCTTTCTTGAAGGAAAGCATCAATCTCCTTTGAAAAGTATTCTCCACCACCATTCGAGTCTCTTGAGACATTTACCTATTTGGTTCTCTACAAGTGCAAGATATCTTTTGAAACAATTGAAACTTCATCTTTATGTTTCATGAAGTATAAGATTATCCACCTACTGCAATCATCAATAAAAGATACATAATATTTGGAACCTGAAATGGAGGGTTCTTTGCTTGGACCCCACACATCTGTGTGTACAAGTTCCAATAGCTGTTGATGTATGTAGTCTTTCATATTGAAGGGTTGTCTATGTGCCTTGCCAAATTGAAAAGCTCCACACTTGTAGATCATATGTTGCTTTGTGATGTTGGGCAATCCCAGTACACTTTGGTCCCTGCATATTTGTTTTAAAGTCATCTCATCGATATGAGCAGGTCTTTTATGCCATACCTCAAGTTCAGAGAGAGCTTGAGATCCATATCTAAACAATGCACGTTCTTGGTATCTTCCACTTCAAATGTGAATAGCCTTCATGTCTTTTCTCCTTTAGCTATCCTTTTGAACCCTTGCTTTGGGTCTTCCACATAGGCTCCATGACTTGTAAATCTAACCTGCAATCCTTTTTCCACAATTTGTCTAACACATATCAAGTTCTTGGTTATTGTATGTACATACAATACCTTACTCAAAAGGTTCATGTTCCCATCTGATGTCTTGACATTACCTATCTTTTCTACTGAGTGCCTTTTATCATCTCTTGTTTGCACTTCATGTTTGTTCTTGGGATCTTCCAAATCAAAGAGCAATGCTACATTTCCTGATACATGATTGGAGCATCCTGAGTCAATGTAAAAGACATGATCATCATCTTGACTCTGCTTCAGTGATAGGCTCATGAGAAGAAGTGAGTCTTATTGACTTTGATCCTTAGTGTAGTTGTTGTAGTCCTTCCTTCCTCCATATCCATTTTGCTAATTGTTGTTGTTGTTGTGATAGTTGTTATTATATCCTCATTGTATCTGCCTCTATTGATGCATAGCCACCTCTTTTGAATCCTCTTCCTCTTGAGTTCATTGGGTTCCTGCAACACTCTTTAGTAGTGTGATTAGAATAACCACATATGTTGCAAGGTTGAGATGCTTGGGGTCTTCCCCTGCCTTGCTTTCCTCCTCTTCCTCTGCCTCTAGCTTTTCCTCTTCTTATGAAGTTAGCTTGAAAAGAAATTCCTTCATCTTCATTCTTCTTTGACTTTGATTTATCCTTAGCTTTAGCTTCATCAGAGTATAGGGCAGAAGATTGATTACCTCTTGAGGATTCACCATTTTTGTTCACCTTTGCTTCATGTGTGAAGAGTTGGCCCATTACAATATTAAGATCTAGTACCTGTATGTCTATGTAAAGATCCATGGCAGTTGTGAATGATTCCCATTTGTCATCTACTTTAATGTCATTGATGATTTGCCTTATGATTTGATCTTCTTCAATCACTTCTCCAATGCTTCCTAATTGATCAAAAATTTCCTTCATCTTTGTGACATAATCAATCACACTTTTCTCGGGGCTTTTCTTCAATGTAGTAAACTCCATCCACAATTGATTCTTCCTTGCTCTAGTGTTTGAAGAAAAGAAAGTAGCAAGTGCATTCCAGGTCTCCCTTAACTTCTTGCATCCATTCACATGAGGTAAAAGAAAATCAGAGATTGAGTTTAGAATGTATGACCTTGGTAATGCATCTTTTGAACACCGGGTTGTGAGTCTTTCTTGCTCTTCAAGTGATAGCTACCCTTTGCTTCTCATAATTGGCATGACTTCATCTTTTTATATGTATCCAAAGAGATTTCTTCCTTGAAGGTAGGCCTCATCCTCAGAGACCATGTTGGGTGGTTGTTTCTATCCAATTTGTAAATTGTAGAAGGAAAACCATCTCCCATGTTGATTTGACAAAGCTCTAATACCACTATGAGAACAGATGGTGATACAATCCAAAGAGGCTAGTGCTGCAATAAGTTGCTCTACACCTACCAAGTTTCACTCCAGGAATGCTAACTAGATACTTTGAGCTTTCTAATGATGCAATAAAACCTCCTTAGTGCTTTGGAAGATCATTCTCCAATTGATTCATCAAAACGAAGAATCCAACACAAAACGAATGATCAAAAACTTGTTATTTTGGGATAAAGAGCACTCTGGTATTTACTTAGAGCTCACACTCTGCTAAAAATTAACCAGATAAACTTTGCACACACTCAATTGGATATATAATGAATCTAAAGCAACAAATTTGATGAATTTTAATGGACTACACTCAGAGAAAGCAATTTAGGAACATCGAGGTGTCATCCCGACTTTTCAGGAGTAAACTGCCTGCATACATAGATAACTTCAAATTGATGTAGCTCATAGAGTAGAGATCAAAATGGAATGAAAATTGAGATAAGCAAATAGAAGTATCACTTTACCTATAGCAATTTAAAACACTTCAAAAGAGTAAGTACATTGAGTGAAATCACTAATCAAAGTTGACTGAAAACATAGAGTAAACCTGAGACAGAAGTTGTAGAGAACTCCAAGTATGATCAAAGAAATCAATTTGTATTGCACATATAATACATGAAATTAATGAGGATGAAGCATGGGAAGGAGTATCACAATGTGTGCTTCAATGATGATCCAAATTTCAATTCTAATCTCCTCTACAAGACTACTCTACCCCACAACTTTCTTCGTGAGCTTTAATAGGAATTTTTTAATTCAAACTTGGTGGGATTCCATCTAAAAGTTCCTCCATTCTAGGGAATCTCATCTAATTGATTCCTTCTACTTGTATTTCATAATTTTCACCTACAAAGGTTGCGGGATTCCTTTTTCTCTTTTACATTTGAAGATTCTACTTTTCTACTTTTACAAGAGAAAGGTTTTATGGCTTCTCTCATTGAGAGTACATAAGAGATGATTACACAAATAAATTTAATCAAGCATTCGGCTTGGAAATTTTCCAAGTAAGAGTGCCTTGAGAAAATTCATGATAAAAGGTAAGATGTATGAACATGATCTACGTTGGGATGCGAGCACTCACATTGGATGATGCAAGGCATCAAACATCTCATACTTGCATATATTTAAGTGTCTAGACAAATGAAACATATGTTAAGACAAAGGAGATCAGGAAGAGAGCTCTCACGCACCAAGAGAAAGCATACATAAATTGAAGCAAGGAAGTATGATCTTCTACTAATTCTTCTATTACATAAAGAGAATATACAAGAATGACCTCATGTTGTTGATATACTTTGGTAGTGATGTGTTTTAACACTTAAGACCTTTGTTGTCAAGATTTTCTCTCTTCTCTCACTTGAGAAGGCCTATAGGAAACACATTAGGTGAAGGTGGTGAGAATTCTTTGAGAAGTCCAACATGTGTCAAGGATGTCAAAGGGAGTTCACATGCAAAGTTTGGAAGAAATCAAGCAAATCCATGGTAGTGGTCAAAGCTAGTCAAATTTTGGAAATTAGGGCAAAACTTTCACTATCACCAAATCACATGAAAATTCATATACTTGGTAAATACTATCAAAAGCAGTCTACAGCTTGAGTTTCACTTGTAAATGAATTTTCTAGTAGATTGATATACCATGTGCATTTTATGAAAATATAATTTATCCACTTAGACCCTACAAAATCTTGTATGGGAATAAATGTTAGCCATATGGTCGAGCATGTATAAAGATCATATGATGGCACACATTTATACATATTTTCAAGGCTACAAGAGCTTAAAACACACCTTAATGCCACCTTGAAAACTTCCAAATGTAATCACACTTGTATAAGGGAGATTCAGATGGGAAGTTTTTTTGGATATTCCTAAAGGAGGGCTTTGAAAACATAGATCTACAAAGTTTCATCTTCATCAAACCATATTTGGAGGGTCAAACAACACAAAAGCCAATTTTCAAGGTCACCATAATTTTCTAGATTAAGCAAATTGAAGGCTTGAAGGGCTACCATGTTACCGTTAGTGTCCATGTGAAAGGCCAAATGGCCACCAGACACTTCTTTGTACATGTTCTTTAATAAAACATATAGTGTTGTGGTTAGTCACAGACGGTAAGTTCGACCGCATGTGCAAGACCTAAGAAGTTTGTCTTCGTGCTCCCTGTGTACTGTGTTTTCTACGTATTCTATAGCCTCTGTGCGGAGTACTGTGTGTAGCCTCAAGAGCTCGGTTCTCTACTCCGAGCATATCGTCGTGGAGCTCTCGAGAAGGAGAGCGCACTGTGGTGCATCACCATCAAAATACTTCACTGGTATTAGAGCAGTTCGAGGCAAAAGCTTTGTTCCTTTTGTGCGAGCGAAGCTAGCCCCCCCCCCAAGGCTTTCTCCAAAGCTTATGATTAAGGCCGCGACCAAGGCATAGACCTTGGCATACGTTGTCATCCGAGTCACCGAAGTCACCATTGGAGCCATTGGCTGCACGCGAGGGAGGACCTCAACGATCAAGGAATATAGAGGTTCCCGGTAATTCCCGGGAGGTCACCCATCCTAGTACTGTTCCCCCCAGAGATCACTTAACCGTGGCAATCTCTTTCACCACTAAGCTACACTCTTGTGGTGTTTGAAGAAGGGGAAAGACTAATTTTGACATAACCTTGAACAAGTTTTGGTCCCTCAAAGCTTCATTTTTGCTTTCAAAGCCTATTTCTGAAGCAATTTTGGGGTGTTTTTTGGAGCCATTTTGGAGTACTTTCGCACATAGTTCTCTTCACACAGGTCCAAGAACATCAAGAAGAGTGTTCCTTGTACTTCTCAGACAATAAATATCAACCTTTGGGGTTGTATTTTCAGCCACACTCGTAAAACTACAGGTTTCTCGAGGGGTTTTCAGTTTTGGTGGGAGTAGTCACTGCAAATTTATGGAGGTTTTTAAAGCCTAAAACATCAGAGTTGACAGACACTTGCAGGTGTTATTGGCTAGTTTTTGGGTTGTGTATTCAGCCTTTTAGTGTCATTTTACTGCATATATTGAGCACATACACACCATGTACGCTTCTATGGATACCGCTTATGTACGTCCATGTGGTCATTGATATAGCGGTTATGTTCTTTGCATAAAGCCTTTTACGTTTGATAAAGAGGGTCGTGGTGAGGTTTTCTTAACTGAGAGACACCCAGATGTTGGGGTCTCTTCGGTGATGCAGGTGGAAGACTTACCCAGCTTCACCATAGGAGATGTATGATAGTTGTTCATAGGTGCTCGAAAAGCATAGTTGGCTTCTATTGGGTAACTGATTATATGCAGTGGAGTCAGTGATTCACTATGCAGGTAAACATGTTAGTACTTGCAGTTTTATGATACTTTGACACTGGTCATATGCTAATTTTGCAGAGGATACTCTAGCAAAATTTTTCCAGATTTCTGATTTAGTCAACTATACAGTGCTCGATTTACTCCTTGATACACTTATTTGTTGGTGTTTGGACTCTTCTAGCTCCAGTATCATTCTATTCAATTCTCTACGATCATGGCATCAGAGGTCTCAGGCACATCCGGTGGATCAGGTTCTAGTACTAGTGTTCCGAGGAGGAGCTATAACTTGCAGGGCAAAGACCATTTTGAGATCCAAAAATTTGATGGCACAAACTTTGCTCTATGGAAGAATCTGATTAAAGATGTTCTGATTCAAAGGAGGCAATGGAAGCCAGTAAATGGGATTTCAAAGAAGCCTGCTGACATGGATGAAGATGATTGGGATGAGTTAGATGAAATGGCCAGGTCTACCATTCGCTTGCACCTGGCAGATAATGTTTACTTTACAGTATTAGACTGTGAAAGTGCAGAGGAGGTTTGGAAGAAGTTATGCAATACATATGAAAAAGAGACGGCATCAAATAAAGTGTATCTGATGAGAAAATTATATGACCTTCATATGAAGGACACAGATAGTGTTGCTGCTCATCTAAATGAGTTTGATGCTATATTCTCCCAGTTACAGGCTTAGAAAATGGATATGGATAATGAAACGAAAGCAGTATTGCTATTATGCACCCTGCCATCATCATGGGATACATTTTGCACAGCTATTAGCAACAGTGCACCTGGTGGTAAACTCGTCTATGATGACATATGTGGAGCACTCTTGAGTGAGGAGATTCGTAGAAAATCTATGGTTGGCACTGAGAGTGGAGATGCATATAATGTTCGTGATTTTACCAAGGAAAGAATCAACAACGTGGCAGGAGCAAGAACAAGGAAAAGAATGGTCAACGGAATAAGAGTAGAAGTAAATCAAGGAAGAGGGATATCGAATGCCATTATTGTCATAAGAAAGGACACATGAAGAAAGACTAATATGCATTAAAGAATGCTAAAGGTAAAGGACAAAATGTTGATGGGAATGTTAAATAGTTACCTGCACCATCTACTTCGACTGTGAAGATTGAAGAAATTAATGCTATTTCTGATGATGCTGATGTGTTGACAATTGATAGTATTGTGCCATCTAAGGCACTTATGGCTGATTCTCTTTGTCACACCTGGCTGCTAGATTCTGGTGCTTCTTTCCATGTGACACCACATAGAGAATGGTTCTCTAATTATGCAGCAAAGTCTCTTGGTACCGTGAGACTTGGTGACTCTTACCAGTGTGATGTTGTGGGGATTAGAGATGTGGTTGTGCAGTTCATTGATGGTTCAAAATTTACTATGCATAATGTACGCCATTTACCTCAGTTATCACGCAGTTTGATGTCAGTTGGTCAACTTGATGACCTTGGTTACAAGGTGGTCTTCTATGCTTAGTCCTTTCGTATATCAAAGGGCAATATGGTTATTGCAAAAGGAAGCAAAGTTGGCTCACTTTATCCTTTATTTGTATCACAGAAAGAACACTTGTTAGCTGTTACTGAACAGCCTATAGCTTGTATTTGGCATGGTTGTTTGGGCCATATATCTCGTTGTGGAATGGAAAATCTTTCTCGTTCTGGCTACTTACCTGTGTTATCTTTCTCTGATTTTTCATTTTGTGAGCATTGTCAATATGGAAAGCAAACCAGAAATGTGCATAGAACGCACATTGACTCTTCAATTCAGCCTTTAGATCTCGTTCATACAAATGTGTGTGGTCCTATGCCCACTAGGTCCTTAGGTGGTTCTCTTTACTTTGTCCCTTTCATAGATGATGCTACTAGAAAAGTTTGGGTATACCCTATCAAATCAAAGGATGATGTATTCCCTACTTTCAGAAAATGGTTTGCTTTAGTTGAGACTGAAAAAGGAACTAAGCTTAAGGCTTTACATTCAGATAATGGGGGTGAGTATACCTCACATGAATTCAGCCTTTTCTGTTAGTCTAGAGGGATTCATAGAGAGTTTACAGCTCCTTATACCCTAGTACAAAATGGTGTAGCTGAGAGGATGAATAGAACTATTCAAGATAGAGTAGTCTCTATGTTGCATCATGCAAACCTCTCACAAGGCTTTTGGGCAGAAGCAGTATTGACTGCAGTTCATGTGATTAACCTTTCACCTAGTACTGCCAAAGGTCTGAAAGTGGCACAAGAGTTATGGATAGGGAAACCACCATATTATGATCATCTTCGAGTTTTTGGGTGTGAAGCATATGTTCATATACCCAAGAATCTTAGACAAAAGTTAGACCATAAGTCAAAGAAATGCATTTTTCTTAGATATGGTCGAGAAGGACAATTTGGATATCTCTTATGGGATCCTGAAACATGGTCTGTGATCAGAAGTAGTGATGTCATTTTTAATGAGTCTAAGATGCATAAACATCCCATTAAGGAGGTTGAAGTGAGAAGAGTGGTGTTTGAGGATACTAGTCCTCCGGTTAGCATGCATAAAAATGCTACACATAGGGATGTTCAAGAGAATGTCCATTCAGATCAGTCTGCACATGTTCCTATTCAGCAACCATTGAGACGTTCAGCGCGTGTCTCATATCCACCTGATAGATATTTTCGAGGTTTAGATTTTGTTATGCTAACAGATGCCAGTGAGCCTTCTTGCTACAAAGAGGCTATGCAGACAGAGGATCATGTCAAGTGGGATTGTGCCATGAAGAGTGAGTTGGATTCTATTCACAAGAATGGTACTTGGGACTTAGTACCTTTGCCAAACGGCAGGAAAGCTTTACCATGTAAATGGGTATATAATCTGAAATTCACATCAGATAATGCTTCTCCAAAATATAAAGCACGACTTGTTGCAAAGGATTTTAAGCAACAACATGGTGTTGATTTTGAGGAAATCTTCTCTCCAGTGGTCAAGATGACTACTTTGCGCATGTTGCTTGGATTTGTTGCATTGGAGGACTTAGAGCTAGTCCAAATGGATGTGAAAGCAGCTTTCTTGCATGGAGATCTTATAGATGAGATCTATATGGAACAATCAGAGGGTTATGTAGTTCCTGGCAAGGAAATTCTAGTTTGTAAGCTCAAGAAGAGCTTGTATGGACTTAAACAGTCTCCTAGACAATGGTACCAAAAGTTTGATGCTTTTCTGAAGTCCCAAGGCTATTCTCGGAGCAATGAGGATCATTGTCTCTATACAAAGAGATGTTCTGATGGCAGCTTGATATGCTTGATACTTTACATCAATGATATGTTGATTGCTGGGAAGTCCTCTTATGATTTGTCAATTCTCAAAAAGAAGTTGAGTTAGACATTTGATATGAAGGATTTGGGGGATGCCAAACATATTCTTGGCATGCACATTACTCGTGATAGGAGTAAAAGATGCATATACTTGTCTCAAAGTGAGTACATATCCAAAGTACTTCATCGATTCAATATGCAGGATGGGAGTACACCTTTACCCACATATGTGAAATTGAGCAAGGATGACTGCCCCAAATCAGATGAGGAAAAGGAATTCATGACCAAAATTCCCTATCAATCTACTGTTGCTAGTCCCATGTATGCTATGGTAGCGACGAGACCAGACATTGCATTTGCAGTGGGAGTTGCGAGCAGTTATATGTCTAATCCTGGCAAGAAACATTGGGAAGTGGTCAAAATGATTTTGAGATATCTGAGTGGCACTAAGGACAAGTGTCTATGCTTAGGTAGAGGGAAAGCATCCATTATTGGTTACATAGATTCTGACTATTCTGGTTGGGTAGACAATCGTAAGTCTACATCAGGGTACATTTTTCATTTTGTTGGAGGTGCTATCTCTTGGAGATCTCGTCTTCAAGAATGTACAGTTGTTTCCACCACAGAAGCAAAGTATGTTGCAGCAAGTGAGGCATGTAAGGAAGCATTGTGGCTTTTTCGTCTTGCTTGTGATATGGGTTTACCTCAGCATGTACCTCACTTGCTCAGTGATAGTCAGAGTGCCATTGCTTTGGCTAAGAATCCGGTCTATCATGCAAAGACCAAGCACATTGAGGTGAGGTATCACTTCATTAGAGAAGGTTCACACTCAAGATAATGCTACAGATGCTTTGAGTAAAGCTCTACCACAGGATAGCTTTCGACACTGCTGTCACTTGATGGGGGTTACTTGATTCTTGATCTTACGCAGTCAATCGTATACTGTGTAACATGCCCATCAGGTGGGAGGTATAGTTTGTATACTTACACTCAGGTATTCTTTATCATTCTTTATTTTTTCTCCCATAGTTACTCTGGCCATATTGGCCTTTAGTGGGAGATTGTTATGGTTAGTGTCCATGTGAAAGGCCAAATGGCCACCGGACACTTCTTTGTATATGTTCTTTAATAAAACATATAGTGGCTTGGTCAGTCACAGATGGTAAGTTCAACCGCATGTGCAAGACCTAAGAAGTCTGTCTTCATGCTCCCTGTGTACTGTGTTTTCTGCGTATTCTACAGCCTCTGGGTGGAGTACTCTGTGCGACCTCACGAGCTCGGTTCTCTACTCCGAGCATATCGTCGTAGAGCTCTCGAGAAGGAGAGCGCACTGTGGTGCATCACCATCGAAATACTTCATACCACATGAGAAAAGATGATTGAACCATGTTGTATGGTTAGGATGAGCTCACATTCAAGCGTGGAGATGCACCAAAGCTTAAAGAAAGGAGGATCATTTTCTTCATTGGATAAGTTTGATTTGATGATCAAATAGCAATAATGCAAAGTTCTTCCAAAAATAATAGCTTATCTTATCCAAATCCCAGTCAGCATTGATCTGACGGTGTAGATCTTCCCAGTTCTAAGGGTGGAGAATGAAGTCACCTATTTTCCTCTCCTTTTTCATAGATTTGATAACGAGAATCAATCCTAGCCATCCATTTGATGCATCCAATGGTTGTAATCAAAAGTAGTTGATCCTATGGTTGAAAGATGATTTCTCAAGATCGAAGGATCCAAATTCACTGAAAAACTATAATACCCCCCTCCAAACCCATGGAGAATCATTTTTAGACATCCATAGGGCCTTGGTTGTGCATTGTTTTCTTGTGAGGATCACCCTCAGTTGAGTGTGTGAGGATTCAAAGTGGGCTAGTAAGAGCATAGAACCTAGAATCAAATTTAAGTTAGACTTCCAAACTAGGATAGGCTCATAGGCCTAATAGTTTCTCTCTCTTTGCTTATCCTCAGTGGAGCATGTGAGTGATTTTGGTTTATTGGTCTTAGAATTCTTTAGATAGATGTTACATTCCTAGACAGACATAGGGTCATTGAATTGGTTCATGTCCTCTCATGTGTGACATTTAGTTTAACTATCATGGTGGTAGGGTCGTGTGGACTACTTTGATCATTGGATTTCCTAGCTTGACATATCATATCATTCATGAACACGTATTGCACTACAATCTCTTTTAATTCAAGTCACCTTGTCTCCATGTCTCTTATCTCCTAAGTGTTTTTACATGTCTCCCTTCAAATCTTTCTATGTGAGAGACGGCTGCACATCTTTGCATTGAACCGGTGATGGTTTTCTATTGCGATTTTGGGGATAATTCTCTTTAAATTCATAATTATGACCCACATGCATACATATCATCCACAATCACCCATGCATATGAATCAATCTTGGAAGTGTCTACAAAGCTCCGTATGCCAACCATTCTTCCTTCTAAGATTGATTCATGTGTATGTTTTTTATTGTTATCATCATCCATCCACATGTTTTAGTCTTGTAAGTGTTTAAGAATCTCCTTATGGACCATTCTTCCTTCTAAGGTTGATACATGTGTATGGTTTTTAACTTTCATCATCATTCATGTGCATGTGTTCATCTTGCATTCATACATTCCCACTCCCACAACTAAATAATCACATCCCTCCTCTCCATACCCAACTTCACCTTCACCTTCACATCCATAAACCTTCCAACACTCACTAGCTTCATACACCCTGTGTGTCGTGACTAGACCTCATCCACCTAGATTGCAATCACCTCCACATTTGAACCTGATGTGAAATGCTTTGTGCTGTTTGCATTTGATCTTATTGGGATGTTGTGATCCATATCTTTTGTTGTGTATTTTTCTTCATCATCATCATTCTTGAGTGTTGCACTTGATTTCTCACAATATTGTGCACATCTTTGTCATGTGAAGTAGACACATTTTTGAGAGATCTAGAGCATCGTGTATCAGTTGCATGGAGGAAGGATTCAAATCCCTCATTGTTGAGAAAAAAATCCAAAGAATAGTATCTTTTATATTGAGAGAGAAGAGAAAATTCAATGGCATCAACATTACAAGTTATTGAGAGAGATGGATGGATCCCTCAAGGAAGTGAGGTAGTACTGCTAAAACCTGCTTTGTACCTACCCTAATACACTTCTGATTTATATAGTATGCCCTTTTAGAAAAAATGACACCAAGAAAGTACCTATGTACTTTGGAGTTGATGCTTGAAACAATTGAACCAAAATAGACTAGTTCAAGAATAGCTAGTGTCAAAAAACCTGATATTTTAGTCCATACACCTGTTGGCGTTTTTACTCAGAGCTCACAATAAAGTAAAAATTGATAAAATTCCTTTTGGGGAAATTCAATTAACTTAGATAGCTAATGATTGCAAGTGGAATCATCTAAAATGATCAATTGTGCTATGAGAAATAAGTTTAGCAAACCAAAGCTTACCCCCGATTTTTTAGGGACTAACTAGTAGATGACCATTGAGCACTTTGAGGACGATTTCTCCCAAATGCCTAAACCAAAGGCCTTGAAATTTTGTCAGCGCAAAGTAGACTTCAAGTTGGTTCCAAGAAGCCAAAGATTTTCAGAAATGGTTGAGAATTCACTGAGATATGATCAGAGAAAGTTGACTATTTTGAGTAGTCATAGCAGAAAAGTAGACAGAGCTATGGTGTGAGCCACTCAGCTTCTCCAAAATGATCAAGGAGAGAGATCTAAATGAGGCCACACATAGTCGTGAGATTTACGAAGACCTTTTATAAGAGTTTTCCTGTAAGTTTGAATTTGAATTCAAACTTGGCTCCAACTAAAAGTGACTCCATTGATTTAGGAGTTATTCCCTCAAATGAACTCGTAGATAATGTTCTTCCTAACTCCACGAGATATAGGCTTTAACAAGATTCTTCAGAGATTTAATCTTTTACAATAGTAAATGATCAATTGGTTACAAGCCAAGGTTCACATGATTCATCAAGTGATAATTGCACACATTGTCTTCCATGCTAAGCCAAATGTGTAGGCTTGATCATTTGCACCAACAGCTCCCCCTCAAGCCAAACATCTTGGCTTGCATTGCTTCAGCAATCTTCTTGATATCTTGTAATCCAATCATGGTTTTAAACCTGCAAAGCTTAGTACCATCAAGTGCTTTGGTTAACAAATCAGCACACTACATATTTGTAGATACATATGCTAGTTGAATCTTTTTGCTCAGGAGTTTCTCTCTAACATAGTGATAGTGCACTTCTATATGCTTGGTTCTTGCATGATAAATGGGATTGGCTATAAGATGCAAAGAACTAGTACTATCACCAAATATCATAGGTGAATGAGTGTGAAGTTCCAAATCTGAGTAGAGCAATCTAATCCAAATAGCTTCTTGTGTGGCATTTGCTAATCCCCTATATTAAGCATTTTTTGAAGGTAGAGTAATAGTTGGTTGCTTCTTTGAAGACCATGAAGTGGTTTATCACCTGCAAAAGATAAATAGCAAGAAGTACATTTATAGATCATATGTTGCTTGGATAAATTAGGTATCCTAAGTACACAGTGATCTCTATATATCTGCTTCAGTGTTCTCTCACCAATATGTCCTAATCTTTTGTGCCATATCTCTAACTTAGATAAATTTTTATCCTTATAATTATAAAGTGCAATGTTTCTAGTGTCCTCGAGCTCAAATGTAAACAATCTACATGTTTTCTCTCCCTTGTCAATTCTCTTGAATCCATGTTGGGGGTCCTCCACAAAAGCTCCAAATTTATTGAACCTAACCTGCAAACCCTTTTCCAGTATCTGTCCAACACTCATCAAATTCTTTTTGATAGTAGGTACATAAAGAACTCTGCTCAACAGATTCCTATTCCCATCAGAATTTTTGACATTTCCTACCTTGAAAAATGAATGCTTGGTATCATCACATGTCGGCACTTGGTGCTTTCCCTTGGGCTCTTCAAGATAAAAAAGGAGATCTACATTGCCTGCTACTTGGTTTGAACAACCTAAGTCAATATAGAAGAGGTGCTCATCATTCATACCTTCTTTTGAAGTCATGTTCATACTAAAAAGAGAATCCTCTTGATCCTCTGTATAGTTATTGAAGTCTTTTCTTTATTTGCATCCCCCTTGATAATTGTTGTTGTATTGTTGTTGTAGCCATGGTTGTATCCTTGATTATGGTTGATCTTCCTCTTGATTGTGAGTAGCCACCTCTTTGAAATCATCTTCCTCTCTGGTTCTTGAAGTTCCTATAGCACTCATCTATTGTGTGATTAGACAGTCCACATACATTACATGGGGAAGAGTTGAAAGGTCTCCCCTTACCTTGCTTACCTCATCTGCCCTTTCCTCTCAAATTTCTACCTCTCCGTGCATAGTTAGCTTGAGAAGTAGCACCTTCATCTTCAACTTTTTTGCTCTTTCCTTTATCCTTATACTTTCCTTTATCTATATAGAGGGTAGAAGAATTGTTACCTCTTGATGGTTCACCATTTTTTTTGAGCTTGGCCTCATGGGTGAAGAGTTGCCCCATGAGAGTGGTTAGATCAGGGATTTGCATATCCATATAAAGATCCATTGCAGTTGTGAAAGATTCCCACTTATCATCTGCCTTGATGCCATTAATTATCTGTCTCACTATTTGCTCCTCTTCAATCTCCTCTCCTATGCTTTCCAATTGATCAGCTACATCTTTCTTAGTCACAAACTCTGAAACATTCTACTTAGTTTGCTTCTTTTGAGTAGTAAACTCCACCCATAATTGATTTTTTCTAGCTCTTGTATTGGAAGAAAAGTATGAAGATAGAGTATCCCAAGTCTCTTGGGAAGTTTTGCAATTCTTAATGTGAGGAAGAAGGACATTAGAAATAGAGTAAAGTAGATATGACCTTGATACCTCAAGGAAGTGAGGTAGTATTGATAAAACTTGCTTTGTACCTACCCTAATACACTTTAGAGTTATATAGTAGGTGCTTTTAGCTTGCAAATGACACCAAGAAAGTACCTATGTACTTTGGAGTTGATGCTTGAAACAATTGAACCAAAATAGACTAGTTCAAGAATAGCTAGTGTCAAAAAACGTGTTATTTTAGTCCATACACCTGCTGGCTTTTTTACTCAGAGCTCACAGTACAGTAACAATTGACAAAATTCCTTTTGGGGAAATTCAACTAGCTTAGATAGTTAATGATTGCAAGTGGAATCATCTAAAATTATCAACTGGGCTCTAAGAAATAAGTTTAGCAAACCAAAGCTTACCCCCGACTTTTTAGGGACTAACCAATAGATGACCAATGAGCACTTTGAGGATGCTTTCTCCCAGATGCCTAAACACAATGCCTTGAAATTTCGATAGCACAGAGTAGACGTCAAGCTGGTTCCAACAAGCCAAAGATTATGAAAAATGGTTGAGAATTCTTTGAGATATGATCAGAGAAAGTTGACTATTCTCAGTAGTCATAGGAGAGAAGTAGATAGAGATGTTCAATGAGCTATATGTATTATATGACATGATTGTACAAGGTCATTGGCATAGTAATGATGCTCAATGATGATGGACTGGGTGAGCTAAGGTGTGAGCCACTAAGATTCTACAAAATGATCAAGGAGAGAGGCCATACATAGCCGCGAGATTTACAAAGACCTTTTATAAGGGTTTTCTTCTAAGTTTGAATTTGAATTCAAACTTGGCTCCAACTAAAAGTGACTCCATTGATTTAGGAGTTATTCTCTCAAATGAACTAGTAGCCAATGTTCTTCTTAACTCCAGGAGATATAGGCTTTTACAAGATTCTTCAAAGATTAATCTTTTACAATAGTAAATGATCAAGTGGTTACAAGCCAAGGTTCACATGATTCATCAAGTGATAATTGCACACATTGTCTTCCATGCTAAGCCAAATGTGTAGGCTTGATCATTTGCACCAACACAAGCTACTTAGATTTTTTTGAAGGGCAAGCTATGATTTTTTTTCTTCTCAAAGATCTTTTGGTAACATTCTTTGTACGAATTGTCGATAGCTCTATCATAAACCTTGTCACACGATATGATAGTCTTTCTTGGAGTGATTTTCGAAAGAAGATGCTCAAACAATTTGATATTGAGAATTATAGCCAACATAATCGAGAAGCATTCTTATGGTGGGTTGATTCCCCAAAGCCTTGTAGCTCTATCACTCACTTACAAACTAAGTTAATTAGATGCTATGAACAACTTCCTAATGAGGATAAGATAACTTTGGATCCTGAACTTGTGATCAATTTTCTTAAGCTTCTTGATCCTAAAACTTCTAGGGAAGTTGAACCCTGACTAGAAAAGCCAGATAAATGCTATGGTTTTACTAAGAATTGGCAAAAAGTGTGTATATTAGTAGAGTTTGTAGCCCATAGACATCAAATGAAAATCCATGCTTATGACCAAACTAGTTTTCCTCAAGCTAGTCTTCCACAAGCTGAGCAAGTTAGAGATTAAATCCGAGCTATGCTTTTTGACTCTACTCCTATTCCACAAATGATGGATCCTACTCAAGGTTTTAAAGTAGAGCCAAATAAAAGTGTAGTTGAACAATCTCAAGTGGAAATTCTCACTAAGCAAATGGAAAGTCTTGTTGCTACACAATCCAATTTAGCCAAGACTGCAGATGGCTTACAATATAATTACATCAAAAATTTCTTCAATCAAATGAACCCAATGTCTTTTCAAGAGCCTAATCAGCATGTTGTCGCTCCCAATCAAAATCCACAAGTAGATCCCACTCAAGCATATCAATTTCCTCCAATGCATAATCCTTAAATGCAAAATCCTCATCCTCATGTGCAAAATCCTCAAATGTATCAAAACATGTATCATCAAGCTTCTCAAATAGCTTTTCAAAATCTTCAAAATCAAAATTTTCAAAATCATCAAAAATATACTATGGAAGCTCCTCTTGCACCTCAAGTGCCACGACTTGCTCCTCAAACTCCTCAAATGCATCAATTGCCTTATCAAAATCCTAATTATCTTGGTCAAGCAATACCTTACCAAAAAAATCTTCAATTTCAAAATTTCCCACCACAAGTTCATCAAAATCTTCAAAATCCAAATGGTTTTGTGTGTGGTCCTCATAGGTGTCCTTGGTGTTATTGGTTAGAGCACTTTTTGAGAGATTGTGGGCTATTGGAGGTCGCTAGGGAGAAATGAATAGTAATAGACATAAACAAGAAAATCTATGACTATCTATCTAGGCTACCTTTGCAAGGAAATTACCGTAAGGGAGGAATGAAAAAGTACTATGAAAACATAACCATGATAGACCAAGGAACTAAAGGAGTGAAACTAAAAGCTCTTGATGAACAAGAAGAAGAATCAATTAAACCCACAAAGGAAGCTGATCTTTCCATAGAGGCTTTAGTAAGACCACGAGATGACATTAGGAGAATAATAGCTTGATAGTCACCAATAGCAGATCAATCTCTTATTTCTCACATAACCAATGTCGAAGAAAAATTAAAAAGAGATGAAACAAAGCCTAGTGAAAGAAGAGTGACTCGAAAACAAACCTTAGAGGGAATAAAAACCATCATAGAGCAAGGGGAAACATCACAATCCAAAGATAAAAGACAAGAATCACAACCCAATGAACAAAAACAAGAGGAGAAACAAAAAGCAAGAAGACAAAGCCCAAAACAAACTAAAGATCACACACAAGAAGGTGAACAAAAAAAGATCTTGAGCAAAAACAAAAGAAACCAAAGAGAAAACCAAAAGCCATCTTGATTTCAGAAGTTGAGAGAAAAATAGATCCTGTGGAGATTTTAGATGACATTTTGCTTAAGAGTCAAGTGATCATGTCTTTAGAACATGTTTTCTCTATTGCAAAGCCTATTTTTAAAGATAAATTTATTGGCCTAATTAAAAGGAAGAGTTTTCTACTTAATCTAGATACTGAGATGCAAGATTCTCTAAATCAAGATCAAGCTATGACTTAAGCCTTAAACTTTGATGAATCTTATGAAGAGAACCTTGATGATGATGAAGTAACTTAGAATAAAAATTTCTTAGGATCTATTCACTCTAACCATGAAAATCATGAAAACAATCTTGCAAATCACTTTAAAAGAAAATTTTGGTCTAGAAGTACATCAGCGATGCATATTAACACTAGTGTTGTACCAAAACAGGACACTATAGTATCCTTTTTTCTAATAAATAAAAAAAATCACACATACTAATCAAATAAAATTTTGAAAAAACCTTAAAGCCCCATAAAGATCTATACCTAGATGCTCTATAAAAATTCTATATTTTGAAAAATAACCTTTTTTGATAACTCAAAATATACAAGTGATTGAATATGGTTGAGAAAAACTGTTTTTCTGTAAGCTTATATATGAGAAGAAAGAAATATCTCCATAAAAAGAGTTTTCCTCCTATTGGAATCATTTTTCTAATGTTAATTTATTGTCATATAATCATTTAAGACAAGTCTTGGGAACTAGAAAAATCATTTTTATAATAAAAAAATTAGTACAATATAGGGTGCTTAGTATATAGTTATACACTTTAGCAGCCTTCTACATGATATTGATTCATAAAAACACTAAAATGGTTTGTGTTTTATCTCAAAAACCATCATATAGTAGAATAAACATATGCTTCATGTCTTTGAACCAATAATTTTGTATGTATCTCACATACCACTAAAAATCTCAATATTTCATTGAATGGCCATAATCCTCTCTAACGAGAACAAAAAATCATCCTAAAAAATTAGGTTTTCTAAATGATATAAGGTATATATTATGAATCAAAATAATTCTATAAGCATTATAAACTATTTTATATAGAAAAAACTAGCATGTTAACTTTAATCATGTAGCATATGCAATATTTCCTCATAAAATGACCTTTTCTTAGCGTAGAAAAACAGTGGTATTGTTTAACTTGAAGAAACAACATAGAAATTCGACTCCTAAGGTTGTCAAAAAAATATTTCTAGTTGTAATAATATCAAGTAGTATTTTGATAACAAAAAATGATGCATGTTCATACCATCACTTTGCAAAATAATTCATAGATGATAAGACTATCATATCACAAATGAGCTTCATTTTATGCCATACACCTAGTTAAATTCATTACAAATCTCTAATTATGGATAGAAAGATGTTGAAATATATAAAATAAAAGATTTTATTGCATTTAGACCAATGAAAATAACAAGATCACGATTTTAATTAAAAAAAACCTCTAACTTACATCACTCTAATTTCTGCGCCAGTATTGAAATTACCATCATAAAATTAGTGAATAAATATTAATTTTTATATCCTTTAATAAAAACTATATTTTTCTAAAAATATTCAACCCTTATACCACCATGTTGCATAGCTACATTTATAAATGGTTCCTTCTAGTAATCTAAAAAATTCATCAAACATTGTCTCTTTTTGAGGACACTAAAGTGTCCAAGTACAACACTAGTGTTAAGATAGGCAATTATAAGAATGCTATCATTGTAAATGCATAAGTAGATTTTGGCTCTGAAATCTCCTCGAGACCTTTAATTCTCCAAATGTCTGATCTATCTTGATTTAAGAACTCCTTTATATCAAGAATAAATCAAACTTTACACAAACGTTACATTATCTTCCAAGTTCATTAAGAAATAATTCTCTATGTGAAGTTTTCTTCAGCTTCAACAAGTCTGCTTCAGAAATAGACTTCAATCTTTCCACCTTCTAGAAATGACGACTTTGACATGGTCAATTTCATAAGTTGATTTCTCTCAAAGTATAACCTCTTTTGCTAAATGCTTTTAGCCAACGCTTCTTTATCTTATAACTTAAATTTTGAATGCTAAAACATAAAAAAATTTACACAGCACTGAGATCCAAGCAAATCTTTGAGTAGCAAAATGCTTGATTCTAAGAACTTCACTTGTAGACTGCTACATATGAATGTTCCTACTTGTCATACACACAACCTAAAGAGAATTAGATCACAAAGCTTTATTCAAAGCTTAATTAGCGTCTGAATTAGATGTATACAAAAGATTTTATGATCCACATGATCAGGCTGAGAGAATTCTAAGATAGACTAATCGCTAATCTCATGAGAATACTCTCTACACATCTATCTCTAAAGAACTTGAATTATATTGATTATATTCTCATCTTTTCTTCATTTCCTATGTATATCATGACTCTACATGAGTGTATATTTAGATATGAGTATGAAATCATCATTGTATCAAAGTATTTTTGAAGTATTTTCCAAAACTAATGTTCATAGGTATGTAGAACATCTCTTCTTGAATCTTCACTTGAATTCATGCTTTAAGCATAACTCTTTTCTTCATTTCTTCACTCCTAAGCTTCATGTAATCATCAATTGGTGATTTTATTGCTCCAACAGCTCCCCCTCAATCATCAATTGTGATTACCTACACCTTCTTTATGCATGCCATCTCTTTAAACCTTTGTAACTTGGGTCCATCCAAGCTTTTTGTCAGCATATCTGCCACTTGCTCTTTTGTTGGTGTATACATGACTTCAACTTCTTTATCAGGCACCTTTTCTCTTAAGAAATGATATTGAATCTCTATGTGTTTAGTTTTGTTATGAAAAATAGGATTAGCTACTAAATACAATGAACTCATGTTATCTCCAAATATGATTGGAATACTCTGATCAATTCCTAAACTTTTCAACAAAGTCTTCAACCAAATGACTTCTTTTGTAGCTTCCACCATTCCTTTGTACTCACCTTCTATGGATCACAAAGCAACTGTATGTTGCTTCTTTGAACACCAAGAAATTAGCTTATGTCCAACATAACACAAATAACCATGAGTAAATCTTCTATCATGTGAATCCCCTGCCCAATCTGCATCACTAGACACTTTAATTCTAGCATCAGAAGGGAATCCATAATACAAACCTTCATTCAGAGTCCCTTTGATATATCTTAGCACTCTTTGTGCTGCAACCCAATGAGTTTTCTTTGGGCAATGCATAAATTGTGACAAGACACCAACTACATATGAAAGATATGGTCTAGTCGACATAGCATAGATTAGACTACCTACCAAACTCTGATATGTCTTCATGTCCTTAAGCTCTTCTCCTCCATACTTGCTCACTTTGTGATTGAATTCCAATGGTGTGGTTGAAGGCTTACAATTTTCCATATTAAACTTCATCAGAAGATTCTTCAAATAGCTTTCTTATGTAACATATACTCCATGTTGAGTATACATAATCTCCATTCCTAGGAAATAAGACAAATTTTTCAAATCACTTATCTTGAATTCCTTTTCCATTTGCTTCTTAAGCTCCATTCCTTGTGCATTTTCACATGTGATAATAATATCATCAACATAAATGAAAACATAAATGTATCCATCTTCATTTGCTTTCACTAGCAAACTACTGTCTACCTTTGAAGCTTGGTATCCAAGTTCATTCAAGAACTTGACAAGTCTATAATTCCATGCCCTTGGAGCTTATTTCAAACCATACAAAGCTCTCTTGAGCTTACAAACATAATTTGATCCATTTGACTCTTTGAAACCCTCTGGTTGCTCCATGTATACCTCATCTGCAATATATCCATTTAAAAATGCATTCTTTACATCTAATTGAGATAACTTCCAACCTTTACATGTAGCAATAGCAATTAGAGTTTTGATTGTAGACATCTTAGCCACAGGACTGAAGGTTTCATCATAGTCCACTCCATGTGTTTGAGCATATCCTTTGACCACAAGTCTAGCCTTGTATCTAGACACTTTTCCATCTGTGAATCTCTTTGTCTTTCCTTCCTCTCCTTCACTCATGTCTCCTATCTTGTC
Source organism: Ceratopteris richardii (assembly GCA_020310875.1). Lineage (NCBI taxonomy): Eukaryota > Viridiplantae > Streptophyta > Polypodiopsida > Polypodiales > Pteridaceae > Ceratopteris > Ceratopteris richardii. The sequence continues at coordinate 129,131,521 of CM035414.1, forward strand.
CAAGGGTATCTGTGGTACTGTTCTATGAGATCCTATTTGGGAACGAGGTTTTGCTACTTCTGGCACTTGATTGGCTACATGTTTCCATAGTTTGGGCCTAACCTTGAGTAACTCTTCTAACGTGAGGTTGCACTACACTTTAGTGTTTTTCACGACCTCTGTATTCCTTGGTATGACCGAGTCTTCATTTCTTACCATGACCGTGGGTGCTCTCATACAAGTAGACTTAGCTTCCCATGGACTTGTGAAATGGGGTAGCTCCTGCAAGGAATTAGACTCAAAGTCTAATCTCTCTTGAGATTGAGTGCTCTCCTGCTCTCCATAAATGGAAGGAATGTCCTATGGGAATTTCTCATGCATGTCATCCACAAGTTCAATGGGAGGAGGAACTTCACTTTCTTTAGCCCATTTCTCTTCTTGAATCTCTGGCAGGAGTTCTGGTGAATACCTATTCATAGAAGAAGAGGTGTCTGGTTCAGTGGAATTAGGCACATAAGTTTCCTAGGGAGGAATGCTTATTCTCTCGCTTGCCTTGGCTCTTCCTTAGAAGTTGGCTTCCTTGCCAGATCTCACAATTATGCTCTCTAACTTCTCTAATAGTCCATCAAAATTCAATTGTGCCTTAGTTGAGCAAGAGTAGTTGAAAAGGCGACTAGCTTCAAACATGGTCTGATCCAATGCTACCATTTTAATACAAAGCTTAGTTCTCTCTATCTCTAGATCAGCTCTAGGGTAGCATATGTCATGATCTGTAACATTTGGCCCTTCTTGGATTCTGGCCTGATATGCCTTAAGCATCATGTCTATGTCTTCAGGAGTGGGGTCAACTAGAACTGATCCTACTCTAGGGGGTGGTGGAGTTGTATGCGGTGGGTTGGAAGGTGGTAGGGATGAAGGTGGTGGTGGTATGTGAGAGTTTGGTTGAGAGGTGAGTTCAACAATTTTGGCTTTAGTTTCTCTTATGCTTTCTTCTAATTTGCTCATCTTCTTAGACCATTACCTTTTCATCCTTTCCCGACTATCTTTCCAGGCTCTCATCCATTTCTTGGTTATGCCCTTAGTTTCACTAACCTCGACACTCTTTTCTTGGCCTAAACCTCGGTTCTGCTGCAAATTAGCCTGAGCTCTCATGACCACTTGCACGGGCGCAGTAGAAGTCACACTACATGTAGAGTCTACTACTAACCCAATAACATTGATAGGAGTGATTTTTGGCATATTATTGGGGTTCTTTGGGCAATCTCGTAAGAGATGCTCCTTTTTGCAATCTTGACAAAAGCCTTGAATTGTCACGGATTGGGGTTGTGTAGGGGTGGGCATTGGGCAATCATGAATGAGGTGATCTCCTTGACATCTTTACCATGGTCCTCTAGGGAATGGGGTTCTTACTTGCCTAGGTTGAGGTCTAGAGTTGGGATTCGTGTACATGATATTTGCATACTCTGGCTCCCAACTAGGTTCACTCGGTTCTTTACTATAGTAGGACTCACCATGTTCAGGAGACTGCATGTAGTAAGCCTGGGGGCTATCAATATGTGTAGAGTCAAAGCTATGGTCGCTGGGGTCACTTTCCGAAAGTAATGGAGTTACTGAGAATATAGCTCTATTCAAATTTTCTTCTACAACTGCATACTTTATAGGAATCACATTGGCTGGAGCAGGAGGTTGTTGGACTAGCACTGGTTGAGGTCTCTGTTGGGCTTGATATTGTGGTTGGTAGGTTTGTTGAGGCCTAGCATACTCTTGTGGCAGGTACTAGTTCTGCCTATCTTCCTTGTTGAGGGTATGGCTGAGGGTAGGCTTGCCTAACCGCTTGCTTATTGTATGGGCAATCTTGTGCGGTGTGATTAGTGTATCTCCGTTCTATGGTGCAGTACTGGCTACTAGGATTCGCTTGGGGTTGAGCCATAATGGGACAAACATTTGCCATATGGTCACCACCACAAGTATAGAATCTCTTCAACCTTGGTATTTGTTTACTAGAGACTCCTAGCTTCTGAGCTACTTTCTCAGCAAGTTCCTCAATAGATGTGGATTATGAGGAAGAGAGGCTGGTAGAACTATCTGAATCTTTGTAGATTTTTGAAAGTTCTAATTCCTCCCCTAGGTTATCTTCAATGTCAATGCACATGCTTACACACTCTTCTATCGTCCTAGGGTCCTTCAAGTACACATATGATCTCAACTTTGTACTTAGCAGTCCATCTAGGAATAATGCCACTTGTTTGGCTGGTGTGGGTAACTCAGGAAGAGGGCATCTCTCTAGGTATTGCCTAAATCTTCTTCCTGCAAGTCTAACCATCTCTTGAGGTGTCTTCTTGAAGCTGTGAATCAGTGAGGAAGTATTATGCCTTATGCCACTCTTAGAGAATGTTGGTGCAGGGCAATCAACAATTGAAGCTTTGGAAGTCAAGGACTGAAGAAAAGACCAACTTATGAAGCATGGAAGAAGTTCATATTCAGAAGATAAAGAGTTGTACACATATGTACATTAATTTAGAGTCAGCTTACTTATGTCTTTGATTAGTCATAAGTTTGTAAATTTTTATCTATATATACTATGGAAAATGTCGAAACAATTATGAGAGAGCATGAGAATAGAGTAGTCAAGATTTGTAAGAGTTATTAGACATCTTAGAAGTTAGTTGAACTCTCTCTCATCATTCAGTTGTAAACTCCTCCAGAAATGAAAGAAATTTGCACCCGATGTTTCTAAGTTTTCTCCTTCTCTGCTAGATCTTTTGTGAAATGCTTTTGTACAAGTCTAAATCTATAGGTGATTGACCTCTGTACAAATTTTCAGCTTCTAATTGTGATCAGGCTGAGAGAATTGAGTGTAGGAACATTTACATGTATAAATGGAAGAAGAGAGGTTGCAGGAGGCGCAAAATTTGAAGTAAATGTTTTGATCAGTTCTCCTTCTATAGTTTAAAGTTTTGAGCAAGCAAGCATTCAATCTTTAAGTTGGAAGGTAAGCTACTTGTGGCTAAAAGCATTTTCTTAAACGGGTTCTAGTCTTGGAGAACCATGTCTTAGAAGTTACAGGTGTCAAAGTCGACTCTACAGGGTGACAGTTTTAGACATAGGTAACTTGTTGAGTTCATTTCTCAAGTTATACTGAATCTTTTGGAGTAGTTCAACTTGGAGAAGGTGCGCAATCTATAGACGACACCTTCTGCAAAGTTTTATCAAAAACGTTACACAATTGATAGGTCAATGAGAAAGATAAGTGCAGCAGACTTTCTGTAGAGTCATCATCTTCACAGATTTTTCAAAATCTTGATAATTGAGTATTGATCTTCTAAAATTGGAGAAGGTTTTGACTTACTCTTGATATAGAGGTGTTCTAATTTCAAGAGTATGTTGTTCTTTTGAAGATTAACACTCTCCATCAGTGGTATCAGAGCAGGAAACATCAGAATTGAAGGAAGGAGGGTCCCGACTGCTGCAGATGAAAAGAATTCAACATTTAAAGGTTCAAAAGGTGAAAGCTTGAGGATAAAGCTTGAGAAGGAGATCATACGACATCAAGGAAGTCAAAAGGAGTGTCATTCGAAGTAAAGGTAACCTTATACTTTATAAAGATTGAAGAATTCAATATACAGGTGAAGAAAAGATGGGAGATTCTCTTCAGATAGAGAAATTGGATAGAGAAAACTATCCTGCATGGTCTATGAGGATCGAAGCTCATCTAATGAGCAAAGACTTGATAGCCTACATAACAGGTGAAGAAGAAAAGCCACAATTTAGAGATCCTAGTGTTCCAACTAGGGAGGAATTGTCAGATTTGAAGAATTGGATGAAGAGAGATGCTCAAGCTAGGAGCATTATCTATATGGCAGTCAATGACTACTTGCTACCTCACATTAGAGGTCTTGAAAGTGCAAGTGATATATGGAATGCTTTGGAGGAGCATTTCCAAAATACCACAAAGTCTAGGAAGGCCTCCTTGTGGGCAGAATTTACTACATTCAAGAAGAAGGCCTCTCAATCCATCTCAGATTATGTAACCAGAATGAAGGACATTGCAGATGCATTAGGAGCTGTTGGTGAAGACATTGAGGAGGATAAATTCGTAAGGCAAATCCTTACAGGTTTGAGAGGTGATGACAAATGGAAGCCATTCATTTTCTCTACTAAATTATCACTTGATCATTTTACTCCTGACTTAAATCAGTTGCTAGGACATATGTTAACCTTTGAGCAGGATGTCAAAGGTGAAGGTGACAAGAGTACAGGTCATGCAATGTTCTCAAAGGATAAGAAGAAAAATAGCAAAGGGAAGCAACAAGCAAATGAAGATGAAGGCACAACTAGTCAAGCCAACTTCCTAAGAGGAAGAGGAGGTGGCAAAGGTAGAGGAAGAGGCAGGAATAATAAAGATGGAGTCAAAGCTTGCTGGATTTGTGGTAAGACAAATCATTTAGCTAATGATTGTTGGCATAATAATCAGAGTAATGGTGGATATAATTAGAATTTTAATTCAAGAGGAAGAGGTGGCAGAAATCAAAGAGGTAATTTCAAAGGTAGAGGTAGTAGGGGTTACTTTGGAAGAAATGCAGGTAGAGGATTCCAAAGTCAACAATACAATAATACCTACTACAATTATGCTTCAGATCAGAAGGAGGATTCAACATTGATAATGAATGCAACTTGTGAAAGGCAAAGTGAAGACCAAAGAGTCTTCTATATTGATTCAGGGTGTAGCAATCACCTGAGTGGTAACATAGCATTGATGACTGATTTGGAAAATAAGGTATCTAATCATGTTGTTCAAATAGGTGACAATACAAAGCACAATGTGAAGTCAATTGGATCAGTGAAGGCTAAGGATGGTAGCACCTTATTGAGTAAGGTCTTGTATGTTCCTACAATTCCTAAGAATCTGATAAGTGTAGGACAAATTGTTGAAAAAGGTTATGAAGTTAGATTCACTAATGAAGGAGTGTTTGTGGAAGATCCTAGCAATGGGTATAAACAAATTGTTTCAGGAAAAAAAGAAGGAAGGTTGTTCACATTGAAGATTCAAGGTAATGTTGGTCATGCCTAGTTCACTTATGGAGGACATAAGATCTTTGAGTTAGATCTTTGGCACAAGAGCCTTGGACACTTTAATGAAAGAGGTATCAAAGATATGATTGACAATGGTTCAGTGCTTGGATTGCCTAATGTTGCAGGTCAACATATGACATAGAGATGTGAGGCATGTCAATTAGGTAAGGCTCATAAGCAATCTTACTCCAAGCATGGTTTCATGTATTCAGAGAAGCTTGAGTTGGTACACACAGATGTGTGGGGGCCATCAAAGGATTTCAGTATCAATGGTTCAAGGTATTATGTGATTTATGCTGATGATGCTACCAGATGGATCACTATATATGTGATCAAAGATAAGTCAGAAGTATTCAACACATTCAAACACTATCATGTGTATGCAGAGAGAATTATAGGTCATAAATTGAAAAGACTAAGGTCAGATGGAGGGGGAGAGTATTTTTCTAAAGAGTTCAGTGATTACTTGTGGAATGCATGTATAAAAAGGTAAATTACTTGGAGGTACTCTCCTCAACAAAATGGTGTAGTAGAGAGAAGAAATAGAACTCTTGTTGAGTTTGCAAGGTCAATGATGAAGGAGAAAAATTGCCCAAATTATTTGTGGGCTGAGGCTGTAAATACAGCTACTTATTTGGTTAATAGGTTACCATGTAAAGCCTTGCAGGGTATGACACCATATGAGGCATGGTGGGGTAAGAGACCTACCTTGGATCATTGCAAAGTATTTGGATGTTTGGCATATGCATATGTGCCATCACAATTAAGACACAAATTGGAACCTAAAGCCGAAAAGTATGTGTTCATTGGTTATGATGACAAGCAGATGGGTTATAGATTGTGGAGCCCATCCACAAAGCAATTGATTGTGTCTAAGGATGTTACATTTGATGAGCAAGGTACTTGGTATGCAGGTACAATCAATATTAATACAGGTGATGAAGAAGTTGTGAGTCAAAAGAAGGGTAAATCAAAGGTTCAGATATTTGATGAAGAGGAGAATAATGAAGTGCAGGTTGAAGTTGAAGAAATGCCAAGATTTGATCTTGAGTGTGAAGAACCAGAAACCTCAAGGAGTGGAGAACTTAGAAGGTCATCAAGACACAAGTGGCAACCTACAAGGTATAGCTATGATACTTCTTTTTTGGCTATTAAAGATTATGCTTACATGATAAAGGCAGATGAAGACCCTTCTACATATGAAGAGGCAAAAGGTAAGGAAAATTGGGAGAAAGCTATGCAGGAAGAATATGATGCATTGATGGAGAATCAGACATGGGATTTGGTTCCTAAACCAAATAGTCAGAAAATCATTGGATGCAAGTGGGTCTACAAAACAAAGAGATTTGCAGATGGAAGTGTGTCTAGGTACAAAGCTAGACTTATAGTCCTGTGGCAAAGATGACAACCATCAGGACACTCATAGCCATTGTTGCATGTTAAGGTTGGAAATTATGTCAATTAGATGTGAAGAATGCTTTTTTAAATGGTTACATTTCAGATGATGTTTTCATGGAGCAACCTCAAGGATTCAGAGATGGAAGGTATCCAGATCATGTATGTAAGCTCAAGAGAGCTTTGTATGGGTTGAAACAAGCCCCAAGGGCATGGAATTATAGACTTGTAAAGTTCTTGAAAGAACTTGGATCTCAAGTATCTAAGGCAGATAGTAGCTTGCTTGTTAAAGCAAGTGATGGTGGGTTCATTTATATGTGCATATATGTTGATGATATAATTCTTACAGGTACAGATGAGAAAGGCATTCAAAGCCTAAAGAAGCAAATGGAGAAAGAGTTCAAAATCAGTGATTTGGGAGACTTGTCATATTTCTTGGGCATGGAGATTTCATACACTCAACATGGAGTGTATGTGACTCAAGAAAGGTATTTGAAGAACTTGTTAATCAAGTTTAAAATGAATGATTGCAGGGTAGCACCTACTCCAATGGAGGTGAATCACAAATTGAGCAGATATGGTGGAGAAGAATTTAAGGATATGAAGCTATATCAGAGTTTGGTTGGTAGTCTTATCTATGCTACATTAACTAGGCCTGATTGTTGGGATAATGTTGGCGAAAAACTTCGGCTTTAACGCCTACTGTTGCGGAAATACTTTCGCCCTGATGGTGGGTTTCACGACAAAGACTGAACTCTGTCAGGTCTGCGGAAAATGCCGTGCCACCGAAATAGAATGCTGAGCTAGAGTGATTCAGAACACCTCTGTAATCAACAGTAACTCAGCCTAATTTATGTCGCTTTAACTGTGTTATTCTGCGACTCAGGTTCCACCGGAACTTCACCAGACTGTTACTGGACTGACACCGTAGTCGTCCCGGAACTTCACCGAAGTAAACCTAGTTCTGCTCATAATTACTTCAGATGAACTTATGTGAAGTAAGGAAGTAGTGTGTGAGCTTTCTTCACCGAGTGAACTTCCTTCTGGAAACTTCACAGTTCTGAAATGCTACTTTCCGGTTAACTTTTGTATTGTGTGTACATCTTCATTCCACCGGAAACTGTGATCAGCTTAAAATAGAGACGTCTAGCTACAAGATGAGCTATCTCTCATACAAAGCCTTAAACTCTGCCACGAGTTATACTTCGTTGTTCTACCGAAAAAACTTGTTTTTCTCAGAAACTGTAACTGACCGAAAAATTACTGAAAACTGTTTACTGAGTAAACTGTTAGTCACTGAAACATGCGTTTACAGAGAAGGTACTGAAGCACGTTTAGTAACGAGTCGTGATAGTTAACGATAAACTAAGCTTCCTACCGTAGTACGAAAATAACTTCAAATTCTTCACAAGTAAAGATTTCACGCAGTCGTCCACATGAACATGTGTTTTTCGATTAGAGAAGATGTGTACAAGTAAGCTTGGCCTCTTCTTGCTCAAGTTACAGAAACTCTCCTACAGTGAGTAGTTTCTTATTACCATCTCTCTTCAGATGAAAAGACCCGACACTTCAGGCTTGTGTTATTCATCTGTACATACACGATCTATGGCGTCTTCTGAGAACTTCTAACTCTCTTCACTCATACGCGATCTATGGCGTCTTCTCTCAGTCTCTCGTTCTTCTCTGTGTATCAGTGTGTGATGCTCTCTCTCACTTCTCTCTGCTATATTGTTCTTCAAATCTTGCTGTATATATATACAATTTCTTTGGCGCTCCTTTGCTCTGTCATTCTTCAATTCGTGTTATGCGCGCCTTACGCGCCCGCCGCGGTTAATTGCTCTGTTATGCGGACATCGCGCACTAACTTCGCATACTGTACACCTGTGCATAGATTTTCCAGAAGATTCTGTTTTCTCTTTGTCTGTTGCGTCAAATTCGTGAGTGTTTCCTTAACAGCTCCCCCTCAATCACTAATTTGACCTCTTCCGGTCTTTCATATATCTTTCTTTCTTTTATACCTGCCATCTCTTTGAATCTGTTTGTTTTTGTTCCATCCAAGCTCTTTGTCAGAATATCTGCAATCTGATCTTTCGTAGGAGTGTAGACTATTTCTATCTCTTTCTCCATTACTTTTTCCCTTAGGAAATGATACTGAATCTCTATGTGCTTTGTTCTTGCATGAAACACAGGATTCGCTGCAAGATACAGCGAGCTCATATTATCTCCATGTATGATCGGTATACTTTGATCTATACCCATGCCTTTAAGTAAGGTCTGCATCCATATTACTTCTTTTGATGCTTCTACCAGTCCTTTGTATTCTGCTTCTGTTGATGATAAAGCTACTGTGTGTTGTTTCTTCGAACACCAGCTTACCAGCTTATCTCCTAGGTATATCATATACCCGTGCGTTGATCTTCGGTCATCTTGACTTCCTGCCCAATCTGAGTCACTATATGCTCTGAGCTTTATATCTGACGTAAAAGGATAATATAATCCTTCCTTTATAGTTCTTTTGATATATCTGAGAACTCTTTGTCCTGCAACCCAATGTTGCTCTGTCGGACAATGCATAAACTGTGAGAGAACTCCCACCGGAAAACTAAGATCCGGTCTTGTTAGCGTGGCATATATTAAGCTTCCTACTAACGATTGATACTTCTTCATATCTTTAAACTCTGTACCACTATATTTACTGAGTTTATGGTTTACTTCAAGCGGCGTTGAAGCTTCTCTGCAATTTTCCATTTTGAACTTCTTCAGTAAGTTCAAGAGATACCTTTCTTGTGTGACATATACACCATGATCTGTATATGTGATTTCCATTCCTAGAAAGTATGATAACTTTCCTAGGTCACTGATCTTGAATTCCTTTTCTAGCAGTTTCTTTACCTCTGTGATTCCAGCATCTGAGGTTCCTGTAATTATTATGTCATCTACATAGATACAAATGTAGATCATTCCTTCTTCTGTTCTTTTGATGAGTAGACTTGCATCTGCCTTCGAACTTTGGTATCCAAGTTCGTTCAGATACTTCACGAGTCTGTAGTTCCAAGCTCTTGGAGCTTGCTTCAGTCCATAAAGTGCTTTCCTTAACCTGCAAACAAAGTTTGGGTATCTGGAGCTTATAAATCCTTCCGGTTGTTCCATATATACTTCATCTGATATATATCCATTCAGGAATGCATTCTTTATATCTAGCTGACTTAACTTCCATCCTTTTGATGCTGCTATAGCAATCACCGTTCTTATGGTTGACATCTTTGCCACCGGACTGAACGTCTCGTCATAGTGCGTCTGAGCATAGCCCTTGATAACCAGTCTCGCTTTATGTCTGGCTATCCTTCCATCTGCAAGTTTCTTTATTTTGAACACCCATTTATTTCCAATTACTTTCTTACCGTTCGGTTTAGGAACAAGCTCCCATGTCTTGTTCTCTTCCAGTGCGGTGAATTCTTCTTTCATTGCTTCTTGCCATTGCTTCTTGCCTTTCGCTTCGTCATAACTCTGAGGCTCTTCCTCTTCTTTAACCATATATGCATAATCTTGTTGAGTTATATATGATGTATCATACGAGTATCTTTCCGGTTGTCTTCTTACTCTATTTGACCTTCTTAGCTCATATTCTTCGTGTGTGTCTGAGTACCCGTCTTCATCTTCGTTCCTTATACCTGTTCCGGTCCTGGACGTACTTGCCTCTTCATCTTTGTTTACCTGAACAATTGATTTTCCTTTCTCTCTTCTTTTTATCTCTTCTTCAAATTCCTCAGCTGTATGACTCTGATCTGCATACCAGCTTTTCTGTTCATCAAATGTTACATCCCTGGAAACAGTAAAATGTTTGGTTAGAGGACTCCATAACTTGTAACCCATCTGTTTCTCATCATATCCGACGAATACATATTTCTCTGCTTTTGGTTCAAGCTTATGTCTGAGTTGAGACGGTACATAAGCATACGCTACTGATCCAAACACTTTGCAGTGATCAAGTGTTGGCTTCTTTCCCCACCAGGCTTCATAAGGGGTCATTCCCTCTAACGCTGTACATGGTAACCTGTTTACCAAGTATGTAGCTGTATTTACAGCTTCAGCCCAAAGATAATCCGGGCAATTCTTTTCTTTTAGCATAGCCCGTGCGAACTCGACTAGAGTTCGGTTTCTCCTTTCTGCTACACCATTTTGTTGTGGTGTATATCTGCAGGTTATTTCTCTCTTGATACCTGCATTCCAAAGATAGTCATTGAATTCTCGGGAGAAGTATTCTCCCCCTCCATCAGACCTCAGTCTTTTAAGTTTTCGTCCGGTGAGTCTTTCGGCATATGCATGAAAATGCTTGAAAGCTCCGAACACTTCTGATTTTTCTTTCAGAACATAAAGAGTTATCCACCTTGTGGCATCATCAATGAATAGAACATAGTACCTTGATCCGCTGATTGATCCTTCCTTCGTTGGTCCCCATACATCTGTATGTATGAGTTCTAGCACACCATCATGTTTGAATCCTTTCTTCTGGAAAGGTAACCTGTGGGCTTTTCCCATTTGACAGGCTTCGCATTTGTGAATCATATGTTGGTTCTGTACGTTCGGTAATCCCAGTACAGACTGATTCGCTATCATAGCTTTGATTCCTTTTTCGTGAAAATGACCTAATCTCTTGTGCCAGAGATCAAGTTCTGTAATTACCTTTTCATCATGTGTGAGCAGCGCTTGGCCAATGTTCCCTTGTACTCTTAACGTAAAGAGTCTGCCTTCTTTCTTACCAGAAACGATCTGATAATATCCGTTCTTGGGATCTTCTACAAATACTCCTTTGTTTGTAAATCTGACCTGAAAACCTTTTTCGACTATCTGTCCCACACTGATCAGATTTTTCGGTATTGTTGGAACATATAAAACATTGGTTAGCAAATCTGCTCCACTCTTGCATTTCACTTTTCCGATTGATTGTACTTTGTGTCTTGTATTGTCACCTGTTTGAACAATGTGACTAGAACTACCTTTCTCTAGTTCTGACATTAGTTCTATGTTTCCTGACAAGTGATTAGAACATCCAGAGTCAATGTAAAATACCTTTAGGTCTTCATTCTCTGATGTGCTGATTGAGTTCATCATTAATGATGTATGACTTTCATTTTGTGTGTCATTTGCGTAGTTGTTGTAGGTGGTGTTGTAGGATTGGCTCTGTCCCCAACTTCTTACTCCACCTCTACCGTAGCCTCCTCTTTGGCTTTGTCTTCCTCTTTGGAAGTTACTTTGATTTCTTCCGCTACTGCCTCTGCTATTGTTGTTTTGATTTTGATTTGATCCTTGTTGATTGTGCCAACAATCATGCGCCAGATGGTTACTTAGTCCACAAATCCAGCAAGCTTTCTTGGTGGTATTCTGGCGACTTCTTCCTCTTGCTCTTCCTCTGCCAGTGCCTTTACCTCTTGCGTAATAGGCCTGAGAACTCGACTCTTCTTCGTCTTTTGACTTACCCTTTTCTTTCTTCTTGTTCTTCATATACATTGCTGAGCTATGTCCTTTGTCTGCGTCTCCTTTCAGGTCTTGCTCAAATGTGAGCATCAAACCAAGCAGCTGATTTAACTCTGGTACAAAATGATTTAGGGAGAGTTCAGTTGATAGTATGAAAGGTTTCCACCTTTCATCTCCTCTCAACCCTGTGAGCACTTGCGCTATCAATCTATGATCTTCGACTTCTTCTTTTATGGATCCAAGACTATCTGCTAGATCCTTCATTTTAGTGACGTAGTCACTGATGCTTTGACTCGGCTTCTTTTTGAACGTTGTGAACTCGGACCATAGGCTGGCCTTCCTAGCTTTCGTAGTATTCTGGAAGTGATCTTCCAATGCGCTCCATATGTCCTCTGCTTTCTCCAGACCTCTAATGTGCGGTAGTAGATGATCTGACACAGTGTTGTAGATGTAGGCTCTTGCCGTTGCATCTTTCTTCTGCCATAGCTTTAGGGCATCTAGTTCTTCTTTTTCCGGGTGACTATCATCTTCGAAGGTCGGTTTCTTTTCTTCTCCGGTTACGTACATCATTAACTCCTTACTCATAAGTAAGGCTTCCATGCGCATTACCCATGCAGGATAATTATCTCTGTCCAGTTTATCAATTTGGACATGATCTGCCATGATCTTCTTCCTCTCGTGGAATGATCCGCCTCTTATACAGATTCTTGGGAAAACTAACCCGCTCTGATACCAATTGTTGGGATAATGTTGGCGAAAAACTTCGGCTTTAACGCCTACAGTTGCGGAAATACTTTCGCCCTGATGGTGGGTTTCACGACAAAGACTGAACTCTGTCAGGCCTGCGGAAAATGCGGTGCCACCGAAATAGAATGCTGAGCTAGAGTGATTCAGAACACCTCTGTAATCAACAGTAACTCAGCCTAATTTATGTCGCTTTAACTGTGTTATTCTGCGACTCAGGTTCCACCGGAACTTCACCAGACTGTTACTGGACTGACACCGTAGTCGTCCCGGAACTTCACCGAAGTAAACCTAGTTCTGCTCATAATTACTTCAGATGAACTTATGTGAAGTAAGGAAGTAGTGTGTGAGCTTTCTTCACCGAGTGAACTTCCTTCTGGAAACTTCACAGTTCTGAAATGCTACTTTCCGGTTAACTTTTGTATTGTGTGTACATCTTCATTCCACCGGAAACTGTGATCAGCTTAAAATAGAGACGTCTAGCTACAAGATGAGCTATCTCTCATACAAAGCCTTAAACTCTGCCACGAGTTATACTTCGTTGTTCTACCGAAAAAACTTGTTTTTCTGAGAAACTGTAACTGACCGAAAAATTACTGAAAACTGTTTACTGAGTAAACTGTTAGTCACCGAAACATGCGTTTACAGAGAAGGTACTGAAGCACGTTTAGTACCGAGTCGTGATAGTTAACGATAAACTAAGCTTCCTACCGTAGTACGAAAATAACTTCAAATTCTTCACAAGTAAAGATTTCACGCAGTCGTCCACATGAACATGTGTTTTTCGATTAGAGAAGATGTGTACAAGTAAGCTTGGCCTCTTCTTGCTCAAGTTACAGAAACTCTCCTACAGTGAGTAGTTTCTTATTACCATCTCTCTTCAGATGAAAAGACCCGACACTTCAGGCTTGTGTTATTCATCTGTACATACGCGATCTATGGCGTCTTCTGAGAACTTCTAACTCTCTTCACTCATACGCGATCTATGGCGTCTTCTCTCAGTCTCTCGTTCTTCTCTGTGTATCAGTGTGTGATGCTCTCTCTCACTTCTCTCTGCTATATTGTTCTTCAAATCTTGCTGTATATATATACAATTTCTTTGGCGCTCCTTTGCTCTGTCATTCTTCAATTCGTGTTATGCGCGCCTTACGCGCCCGCCGCGGTTAATTGCTCTGTTATGCGGACATCGCGCACTAACTTCGCATACTGTACACCTGTGCATAGATTTTCTAGAAGATTCTGTTTTCTCTTTGTCTGTTGCGTCAAATTCGTGAGTGTTTCCTTAACACTGATTTATCATATGCAGTTGGAGTTTTGTCCCAATTCATGCATTGTCCTAGGAAAGAACATTGGATTGCAGGTCAAAGAGTCTTGAGGTACATTAAGGGTACACTCAAAGAGGGTTTGTATTATGGTTTTACATCATATACAAATATCAAAATATATAGTTATGCAGATTGGGCAGGTAATCCTGATGATAGAAGGTCAACCTATGGATACATGTGTTATGTGGGAGATAAGTTAATCTCTTGGTGTTCAAAGAAGCAACACACAGTTGCTTTGTCATCTACAGAAGCAGAGTACAAAGGCATGGTTGAAGCTGCAAAGGAAGTGATATGGGTTAAGACTCTGATGAAGAATTTTGACACTATACAGAGTACACCTATCATATATGGAGATAACATGAGTTCATTGTATTTAGCTGCTAACTGTGTGTTTCATGCCAGGAATAAACACATTGAGATTCAGTATCACTTTCTAAGAGAGAAGGTAATGGACAAAGAGATTGAAGTCATACATACTTCAACTAAGATCAGATAGCTGATATGCTTACCAAAAGCTTGGATGGACCAAAGCTACAGAAGTTCAAAGACATGGCAGGCATAAAGAAGATAGAGAAAACCTCAATTGATGATTGAGGGGGAGCTGTTGGTGCAGGGCAATCAGCAATTGAAGCTTTGTAAGTCAAGGACTGAAGAAAAGACCAAATTATGAAGCATGGAAGAAGTTCATATTCAGAAGATAAAGAGTTGTACACATATGTACATTAATTTAGAGTCAGCTTACTTATGTCTTTCATTAGTCATAAGTTTGTAAACTTTTGTCTATATATACTATGGAAAATGTCGGGGCAAGTATGAGAGAGCATGAGAATAGAGTAGTCAAGAGTTGTAAGAGTTATTAGACATCTTAGAAGTTAGTTGAACTCTCTCTCATCATTTAGTTGTAAACTCCTCCAGAAATGAAAGAAATTTGTGCCCGATGTTTCTGAGTTTTCTCCTTCTGTGCTAGATCTTTTGTGAAATTCTTTTGTACAAGTCTAAGTCTATAGGTGATTGACCTCTGTAAAAATTTTCAGCTTCTAATTGTGATCAAGCTGAGAGAATTGAGTGTAGGAACATTTACATGTGTAAATGGAAGAAGAGAGGTTGCAGGAGGGGCAAAATTCGAAGTAAATGTTTTGATCAGTTCTCCTTCTATAGTTTAAAGTTTTGAGCAAGCAAGCATTCAATCTTTAAGTTGGAAGGTAAGCTACGTGTGGCTAAAAGCATTTGCTTAAACGGGTTCTAGTCTTGGAGAACCATGTCTTAGAAGTTGCAGGTGTCAAAGTCGACTCTACAAGGTGATAGTTTTAGACATAGGTAACTTGTTGAGTTCTATTCTCAAGTTATACTGAATCTTTTGGAGTAATTCAACTTGGAGAAGGTGCGCAATCTATAGGCGACACCTTGTGCAAAGTTTTATAAAAAACTTTACACAATTGATAGGTCAATGAGAAAGATAAGTGCAGTAGACTTTCTGTAGAGTCATCATCTTCACAGATTTTTCAAAATCTTGATAATTGAGTATTGATCTTCTAAAATTGGAGAAGGTTTTGACTTACTCTTGATATAGAGGTGTTCTAATTTCAAGATTAGGTTGTTCTTTTGGACATTAACACTCTCCATCAGAGAATTCGGTAATGAAAGCCTCTAGAAGTTGGTCTATGCTCCTGAACTGTCTCTCATTTAGCGGTTGAAACCACATAAGGGCTGTGTTCCTAAGGGGTAGACCAAAGGCATTGTATTGTGTGAATAGGTCCTCAACTTTTTCAGCTCTCAAGTCTTGCCTAAACTCGGCCACATGATCATAGGGGTCTCCCGTGCCATTGAAGTAGTTTTTCATGGACTTAACTAGTTGGGTTGGCCTCGAGGTCCTAGTGTGTTCTCTAGGCCTTGGCAATGGAAAATCATCAACATTTCTTTGGTTTCTTGGGGCTCTAGGTCTCTCAGTTTCTTCTCTATTCATCTCTGTTCTCACCCTTTCTCTACCCAAGGGGTTGGCAAAGCTTACTTCTGTTCTATCTCTACTTCTATCCCTATGAGCTCCATGAGCTTGGGATGTTCCAGCTCCTTGGTGGCCATAAGAGACATTAGATCTTGGTTGGGGGAAAATAAATTCACCCTTCCAAGTGTAGGCATGCCTACCATGCTCTGTAACTACAAAGATCCTCTCTGAAGTGTTGTCTAGATAGGTCACTTTGCTTGGGCTATCAGGATCTTTAAACTCATAGATAGTGATCATTCCTATCTTCATTGATCAGGCTTATACCTCCAAAAGGCTTCATCGGTTTCTCGGTTCAAGAGTGGATCTATGCTCTTATTGTCCTAAGGAATCCACTCTGCTGTAATAATTCTAGTAAGAACTGATTTGCCTCGAGGTGTTTTAGGCTCTCCACCTATGTTCCCTTACTCTAGGTCACCTATGTCCGTCTCTGGGATCACATTCCCAAATTCATCTGTCCTATCTGGGTGGCTCGAAACTGCGTATATGGTTCCTTCTTTGTCCAGGTATGCTCTA
The DNA here is from genome assembly GCA_020310875.1 of Ceratopteris richardii. Classification (NCBI taxonomy): domain Eukaryota; kingdom Viridiplantae; phylum Streptophyta; class Polypodiopsida; order Polypodiales; family Pteridaceae; genus Ceratopteris; species Ceratopteris richardii. Next base: position 129,148,027 of record CM035414.1, read on the forward strand.
TTTTCAAACTTGATTGCTGGATGTTCTAGTCCAATGGGTTGGTCAGGCTTTTTAATCTAAACCACAGATCTTCCTAGGCCGTCCTCATAGATGCACGCACCTAATCGGTTGTTCCTAAGGTATTCGAGTTGCATCTTGTAAGGGTCTTCAACCCGTTGTAAGTATGGCACGCTGTCGGGATGAAATCCCGCAGGAGTGTGCACTGAGTTTTTTTCAAAAGTTCATTGTTTTTTAGTTTTGTGTGATGTTTTGATCGAGAGAGTGGTATATTTTGTACATATTTTGGCCGAATTAATTGATTGTGCGATGCAAAAACAAGTTTGAGATGTGTGTTAGACCCCTCTATATAAACAATAGACATTAGACCCATAAAAGCCTAGGTTTGATCCTTCAAACCCCCTAAAAATGTGGTTTTACCCCCTAAAAATCGGACTTGAACCCTTGGAAACCCTTGGAGTTTAGGCCGAAATTGTAAATAAATCCATGAATTGACGAGCTTGAGATAATTGTGAGCAAACCGCTAATTTTCCCGGCCAAAAACCCTAGGTCGGACCCTTGAAATTGGCGGTTATCTTAAGTCAAACCTTAATGTAAATATCCAGTGTGAAACCGAAACCATAGTCTATGGAAAAATTAAAATACCGCCGAAATTAGAAAGTTAATTGAGGAGGTTAGAATGTTCTAGAAGGAAGTCCTAGGGAGGGGCCTATAAATAAGTCCAAACTCATTTGTTGCTTCCCCATCCTTTGGATTGCCCTTGTGGCTCGTCTCCTCGAGGTATGCTCCTTGTCTATTATTTTTCATTCATATTTATCTTCTTCTTCTTCATACATTAGAGTTCTGCATCTAGAGAGAGAGAGAGTCATACTTTGGCGGCGCTCTGCAACTTAAGAGAGAGAACTACCGACAGATTATGATGTTGCGATAGAGAGAGAGAAGGAGACCATGGAGTTTTCACTTTAGCATAGCTTTAGGTCAATTTTGGATCTCACGAGAGTACATTGAAACTAAGTTTATCATGATCAACATTATTATCTACTTGTTTTTGCGTCTATGAGACAGAGGGGGAAGAGAGATAGGTTTTCCTCTGTTATGCGTTGTGCTAGTGAGAGAGATATCTGCGCAGACAGACTTGGACTCACCCAGATGGGTTTCGGAGGAGAAAGTGTCAGCCTATTGATAGAGCCATCAGAGAGAGAAATTCTGGTAGAGAGAAATAAGGCGGCCGTTGAATGGCGCAACATAGGAAGACAACCAATGCCTACAGACTTGGACGCATGCTTAACAGAGACGAGAGAGGATTTGTCGGTGCTGATGGCGGCGCTGATGCTTGCGGTGTTGCACATACGCTCACGGAGAGAGAAAGCGAGAGAGAGAAATAGAGAGGTTAATCTATCTGGATACGTGGACGAGAGAGAACCTCCGACAGAGATGGGCGTCGCTGTAGATATGGAACAGAGAGATTTGCACAGCTCGATGCTAATATGGCGGCAGAAGCGTGCAAGAGAACGTGGTGGAGGAGAGAGCGAATTGGCAGCTCCTTGTGCAGGCAAAAGGTGACCAGGCACGCTAGAGAGAAGAATCGAGAGAGAATCCCAGACGCACATTGCGGTCTAGAGAGTCACGATGCTATAGAGAGAGATGGATGCACACGCTCCTGTAGCAGTCGGATAGAGAGAGATTTAGGAGTCGGTAGGCAAGTTGGCCGCTGTATCACGTGAAGAGACAGAGGGAGATGGCGAGATAGGTCCATTAACTCGAGGCGCAGATGGCCCTGCACAACATGTAGAGGATGGGCGACCCTGTGTGTATGGTCGCCGTGCAGAGATTCTGTTGGCGCAGATATCGGGCTTGAACCTGCTGCTTAGAGAGAGGGAGAGGATTGTGTCTGTGGCGGCGCAGAGTTCTGGACGCGGTCGTGAGAGAGAGAGAGAGAGAGAGTTCAAAGTCCACTGATGGACGCGCACAATAGAACACGGGAAGAAACCTGTGAGAGAGAGAAAGAGAGAGAGGCAGATCGAGAGAGAGAGAGAGAGAGAGAATTTTGAAGTCGGCGCAAGAGGATATTTGAGAGAGAGAGAAAGAGAGATATATTGGACCGCAGTAGTAGAGAGAGATTTGGGGAATTCGAAAGAGAGACATGAAAGAAAAACTCGCTTTTTTGAGAAACCATAACATGAAATCAATGATAATAAGCTCTGAAATTGCAATGGAGGCGACAGAGAGGCCTAGGACCTTCCAGAGACTTTATAGTTAATGAAATATCGTCTCATTCTGTGTATGCGCACCTGAACCTCACGTGATTTTTGCATATATTAAACTCTTAAGAAAAGCTAGAAAGCTTCCAAATGTCGGCATAATTATGTCGCTTTTTCAAAAGGAAAATGAGAAATGGATTTAAATGTTACCACACAATATCCTATTGTTTTAATTAAAACTAGCCTTACGTACATAAGGGAAAATACTTCCCAAAGGTTCAAAAGAGGGGAAAGAGAAATGGAGGGAAGAAGAAGAAAGAAGAGGGAAAGAGAGAAAGAAAATGAGAAAGTGTTTACGGAGAGGAGAGTGGTTGAGGGGTCACTTAGAAAAGAGAAACTATCCAAACATCATATACATCATTTACAAAATTTTAGGCACTTGTATGGCATACTTTAAGTTTGTTATCACTAGTTTTTCATGATTTTATTTGTTGGATTGATTAACACTAATTACGCCTCACCCTGTGGGTTTCTTCTGTGGAACGCTTTTCCAGGTTTATGAAGTATATCAAGTGATTGAAGATTGAAGAAAAGAGTCGCCCCACCCCGTGGATTGCTCTTACGGAACGTCTCCTCCAGGTTTATGCGGTTTCTGATTATCTGAAGTAAAAAGAAGGGAGGCTATTGCTGAGGATACCTGAAGTAAAGAGCGGATCGAAGACCTGAAGAAAAGCTTGGACCGCGAAGACCGAAGCGGAATTCCGAGGGCGATTTCTCGCACTGTAGCGAGGGATCTAGAGTAGACACTAGCCGGCCCGCACTGTAGCGGCGGCGTTTATATTGTATCATCGCACCGCACTGTAGCGGTTTTATTGTACCGTTGGCCCGCACTGTAGCGGCCTGTTTTGTATCATTCATTTTATTGGAGGCTTCAGTTTCATTTCCGATTGTATCTTCGAGCTTGATCTACATCACGTGTTTCACTGCGGTATCCGATCGTCTCTTTTCGACGCCCACGGTCCCACGTCTCGACACTTCCGAGGGGCAAGGGTCCCACCCCTACGAGGATCGCGCACGCTCCGGAGAGCACAGGCGAGGCGCCCAGCGCGCAGACGCCGCTCGCAGGACAGTGGGAACGGCGCACCAGAGCGGGGCCTGATCCAACCCCATGCGCCGGCTTCCCGCCACGACCTCCTTCTTCCCGACAACGCCTGAGCTTTATGTGGGTCTCTCTATACCTTGGGACATCTTTGACTTGCTAGTTGCAAAGCTAGGGTAGTGTGAATAATGGCTAAATTGTTGGGCCCAAGACCTAGCAGTATGATTGACACTAGCCTCTGAAGACCTAAGACTCTTTCTATCTCTTCCTAAGCGTCGTCCTGATCTGAGGTTCATATGCCTAATTGAATAGCCCCAATTTTCCCAAGTACAACCTCATTGCTGAGTTCTTTTGTATTAATCACTTGCTCTTTTTAATTTTTCTTGGAATGTCACTTCTTGTCCAATCAATCTTCGTCGCAAGGAACACTTAGGTTTTATCGTACTTGAGTTTGGTCGCTTGATTTAAATTCTTTTCCCTTATGTTGTTTCACAAATGTAATCTCTTTCTACTTGCATTTGAGTGATTAGAGTTCTTGGACTTGATCGTGCTTAACGTAACCCTAATGAATCAAAACCTCTATCCATACTTAGCCTAAGTTAGGAATTGAAAGAGGCAGTTGAGAATCTCCAACCTTAAGTCTCCTTCCTTGATTGCCCTTGTGTGCCCAGGAAGCGTGTTCCCAAGCTTGCACTTACTCTTGCTTGGAATGCCCTTCGATGCTCTCAATGGACCTGTAACAGTCCCAAAGTTAGTTCAAAATTTAACTTCAATTGACACAATAGACTATCTTCATTCATGCAATTCAGAGATCAAATTGTCCTTTGGTCTTTATGGAAAACAATCCTAAAGATCCCTCAGTTTTCTTCCCCCTGGGTATGCTCAACTTAAAAATACTATATCTAATGATCCTGCTAATAATTTTACTGTAACCAGTGGAATTTTTGGCGAGCTTTCGAACAAAACCAAAATCACAGCAAACGGATTTCGTATGAGAAAGTTATGCCTGTTCAGGGTTCTGGGTCTAAAACAGGGTTCAGACAGGCTAACAAGAAAACAAGAATAACTCACAGTGTGTTCTAAGGCTTGGCTATGTTCTTATGACCCTTAATGTTTTCCCAAATTTTGACCAAAAATAGACCCTATGTCTTTGCCCTAAAAAATGGCCGAAATTGCCCGTCAATCGCAATCGAATGGTCTGTCAATCGCGATTGATGTGTCAGTCACGATCGACGTGTCGATCGCGATTGACTGGTCCATCGTGGCTGTCAGTCGTGATTGATGGGTCAATCGTGATTGACACCTAGCTTGGAAATTCAGTCGGTCGTGGTCAAACAATCGTTGACTGGGTCGGTCCCGATTGACAGGTCTGTCGTGGCTGTCAATCACGATTGTCTGGTCGATCGCGATTGACACGTGGCACGCGGGGTCTGTCGATCGTGGTCAAACAGTCATTGACTAGGTCAGTTAGGATTGACAGGTCCGTCGGGACTGTCAGTCGCGATTGATGGGTGGATCGCGATTGATGAGTCGATCGCGATTGACACGTGGCATGCATAGGCTTCTATCGATAGTGGTCAATCGGTCGTTGACTCTGTCGGTCGCGATCGACGTGTCGGTCGCGATTGACAGGTCCGTTGGCAAGTGTCCGTTGTCGTTTGTCGATCGCGATTGACGTGTGGATCGCGATGGACAGAAAACTAAGGAATTTTAAAATTTCAAACACAGATTTAGGATGCCCTAGGCCTACACATCATGGTTATGCACTTTGTTTTGCAAAAAGATCAGTTTTTTTGTCGGTTGCAATTGACACAGGTCAACACCTCGGGATCTGCACAGTCAAAAATTTTACCTGCTGGGGCTGGTACAGCTACTCAGAATGCCGGTTCCTGCAAAAAATCTTAGAAAACATGCAATAGCACAAACACGCAAACGCTCTCTCACTCTCTCTCACAAGTGAAATGAGGGGAAATGGTATGGGAATGGGGATATGACCAAAAACTGAAAATGTCACGATGATGGAGATGAGGTGGGAGATGGTGATGATGATGACGGTGATGAAGAGGGTGAAGAAGACAAGAGAAAATAGATAAAAGTGAAGAAAATACCTATGAATCCAACATCTCAACTCTACATCTTACCATCACACGCTTGTCCTCAAAGTTCGTCCCCCGGCAACAACGCCAAAATTTGGTGTAGCTCAGTGATGAGTAGCACCTCCTTTAATGTCAATCCGGGAAGACGTGAGGATGGTATGAAGACCTCAAAAAAGTGATGGCACAAGTGTGTGAGTGAGAAGCACACTAATATGCACACACATACACACACACGCACACACAAGGCAAGAACAAAGAGAGAGACAATGGAGTTCTTTAGATTACTCAAAAGTGCTCTTACAAGTTCAATTCTACAACAAGCTAACCCCAAAAATGAGCTCTCTAGCTCTTTTTATAGTTTTTGACTAGCTTTGGCCTTGTCCAGACCTAGTGTCTGGCCTAGTTAAAAATTAGGTTCTAGGGCCTATATGAGGGCTCAAACAGAGTCTAAAAAATATGAAAATTGATAGGTAGGTACTTCTAATGCTCCTCAATCTCAAGGACTCCTTGGCTTGCACAAAATGGATCTACAAAAAGGTGGAATGGTATTTACAATGATGTGGAGTGACTAGAATCACTATTTAGGAAATATTTGGAAAAATTTAAGGGCCTATTTGCCAGATCTACGTTGACTACTTTTCTTGCTTGATCCTTGCTCCGACTCCCTTCTTTGGCTTCCTTGTCTTGTGGGTCCTTGGGTGCCTTGACTGCTGCCAGCAGTATGCATAGGGAATAAAAGCACACTAGAATAAATTCTGATAATCCCCATTCCCTGAATCCACTATACTATGAAAGTAAATAACAGTAAACATTTGGTGACAATGATGGGATGGGGTATTATCAACGGAGCATGGTAAGGTGAAGTGACAACCAATGCAAAAGGGACAAACGGAAGGATTATAGGCAATGGAGAAGGAGTATGCCAACACGATCAAGTAAGTGGTTCTCAAAACATCAAGATTTGCAAGCAACACTTGGAATGGTGGAAACTCCTACATTACGGTATACATATATTGTTGAAGGGGAAAGTTCGGGAAGTTCTCATATAACTGAAAAATTGGCACATAACCCATTATTTACACAATTTCTAGAGTTACAAGTGGCTTTTGAAGTGGCTAAGTTACAAATAGACAATGTAGAAGGATAACGGGCCAAAGAGGAATCAAGTAGAGAACCAAAAAGAAGACCTTGAGATTCAAGATTGATGCAGGACCTTTTGGATTCTGTTTGGATGAAGCAACTTGAAGGAAACCAATCTATATTATGAAGGTAGTTTTGTATAGTATTTGAGATGGAGTCTGAGGATGGCATAAAGTCCAAAGAAGAGGATGACGTTTCGTGGATACCTGCTAGCGAAGAGTGGAAGAGTTGGCAAGTTCCAATTCATATGGTGGTCCATATGCACCGAATTAGTAGAATGAAGTTTAATCAGTTTAGTGGAAAAAACGATGATGACCCTCATTTGTATTTCCATCTTTTTGATACACAAGATGAATTGTTAGAAGGAAATCCATATGATGCGTGAAAATGTTAGGTATTTTGGGCTACTTTGGGAGGGGAAGTTGATCGTTGGTTAACAAAACTTTCTCCCAATCATTTTTTGACAACATTCTTAAGGCAATTTCGGAAAGCTAAGAGTACATGTTAGTTGTTTATAAGCTTGCAGTATATGGTGCAACAATGGTGCAACAATTGACCCAAATAGTGGTAGAATATGCTTCTTTGTTTCAAAGTACTTTGCAACAAATTCCAAAAGTGGAGTGCCCTCGTGAAGATGTGGTATATGGATAGTTTATGGATGGCTTGACTCCATTACTAAAAGAAAAAAACCTACCTTTTTGCTTTAGATGGTTCTAGAATATTGGATCATATTATAGATGCTACAGAGCAATTAGAACAAAATTTGAAGGCTGCCAATCTGATTTGTCAATGCTCTCGAGATGTTGTACATCAAGTGAATACAAATATGTTGGTAGTTATTGATCCGTACAGTCAGTTATACTATACAAAATGTGAAAATCAAGGCCATGTAGCAGTGAGTTGTGCATTACATCGGATATTATGCCATTTGTAATTTAATGAATCATGGTACATATCAGTGTAAATATAATACTCACAATCAAGTTGCACCTACTAATCACATTCAACCAGAACCTAGATCCACTAGGAAATGGTATTCATCACCATCTGTACATAGCATCAAGATAAATTATTCAGGTAATCTCAAAATTAGACAAGACCCTATTTTTCAGGTAATACGGGATAAAATCGATCAAACTACCAAGGATATGGGCGAGGATGTAGACGTTTTAATTGTTACCATTGAGATGAAGGGGGGTACGAAAATGAAGGAAAAGGTCCACAATGCCGATTTTTTTTTTTGGATTATGGTTATATTAGGGCTGATTGCCCAAATGCTTAAGATTATGATAGAAGAAAACAATAGGATTAACCTAAGGCTCCAATGATGGACATGGTAGCCTTAACATTTGAGGATCTAGTAGCTCCAGTAGTTACTCGATCCGAAAGATCATAGAATAACCATGATTCCATCGTTGTTCCACATGTTACAACACATCACCAAGTTTATAATACATGTAGTGGGATGGATCCAAAAAGCTCGAGTTGAATTTCTAGCAATAAGTTTGAGTAGGTTGACCTGAAATGAATCCTCGAATCAAGTTATGGGTGGAATCATCAAAGAAGATACAAAAGTGCCAAGTTAGCATCTTTAACTAATGCTAAACTAAATTAGGTAATAACTACCAATTCTCTAAAATGTGATGTTCCAGAGGGTAGTAATAGTGTACCAAATACTTGGCAATTATTTTGTAAGTCTACAATTCAGTTGCCACTAGGGGATCTACTGGAATTAGTCCTTGATTTTTGGGATACTATATTGAAAGAAGTGTAGAATCCAAGTCCAATCGATAATACAAAAGATCAAGTCCATGTTAATAAGGTGGAAATAGCTCTAGATGAATAGGTGGATTACACAATACCACTCATTTTAGTATGGTATAGGAATACTCACATTTCAATAGTATTAATTGATGGAGGTTTCGAAGTCAATATTGCTACTCTTCCTATTTGTAGACAATTAGGTTGGACTACTATACAACCAGCACCCTTTTATATCCATATGGTGGATCACTCATGGGTTTAGCCTATTGGTTTTATTAAGGACATAGCTATCAAAGTCTAGAATGTTCTTTTTAAAGTCACTTTTGTGGTTATTGAGTTAATTGGTAAAATTAATGACTATAATCTTTTGCTTGGATGAACACGGCTCAAGTAGGCAAAGGTTCAGCAAGATTGGGGATCTACAGCTATTACTTTTTGAAAAGGCTGTAAGAATTACTCTATTCCTCTAGAAGATAAGCAACACTATCCAAAAGCTCAATTATCATCAATTGCAGAACTCCCACATATAATGGCCGGATTAGATGAAGATGGGAAACTCCAATATTTGGAAGCTAATCAAGATTTGTGGTCGACAAGACTAATTGATATTCTTGAACTAATTTTCTTTACTATTAAATCAGTGCCATGATGACCACCTAAAATTCCAGGACTAATTGTACAACTAGAGTTTGAGCATATTCAATCCAATGAAGAAATAACATGGCTATCTAAGCAACATGGTTTTACTAGCATTTGGCTTCACTATGTTCCCCCACATGAAGCACAACTATCATTTTGGAAGCTCTTTCTAGAATTTTAGGTGTTCATCGTGGCACTAATTAAATAGTAAAGAAAATTTTGGAAAGTGGGTTATGATGGACAACCCTTCATAAAGATGTGTGGTCAATGTATGGGTGAACCTCAGGATATACAATGTTTTCCTGTCCAACCTATTCTTCCTTTGGAACCTTTTTAGAAATGGGGATTGGACTTTATAGGTCTTATCCGCCCTCCAACAAGTTTTAGAAAAATCTTTATTTTGACATGCACTAATTACTGTACTCAATGGGCAAAAGCTTGGTGCTTATGACATTCAACTACACCAAGCGTTGCTACAGTTCTACTCACTGAATTATTCCCTCTATTTGGACTTAATTAGAGTTAATTTCAGATCATGCTACTCATTTTTTGAATCATCTTAATGGTTTGGCATAAAGTATTAATAAGGTTTTACTTACAATGCTTGAGACGCTATTGCAGTTCAAAATTGTTTATTCCCAAAAGAATCTTTAATATCATGGATGGATACCTTATGGCAATTGGAAGAACATTGCTACAATAGTTTTCTACTAATGCAAGAAGTTCAGCATAGATCAAGGTGCTAGCATGATCGTCATTTATGGATGCTTGTTTTTCAAATTGGAGATTCATTCTCAGTTTTTAATTCAAAAATGAAAAGACAAGCTGAAAAATTTAAGCTTCGGTCGACATGTCCTTTTTGGATTCATAAAGAAATTGGGCCAGCTACTTTCTAGTTAGCAACTTTGACTAGATAGATTTTATGAACTTCGTTCAATGGGTCCAAGCTTCGGCCATACCTCATGTAGCATCGTCACATTTATTTTATCATGGTGTATATAATTTTATCTTTTAATAAGTGGCCTCAACACATTTTGAATAAGTGCATCATTGCATCCTTCATGATTAGCAGTGCCTTAAGGGTGGAAACTCGACAATTGATCGGATAGATTTGGAATCATTGGACATGCATGCAACATTCAAGACCATATCTATAGAATCATGCACATGCACAATTTCATGCACATGCAAAATTACAACGGTTTTGTTACTTTCCTACTTAAGCAGATTGGTGAATCGACTCACATTTTTGCCTATTATTTTTTACTTTGGAAACTTATCATATAGCATGCACTTCCAACAGAGTCCTACAACCATGATGGGAACTATGTTGCCAAACATATTGCAACTAACTGACATAAGCTCGTTGGTGATTCCAAATCACTTGATGTAGACTCATGTCGACTTGTTTCAATAGTGTGGGCTATTACAATATGCCCAGATTCATTGGACCACTATCCCGAATCATCAAATGATGAATTCTTTCATTCAGCAATGCCACATGGAAGTTGTTGGCCATCAGTGTGCATTCCTAGAGTTCCATATCAACATGGATTTTTGCATGGTGATTGACCTAGCTTACATTGCGACACAGCTAAAGGTTAGTAATCAAGGCATTATGGCACCGCCAGAACTTTCCCCCATAGAATTAGCAGAGTGTCTGTTTGGCAAAGCTTGTTCTAGGGAATACAAATACGCTTGCCTCTTGGATACGAATCCATGGAAGTTTGGTTTGAGGTTAGAAACTTTGGGTATCTTCATCCAAACTAAACATTATGGGGTCTTGCAAACCCTATAGTTGCTAATAGTTGATGCAGCAACAACCAATGGTGAGGTGAATTGGTCAAAAAATATTTTTCGATGGATGAAGAAGGAGGTCTGACAACTCTATTGACCAACAAAGAAAGCTCAACAATTTGACACCAAAATAGGAGTTTTATTGTCTCTTTTGGTTTTGACATCACCTCTACCTAGGCTGCGGCAATTTCATGTGGTTGGTGAAGTGGCATTCCTGCAAGCAGGCAAGCAACAAAGAAAAAAGTCAATCCTAGATGATAATGATCCATTAATTGTAAAGAAAAGAGCTCTAGTCCACATAGCGCAGGAGGCTCTCTGATAAGTTGAAGAAGAATGATTAAGGAGAAAGAAGTAGCAAACATATGACGACATTCAACAACAACAACACAAAGAGGTTATTATAGCTACTGAAGTTGAATGTCAACAAAAGGCTGCCAAACAAGAAGCTGCTCAAAGACAAAAAAGAGAGCATCAACAACATCAGCAACACCAACAACAACAGCACCAATAACAACCATCATAGCTGCATAATCAAACATTTCTAGATTCTCAACCATCAACATCACATAGAATTGAGATGGATCGCTTTTCACAGACAGAGCAATTTTCTCATAATTTCAAATTCCCAACTTTCAATCACAGGTGCCCAAATCCCTGGAAGACACGACCTGATATAGTTCAATTACCAAAGATTGGCTATTCCTCAGTCATTTATCCCATGTTTTTTAAAGGATTTTTGGATCCATTTAGCACCATTGTGGATGCAACCCGATTATTAACAATTTGTTCTTTATAAATGGAGAAAGAGGAACAACCTCGCAATACTATTTGGACACAAATGGAACAGATGCATGCATAACTATGCTCAGTAGGTAGAGTCAATATCCCTGGGAAAGAGGTTCAATTATTAAAGAACAAGATCAATGATTTAGAGATTCACATTGAAGAGATTATTGAAGATCATCAAGAGGTTACAGAACAACTTCAAGCAGCTCAAGATGAACTCAGGCGAGTCAAAATAGATAAGGATGACTTGCAAAATCAAGCTGCTACTCTACTCACTGAGCAGAATTTTTTCTCTAATCAAGTTGTGTCTTTAACAAAAAACTTACAGGTAGCCTTGGCTAAGATAGAAGGTATCAAAGATTTGGAAATTCAATGACAAGAATCAATGCAAACTATTATAGAACAAACATAGATGTTACAATATAAAGAAGTTCAAATTACTGAGTTGACACAATCACGAGATGAGCTACATAAATCCATCAAAAGTAAAGACTTTGAAATCAAACAAAGGCATGTAGAATTCCAGCAACTACAAACACAAACTACAGAAGCGCAGGTAGAGACTTGAGATTTTTGGAAAACATGCATGAAGAATTTATGGAAGCAAAGGTAGAACCTTTGGCTTGGAGATCTCAATTACATGATAATCGTAATGAATAATTTTTTTGGGAATTAATTGGGTCTGGAATCACTAGCCTTAGGGAACATTTTGATGATTTTCTGTATGATTTAGGTAGAATACAAAATCCACCTTCAGACATGGATGATTTGTAGCTTAATGGGTTCAAGTCCACTGTGCGTGCCAATGTTAGGTTGTTGTCCATACTGCTACCCAAATTTTGTAAAAATCTGATTTTTATTATTCTATAAATTATTTTTGTAGAACTTCCTAGGATCTTAATCGTTGTCTAGTGTTTGTAATTATAAAGAGCAAAGTAAAAGCTGCAAAAATGTTGTATTTTGAAGAAAGAAGAAGAAAAGAGAGAAGCTCATATTTGAATGAAAAAAGAAGAAAAGACAAAGCTTAGTTTGACAGAAAGAAGAATCTAGCTTGACTAGCTCTATGCCTAATTGTATCTTGTAGGTATCATTTGGTGACATCAATACAAAAATTATGTTCTCATGTACATTTTTTGTAATATTGTTCTAGTGTTCCATTCATTTTCTCTCTACTTCATTATTTGTGGTATTCTTGCAAGTATGCACAGAGAATAGAAATGCACTTGAATAAATTCTTGTAATCCCCATTCCCTGAATCGGCTATACTATGAAAGCAAAAAACAATAAACAATTTGACTTTATCCCTCATATATGTTACCATTAGTGTCCATGTGAAAGGCCAAATGGCCATCAGACACTCCTTTGTATATGTTCTTTAATAATACATATAGTGGCTTGGTCAGTCACAGACTATAAGTTTGATCGCATTTGTAACACCTAAGAAGTCTGTGTTTGTGCTCCCCATGTACTATGTTTTTTTGTGTATTCTGCAACCTCTGTGCAGAGTAACATGTGCGGCCATAGGAGCTTAGTTTTCTACTCCAAGGATATAATCATGGAGCTCTAGATAAGGAGAGCACTTTGTTGTGCATTGCCATCAAAATACTTCACTGGTATCGGAGCATTTCGATGCAAAAGATTTGTTCCTTTTGTGCAAGCAAAGCAAGCACCCACCCACCCACCCAAGGCTTTCTGCAAGGCTTACAACTAAGGCACTGGCAAAGGCATAGAACTTTGCATACCTTGTCATCCAAGTCATCGAAGTCACCATTGGCACCATTGGTTGTGTGCAAGGGAGGACCTCAACGATCAAGGAAGATAGAGGTTCCCGGTACTTCTCGAGAGGTCACCCATCCCAGTACTGTTCCACCTGAAGCTTGCTTAACCATGGCAATATCTTGCCACTAAGCTACACTCTTGTGGTGTCTAAAGAAGGGGAAAGACTAAGGTTAACATTACCTTGAACATGTTTTGGTCCTTCAAAGCTTCATTCTTTGCTTTCAAAGCCTATTTTTGAAGTATTTTGGGGGTATCTTTTGGAGCCATTTTGGAGTACTTTTGCACAAGTTCTCTTCACACATGTCCAAGAACATCAAGAAATGTTTTTTTGTACTCCTCCAATAATAAATATCAACCTTTGTGGCTGTATTTTCAGCCACACTTGTAAAACTACAAGTTTCTCCAAAGGTTTTCAGTTTCAGTGGGAATACTCGCTGCAAATTTATGTAGGTTTTTGAGCCTAAAACATCAGAGTTGATAGATACTTAGAGGTGTTGTTGGCTAGTTTTTAGGTTGTGCATTCAGCCTTTTTAGTGTCATTTTACTTCATATATTGAGCACATACACACCATGTACGCTTCTATGGATACCACTTATGTATGTCCATGTGGTCATTGATATAGCGGTTATGTTTTTGCATAAAGCCTTTTACGTTTGATAAAGAGGGTCATGGTGAGGTTTTCTTAACTGGACACCCACATGTCGGGGTCTCTTCGAAGATGCAGGTGGAAGACTTATCCAACCTCACCATAGGAGATTTATGATAGCTGTTTATAGGTGCTTGATAAGCCTAGTTGGCTTCTATTGGGTAAGTGATTATATGCAAAGGAGTCAGTGATTCACTATGTAGGTAAACATGTCAGTACTTGCAGTTTTATGATATTTTGACACTGGTCATATGCTCATTTTGCAAAGGATACTCTAGCAAAATTTTTCCAGATTTTTTGGTTTTGTCAACTATATAGTAGCCGATTTACTCCTTGATACACTTATTCATTGGTGTTTGGACTTTTCTAGCTCCATTATCATTCTATTCAATTCTCTACCATCATGGTATCAGAGATCTCAGGCACATCTGGTGGATCAGGTTCTAGTGCCTTTTTCCAAGGAGGAGCTATAACTTGCAAGACAAAGACCATTTTGAGATCTCAAAATTTGATGGCACAAACTTTGCTCTATGGAAGAATTAGATTAAAGATGTGCTGATTCAAAGGAGGCAATGGAAGCTAGTAAATGGGATTTCAAACAAGCTTGTTGACATAGATGAAGATGATTGAGATGAGTTAGATGAACTGGCCAAGTCTACCATTCACTTGCACTTGGCAGATAATGTTTACTTTGTTGGAGATAGACGTCTGCGGAAGCATGTGAATAGCACAAGGAAGGAGAAGAAGCTTGGAGCACAACACACAATACTAAATGTATTACTAGAGAATGTACAAAGATAAGTAGCCCATTAGGGCAATAGGCGTATATACAAGCCGAGGGAAAAAAGTGCCCTGGCGGTCCTAGAGTGTTCACACACATCATTACCTAAATATATCAACAAATCCCCCCTGGGAGTGATGCAGTGAACAAGTAGCTGGCACTCATGTATAAGGAAGTGCCAAGCTATGTGGAAATCACTCCACAAAAGGAAGTAAGCCCAAAGCTTTGCGGAAAGCTTCAAAGTTCTCCCTGGGTAGAGCCTTCGTGAAAAGGTCTGCAATGTTCT
This sequence comes from Ceratopteris richardii, assembly GCA_020310875.1. NCBI lineage: Eukaryota > Viridiplantae > Streptophyta > Polypodiopsida > Polypodiales > Pteridaceae > Ceratopteris > Ceratopteris richardii. The sequence continues at coordinate 129,163,039 of CM035414.1, forward strand.
CCTGCGTGGGCACATATGCCAAGCTCATCTCCCCAGGAGAGAACCTCTCCCTGACGTAGTGATAATGCACCTCAATGTGCTTAGCGCGAGCATGGAACACAGGGTTCCTCGCAACTGCCAATGCGCTCTGACTGTTAGTGAAGATGGTGGTGGCATAATTTTGACCAACACCCAAAATAGCCATAAGGCATCTCAGCCACACACACTCAATAGTAGCTGTGAAAGCTGCCCTATACTCAGCTTCACAACTGGAAGTGTCCACAGTAGGCTGCTTCTTGCTCAACCAAGATATACATGAGCTACCAAGCATGAAGCAAAAGCCACTAGTGGACACACGAGTGTCATAGCAACCAGCCCAATCAGAGTAAAAAAAAGCATGCAAATCTGGTGGTAGTCATCCCCCCTTGTGATAAAACAACCCAAGTAGCCGAGTACCACTCAAGTAGCAAAAGATGCGCTTAACCGCCTGCCAATGCTTGACTCCTGGGCAATGCATAAACCTGCTCATCTGTGAGACAACAAACTGAATATCTGGCCGAGTAATGCATAAGTAAATCAAGCATCCAACAGCCTACTGCTAGAGAACAGCATCAAATGCATCTCTAGCATCATGAAGACTCAAATGTTAACCCGTCTCCACAGGAGTGGCAATAGGCTTACAGTCTTCAAGGCCAAAATGCTGAAATAATGTGTCAATATATTTCGTTTGACACAAAGCCATTCCACCATCAACTTGAATAAACTGAATGCCCAAATAGTGATGCAAATGCCCCAAATCAGACATCTCAAATGAGGCATGCAAATAAACCTTAAAATCAGCAATATGCCTCTCATGACGACCAGTGAGCAGCATGTCATCAACATAAACCACAATGATCAAAAGTACATGTTGCTCTAGCACAATGGTAAGTACCACGTTAAGAAGCTTCACCTCCTTAATTGTCAATCCGCGGAAGAGATAGGAGTGATATGAAGATCGTGAATGTGAGATGAAGTGAGAGTGAAGGTGAGAAGCACAAAGATGCACACACACATACACACACACTACGAAGAGACAAGCAAGACACAATGGAAGGTGAGAAATTAACTCTATTACTCAAGAACACTCTTACAAGCTCAAAATAGCTCTAAGCTCTTCTCTACTCCAACAAGCTAACCTCAAAAATGAGCTCTCTAGCTCTTTTTATAGTTTCTATACTAGTTTTGACCGGTTTCACATCTAGTGACCGGCATAGTTAAAAATTAGGTCCTAGATGCTATTTGGAAGGGTAAACGGTGTCTAAAAATAACGAAAATTGATACGCTCATTCTACCTAAGCTCCTCAAGCTCGAGGACTCCTCGGCTTGCACAAAATGGAGCTAGAAATTAAAAAAAGGGTTTTTCTATGTTACATATGTTACATTAGTGATAAAAATCACTGTTGGAGGTTTTTGGAAAGTATTTGAAAACATAATTATTTGAAAAAAGATTCGACTGGCTCCCTGCTCCGTCGTTACATGCTTCCGCGTCTTCTATACCTCTGGCTGCTTCCAACACCCCCCTCCCTCTCGCTTCTGTCGTCCCTGACAGAACCTTGTTGTGAGGTCTGCCGGATATAGTTCTGTAGGAGGTCTTGAGCGAGGGTGTGCTCGGAGATACGAATGCCTCGGGCCAGATCGGCCTCGAGTTTCTCCCAGTCGATTGGTTGCGGTTCTTCTGGTGGCGGGAGCTGATAGTTTGTGGAATAGACCATTCGTTCACAAGCAAATAAGTGTAATAAATGTGTAGGCCTGCTTATGAATACCTCTGAATGGTATTCCCAGAAGCCGATTGTGAACATCTCTTCGAATGTCTGCTTGTAGCACGCCGGTAGGTACTTTATTCTGCAATGCCAGGCATAACACACCCGTAGCGATGGCGTTGTACTCATATCATATACCAAATCAAAATTGCCATGCTCAAAGCCCGGGGTGTTGACATGGGGTGCCTTGACGCGTCGAAAGACTTTAAAAATCATCTGCATCATGTCAAAGACTTTGACAGTCATATGCGCTGCTATATCGTCCATATGCTTTAATCTAGGGAGCCAGTGGCGAATTGTAGCCATCATGTAGCCAACAGTTGGTAACTCGATGGGTGGCTTAAAATAGGGGTAATTCAACCAATCTTGGCACTGCTTATTGTTTTGTACCTTAATAGCAAAGGCAGTCCAGGAGCGGCGTCGTGGTACTGGTCCCCAACACGGGTTGTACTTCAAATCCAAAGGTGCCTTTACCCATGTACTCATCATTTCTCGATACTTCTGTAGTAAATCTTTGCGCCACTCTGGTTGATAGATCTCTCCTTCCTGCGCATCAAGTGGTAGATCGTCCTCCTCGAATTGAGTCGCATGCGATGGTTTCTTACCTGTCTCTTTCTCAATGGCTAACTGGTATTCGGCCATTAACATAAAATACGGTTTATACTGTAACTCATGCCCAGATATGTATCGTCGCGAGGCCAAATGAGCAAAGAACGAAGACTGTAAAATTTTTTCTTCTATCATCGCCATGGCATGTAATTGGGCCTCTACTCTAGCTGAGTGTGTTGTCCCAAGTTCCTCAATAGTCTTCATCCACGCGGGGGTCGGGAGTTCGTACGTCATCTGGCCTTCGGCCGTGACACGTTCGCCTGGGATGGGTTGTGGCTCGTACGCCTCTTCAAACGTTTCCTCCACCGGGATGGTGACAGTTTCTTCCTCAGCTGGAAGCTCAGGTGGGGAATCTGGCCTTGGTGGTGCTTCATATACTGCGATCCTTGACTCAAGGTTTGATACCTGGGCCCGTAATGCGTTGAGTTCCTCTAAGATGTCAAGAGAGGGGTCCACAGGGGCTGGTATATCTTGGTGTGCCAGTGCTCGTAACTGGAGTAATTTGTGATCTTCTTTGAGTTTCTGTAACTCCTCATTCATGCGATCGTATTCATCCAGCAGTCTTACATGATCTTCTAGCAGCATCCTCATCGAGTCTGAGGGAATGGCTTTGAACCGACTAGGAATCAAAGGTTGGTCTGGGTGGTCAAGAGCTGCTTCTAAGTTTTCTCGGTTCTGATCCTGTAAGCGCTGGTTTTCTTCCTTTGCTGCTGCTAGATGTCTTTTGAGTAAGCCCATATTTCTCGTTAGTGTTGCGTTGCGCATTGTCTGGGCTCTTAATAAGTTATCCAAGTCAGCAGTGGCTTCCTTGGTCTTTTCTTTGCTTTCTAGTTCTAATTTATGATAGGCCTCTCGTAATTCTTGGTAGCGGGTGTTCAGTGAGGCATTCTCAATAGACAATAAATTAAGCTGCGACTGTAAGTCATTGGTTGTCCTTTGCAGCTGCTGGTAATTATTGCCAAGAGATGTGAACTCATCTCTTACTTGCGTCATACACATGAACATCTGTCGAAATGCATTATCTACAGTGGGTGATAGTATTAATGGGGTGCTAAATGAAGATGCAGTGGTTGTAGATGCAAAGGGAACGGGGAATGGGGGTGGGAAGGTGGATGCTGTGGTGATTGTTGAAAATTGTGATGTGCCTAAATATGTTTGTGCTGTGAGTGAAGTGAGTGATGGTGCAGTAGGTGGTGAGATGTCCATGTCATTGGACGTGTCCAGTGTGGTGACTGTGAATATGGGTGTGACTGTAGGTGCTTGTGCTGGTGTAAATACGGGATTTACAAAGGTTGAGGAGTAATTTACAGGGGGGCAGGCTGGTGCAGCTGGGTGGAAAGGGGAAAGAGGGGTTACAGTGGGTCGGGGAGGTGAGACGGGGGAGAAGGTTAAGGGCGGTGGGAATGGAAAAAGGGGTCTTGGAGTTGTGGGGAAAGATGGAAAAGATGGATGGAGGAATGGGTTGGATAGAAAGGTGGGTGTGTGAGGGGGTAGACTAGGTCTAATGGGTGCAGGAATTGTGGGGTGAGTGGTCGTAAAGACGATTTCTGCTACGCCACCGGCGAATGAAGATGTTGGTCTGGGGGAAGGAGGGTGAAGAGGGGAGGCTGGATGGACGGGCGGAGATGGGGAAGCGGTTGGGGTGGTCGGTACTTCAGTGATGACTGAGGTATGTACAATGGTAGCGCGGGGTGGGGAATCTACAAGGATGGTTTCTGTTGCCAACGAACTTTCGGGGACGAGGCGTGCCTCCCTGGCTTGTTCTGAAGACTGTGCTCCTGTTGGTACACGAATGTATTCGCCAGGCTTTGAAAGTAGTCGTACTCTGCGGGGGTCAAACTGGGGTAGTGGCTTTCTTTGCAAGTACCTGAGTGCTTCGTTGGAGCCTACTGATTTGACTAACTCTCTGAATCCTTTGATGTATGCGTCTTCAAATCCGCCTGTGACAAGTTCTTGTTCTATTATCGCTTGACTCTCTTCCTCAGTCAGCTTTTTGCGTGCCCAAACTTTTTCCATAGTTCTAAACAGCTTCTTAATAGCCAGTGTGTAAGCTGCTGCTTCGTAAGTTTCATCTTCATGGGTACTTGTATCACCATGTGTGTCTGTTTGTTGTCCTTGGCCATCTATCTGTTCATGCTCTTGGGATTCCTGAGTTCCCTGGCTAGCTTCGTCGTCTCCTTCGTCGTCATCGGTTGCTGTTCTTTCGTCATCAGAGCTAGACACAATCTGTCCTTGTGGCTGATCCCTAGGTGTGGTAGGGTAGCTAGGCCTTTCAAATTCTTGAGAAAACAATTGTCCTTCTGAAAACTGGAACTCATTGGAGAATGCATCGGGCATCTCAAAATCGAACGTTGTGTTCAGTGGCTCTGCTTGTTCTGCTTCTAAATGGGGTATTGGAAAAGAGAACGCTTCCGCACCAATAGTGGTCGGAAGTTCTGCTGCCGTGGTGATAGGTTCTGTGGTTGTGGCTGCTTGGGGTGCAACAATACTGGTGGTGCCCTCCGGCGTAACTGGTCTTGATAACCGTATACCGTGGGAGTGGCTGCGGTCAGTGACTGCTCTGGAGATGGTTGTGGTGAGGGTGATTCTGGCACCTGAAGGCAGGGTATGGTTCCTCTCATGCGTTTTTCGGCTCTGCCTTTGCTAGACTTTCTAGCCTTCTTAGTGGTCCCTTTGAATGCTTTCAATTCCTCACTCGTCATGGCACGCTCTATGGGTAAATCATATGCCAAACACATATATATAATCCTTGTAAGCGCACAACATCCATTGATGACCTTCTTTCGTTCCCATCTATGTTGTGCCAAATAGAGCTGATCAATTATCCAGCTAGCTAGATCAACGGTCTGGGGTCCAGTACATGCTAAGTATAATCCAAACCAGATTCTTTTGTGGGGCATGGTAAAACGATCCTGAGCTGGGAAAGCAAAATGCTGCATGCATATCCTTAAGGGCTTGGAGAGCTCAGGGGTTATAGCTGAAATATCCTCCCACTTAGTTACGTCGCCACGTTTCATCTGCTCTGGGACTAGCCGTTCTCGCTCCGTCGGAGTGTGTGTCCCATGTATTTTGAGAGCTGCGCGAATTAAATCTTTAGACAGATAAAACCTTCTGAATGGAGGATCATTTACCAAGGATGGTAACATGAATGTGCCGGGTAGATCCTTGTTCTCTGAAGTTGTTAAGGTGGTTACTAAGTAAAAGCATCTGTAAAAATATTCTATAAATCCCGCTCGTGCCCAAACGTGCGTTAAATCTTGTGTATTCTGTAGTCCTTCAAATTCTCTTGAAAAGAATTGGTACTTGGCCCATGTGCGCAAATCAAATGCCAAATTGGCCTCAAATATGAAATCAGCGTCTGCTAATGGTCCTGCTAGGCCTTGAAACCAGTGAGAGTTACGATGAATCTTCTCAGTATATCCTCTAGGAGGATCGTCTATTGGCATGGGTCCTGGAAAACCTTGAAACTTTGGAGGTTGCATCATCGGATAAGATTCCGCTAGTAATTCTCCAATATTGGCCATTGGTGTGCTTGGGCCAGCTTCTGATGGTCCTTCTTCGATTTGCATGATGACTGACGAGCAAATGGAAAAGATCTGCTACAAAAGATTAGCACATTAGTATGGAAATTAATTATGATCCCATTACCGCAATCCCTTTCCATGACCGATGTGTAACCCCTGTAGCCAGGTGTTGTGAAGTGATTGATGCTATGATTTTTTGCAGAGCTAATGCATGTCTCTAGACGCCTACATGGTCAGATTATGCATACATTTCTTGATGAGCTTTTATTATGCATGATGTGGGGTTTTGGTGTATGAATTCATACAAGGTTTGGTTGAGGGTGAATTATTACAAGGGTGGAGTTTAAACGGGGTGGGAGAATTGTTAGAGAAGGGGGTACAAGAAGACGTCTGGATACGTTTCGGTATCCATTTCCTAAGAGTCTTGGAGTGGGTGGTGTGTTTCTGCTGAGGGACAAAAAGCGGTATCGGGTTTGGTGGTATTGAAGGATGGAAAGATTTCTGAGGGGTATATATTACATGGCTAGAGGGTTGGGCTATAATACATTGTTTGGGTACCCAAATCTGCATGGGTATGGGTCGATTGATAAGATACTTCTTGGCGATCCAAATCTGTCCAGTATTTGTACTTGTAGAAGAAGATCGAGGGGACTTTGGATGCTGACTCTGCTTTTCTTGAAACTTTGTCCTGTTCTCGTTTGCAGTGTTGCCAATAGCCTGTGGTTGCTGTCCTTTTGGTACCCATATTTGTCTCGTGCCACTTGTTCTGTGATGCTGATACTGCTGCTTTCTTTTCCTTGTCTGGTGGTGTCGTCGGTCTGGGTTCCTCTGTTGTGGTTGACTCCTTCGTGGTTGGGTTTGAGAGGTCCAGTGGACGCTCTGCTTTGGAAAAGAAGGGAGATCCAACACTTGCGTGACATGCCCATTAGGAAGTGATTCGTTATTTATCTTTAATCTAGGCCAGTCCGCAGCAAGTTTGGAAGGATGAGCACCGTAGGGTATTGTGCTCATTTGGCGGCTGATGCAACCCACCTGACCGCTGATTGTGTCCATCTGCCCTAGCGGTTGGGTAGCTGCCCCTTCTAGTTTGCAGGAAGCCCCAGGGAAGATCTCCTGTCGTCCTTCTGATTGACAACTGTCTATAGCCAAGCCCGAGTGGGTTGGTGTAGACGTAACGTGACTGATCTGACCAAAGATCTTCCGGTCTTCCGTCGCATGTATTTCATAGGGTCTAGGGTTACAAACTTCAGTCGGAATGCCGTTAGGGAAGTCAAGCGGTATCACTCGCTTCTGTTCTAAGGTTCTAATCTGTAAAGAGCCTTGTCTAAGATTTAGGTCCACTGAGTGATCGTATAGCCAATCTTGGCCAAGGATTAGGGGTTCTATCAGGTCGTCATCATGGCACACTAGTAGCTTCGCTGTCATGGTCACATCCTTAATGAGGATAGGAAGGTCCACCTCACCCATGCAAGGGGTTTCCATGCCTCCTAGCCCTATGAGGTATGCCTCAATTGGCCGCATTTCTATTCCTGAATCCTTATAGTGGGACCATCTAATCACGCTATTCACAGCACCTGAGTCAATTAAAGCCCTGAGCTCTTGTCAAGGGTTGCCGTGCTCTAGCCTGACTGTAATGAATGGTCTCCTGTCCACTATACTAGGATGAGTGGTTGACTTTACTTGACACATGGCCATGGGGTATCTGGGTGTTGTTTCCAGATGGTTATAATGTTCTCTCCCTAGTCCTTGTCTTCTTAACTTCATGTGTTTAATGCGTTCTATTGCTTCTGCCTGAGCTTCCGCTCGTATTCTATTTTCTTCCTCCTTACGCTTCTTTGTCAATGTGAGTCGTCTAAGCATATCCTCAGTAAGAGGTTCCTGATATAACTTGACTCTACAGCCACTAATGTAATTAGGCATTATGTCTCCTTCTAAGGTGGCTAACTGTACTGCTCCACTTGTCGAGAGTCTGTTAATGATCATAGGTCCATAACCGCGCTTTTCTAACTTCCGTGCGTGTTGTTTCAGCGTATATACTAGAACTAAATCTCCTTCTTTTAAGCCTTTATCTTTCACATGTGCATCAAAATAGGCTTTCTATCGCTTCTTAGCTGCATATATTCCTGTTGCTGCCTTTAGCCTAGTTTCTCCTAGTCGTTCCAAGTCCATTATTCTTGCTGATAATTCATGGCCGGTCCACTGATGTTCTTGTGCAACCTTAAGGGTCGGTATCAAGAAGTCCAAAGGAAGCACTGCATTCTGACCAAAAACCATATGAAAGGGAGTTGCATTGAGTACGGTCTTGAAGGCCACTCGATATGCCCAAACAGCATGGTGTAGCTGTTTGTCCCAATCTGAATGTTTGTTGTTCACGAGTTTCGTCAGTACGTTACAAAGGATCTTATTAGTGCTTTCAGCCTGACCATTGGCCTGAGGATGATATGGTGCGAATTTCTTGTGAATCACCATAAAATCCTGTAACAAATATTCAATGAATTGGTTTAGAAAGTGAGTTCCGCGATCGCTCACTAACTCTATAGGCAATCCATATCTTGTAAAGACATTCTCAAATAAGAATTTTGTAGTTGTGTGTGCATCATTCTTTTTTGTGGCTTTTGCCTCTACCCATTTCGTAAGATAATATGTGGCAACAATAATGTATTCTGCATGTGTACCTTTTGCAGGGGGGTTAATGGGTCCTACAAAGTCTATACCCCACTTTGAAAATGCACGTCCTCCCATCATGGGTTTCAATGGCATTTCATCTCTACGAGTCGGAAACTGAGTTCTTTGGCACACATCACATCTCTTAACATAGGTATGAGCATCCATGTGAAGAGTGGGCCACCATAATCCTACAAAGAGGATGGCTTTGATTATTCTTTCATGTCCAAAATGACCTCCTGCAACACCTTGGTGTGCAGTCTCTAGTATGCTCAGATAATCGCTTTCATGAACACATTGTCTTAGATATCCGTCTCTTCCTCTTTTGTATAGATTATCGCCAATAAGTGAATAGTCTTGGGCTTCCTGCTCCAGACTTCGTTGTCGAGCTAAGGTCATTCCTTGAGGGAATGTCTTCGTCCTCAAGTATGTCACTAAAGGTTCACTCCAGTCTAGTGTGAGAGACACGTGATATAACCTCGCATGTTCTACTGGTGGTCTTTCACAACAAACATGGCATTCTTTACACAACTTGTAGACATCTGCTTCCATCAAAGGCCAATATACTCCTAGTGTATGCAGAGTCTGTAATGTTCGATGTTTCGAATGATGTTGCATCAATGCACCTACATGTGCTAATTGCAACCAATTCGCATGTTCTGATTCATCTACACAACAAGCAAGAATCTTTTGATTATCCTATTTATATATGCTTCCTGCTATGATTTGGTATCTCTGAGACTTGGTAATCTCTCCTTCTTTGATCTTTATTCTAGGATTCTTGGGTCCGTATGTCAGAATAGGGACTATTGGTTTAGCCCATTCTGGTGCTTCTCCTAAGGTTAATCTTGAAAGGTGGTCAGCTCTGAGATGTGTCTTTCCTTTCCTAACTACAACTTCAAAATCATATTCCATGAGTAATAGAAACCAATGTATTAGTCGTCCTGTGTTACATGGCTTGTTGACTAAATACAATACTGCTTGATGATCTGTAAAGAACTTGAACTTGTTTGCCAACAAATAATGTCTGAATTTCTTTACCGCGTAGATCATCCCTAATCCTTCTCATTCCGTCGTGGTGTAATTTCTTTCTGCTGCGTTCAATTGTCTGCTCGCGTAAGCTATGGGGAGATCTATGTTACCTTCATTCATGGGTTGTGCTAACACGCATCCTATGGCATAATTGGATGCATCCACATGTACATGGAATGGCTTACTCCAATCTGGTGTAGTCAATATAGGTGCTTAGCACAAGCGTCGTTTGAGTTCATTGAATGAATTTTCACATTCATCTGTCCATTCAAAGTTGGTTAAAAGAGAGTACAAAGGCTTGGCTATGATTGCATACATGTGTATGAATCTCTTATAATAACCACAATGGCCCATAAATGCCTGTACCTCTTTCACATTAGTTGGTCTAGGTAATTCTGCAATTACCTTCACTTTTTCCTCATCCGTAGAGGTTCCATTTTTTGACACAATGTGTCCTAGAATTTTGCCTTGTCTGACCATGAAAACACATTTTTCTGGGTTCAAACAAACCTGATATTCTCGACATTTGTCAAATATTTGTCTTAACTCTGGGATATGCGTCTGCGTGATATTAGAATGAGCACATATGTCATCGACATATACTTCCAAACTCTTGCGTAGGAATTCCTTAAAAACATGACACATGAGTCGCTGGAAAGTGGCGGGTGCATTTGTTAAGCCAAGTGGCATCACACGAAATGCAAATATGCCCCATTCAGTGGAAAATGCCGTCTTGTGTTGATCTTCTGGAGCAATGGCTACTTGATTATAGCCTGAAAAACCATCAAGAAAGCTGTAAACTTCCTTGCCCGCAACTCTTTCCAATAGATGTTCCGTGATAGGAAGAGGATAGCTATCTCTAATCGTGGCGGCATTAACTTTTTTAAGGTTAATACACACACGCAATTTTCCATTCTTCTTGGGCACTACCACAATGGGAGATACCCATTCGGTATGCTCAATCTCATAGATGAATCCTGCTTCTATCAGCCGATCTATCTCCTCTTTAATCTTCGCAGCGTAGTTATCATTGTACGTGTATGGTTTCTGTTTTGTCGGTTTTGCATCTGGAGTCATAGGGATTCTATGAGAACATATATCTGGATCTACTCCTTTCAAATCTTTGTAACTCCAAGCAAAAACATCTCTATATTCGCGCAATAGGGCAACTAGCTCTTCTTCTTCTTCAGTTGTCAAATCATGCCCTATGTATGTACATTTTTCTTCTTCTCCTTCTATGGCTACTATTATTTTCTTGGTTTTCTCTCGGTTATCATATACTTGTCCGTCATTTGCCTTTCTATTAGGCATTCGTACCATGATTCTTCTATCTTCGATTTCATATTTCTTGAAATTCTCGGGTACTTCAAACAAAGATTCTTCTTTTTCTGACATGGTTTCTTTCTTCTTTCTTTTCTTGCCTTCACTCTTGTTAGTCACTTCTGTGGCTAACCTCACCTCATTCGTGATTTCCTCGTGTCTGTGAGGGTGAGTCTCTACCTCGTAGAAATATTCTTCCTCTGATGCAAAGGGTGAGTCCATGATAATTGATTCTAAATCGAAATCACTCGCGTCCTCGAATGCATCAGTGTTCGGTTCACACTCTTCTAAAATTGCATCGCACATGATTGACTCTATCGTGAAAACTGAAATGTCATAGCCATCCTCGTCACAGTGGGGTGTCCTCTATCGTGAACCCCATGGTTGCTAGGATTTCTGCCCAACCATGGGGTTCCAATTCTTCATCTGGAAATACTACAGGTGCGTAAGCTGGATCTTGCAGGGTTCGTTGATGTTGTTCTGCACCTAAGGTCCTTGCTTCTAACCTTTCTTCCTCTTGTTTGGCTACTTTACACATCCATAGATGAGTGTCCTCATGCAACCAAGAAGGATCTGATTCTAATGAGTGCACGGATTCCGTCTCTATCTGAGTCTTATGGATGGTATTCCATTGTATTGGGGGTACGTCTCTATGTGAATAGTCTTTAAGATTGACTTTGGTAGTCACTCCCAAATGTTGCAAGTACAAAGAATTAGTTCCCCAATCTTGTACAATTTGCAACTGACGCATGAATGGTCGTCCCAATATCATCTCATAAGCATGATTTTTACTAAAATCACAAATGGCAAAGGTATGCTCAAATTCTACACCACAAGTGGTGAGAGATATGCCTTCTAGTAAGCCTAATGGTTTTCCTATGTGTCCATCAGCCATTTGTAGCTTCATCCTGGTGGGTCTTAATGCTGGCTTACCCCAACGTTTCCATAAAGCGATGGTAGCTATGGCTACTCCGGCTCTTGAATCTAAGATGGCTTTCGTGGTGTAGCCCTGATGGGTTATCGGAAGATAAGTGTTACCTTCCTCTCCTTCACTTACATCTCCGATATTTTCTACGGGTATCTCTTGTACCTTATTTTGTGATCCTATTTGTGAGGGAGTAGTAGCAATCTCGGGGAATTGATTTGCTACATGTTTCCACAATTCTGGTTTTACCTTCAACAACTCCTCTAGAGTGAGATTACACTATACTTTAGTGTTCTTGATTACTTCCGTGTTTCTAGGTATCACTGATTCTTCATTCCTCACTATTATCGTGGGAGCTCTCATACTGATAGACTTTGCTTCCCAAGGTCCTGTGAACTGAGGTAATTCTTGTAAAGAATTAGATTCAAAAGCTGTGTGTTCACTCAGTTGTTCCTCCTCTACCTCATCGTAAATAGAGGGAATGTCTTGGGGAAATTGTTCCTGCAAGTCATCTATTTTTTGAATAGGAGGATGGGTTCCTTGTTCCTTTCTCCACTTCTCTTCTTGGATTTCTCTCAAAAATTCATGTGAGTACCTATGTATGGAAGACAAATTGTCTTGACTTTCTGTATTGGGTACTTGAGACAGGGATGGTGCATTCCTTTCCTGTGTCTCTGGGACAATAGGGTTCCTATGCTGATCCTTTTTCTCTTTGCTTTCAATCAAATATTCTAGCCTCTCCATTAGTCCTTGAAAATGTAATTCCGGTTTTGCCATGTTATTCCAATTAAGATATCTAGAGGCTTCGAACAAAGCTTGTGCTAGTTCTACCATCTTCATGCACAATTTAGTCCTCTCAATTTCTAGATCAGCTCGAGGGTAGTTTTTACTCATTTCAGCTACTTGAGGTCCCTCTTTTAATCTAGCCTGATATGCACGAAACATCATGTCTAGATTATCCGGTATGGGTTCCGCTAAAACTGATGCTGATTTTTGAGCTGGATTCTCTTGATTCAATTCCTACGAAGTCAATTCTAGAATTTTGGCTCTAGATTCCTTTAAGCTTCCTTCCAAATCAGTTATCTTTTTACTCTACTTTCTCTTTATCCTTTCTCTAGAATCTTTCCAAGATTTCGTCTTTTTACTGCTAGATTCTACAACTTCACTGGTTCCGGCTACTTTCTCTTGATTAAGCTGTTGGTTCTGTAAGAGCGCCTGGGCTCTTGTTATAGCTTGGATAGGCACGTAGGTGGGGTTGGATCCATCTGCGTTATTCACAATGCCTATCACATTGATCGGTGTCACATTCGAAGCATTAACAGGGTTCTTAGGACAATCTTTGATTATGTGCTCTTTGCCACAATCGGCACAAAAGCCTTGGATGTTATAGTACTGTGATTGTCTTGATATCGGGGGATGTGGACAATCCTTTATGAAATGGTCTCCTTGGCACCTAAAGCATGGTCCTCTAGGGCCCTGTGGTCTCTGTTATCTCAATTGGGGCCGTGGATTTGGGTTTGTGTACATCACATTAGCATAGTCTGGCTCCCAACTAGGTTCCACTGGTGGACTATCATAATGATATGTTTCTACGTGTTCTGGTGACTCCGTGTAATAAGCGGGTGGACTATCTACATGCATAGAGTCAAAACTGTTTGAGTTTGGGTCACTCTCTGTGATCAAAGGTGAAGAAGGCACTAAGGCCCTACTTAGATTCTCTTCTGCAGCAGCGTATTTGACTGAGATGACATTCGCTGGTGGGGGTGGCTGCTGAGCTAAGACAGGTTGAGGTCTCTGTTGAGCCTGGTATGGGTAGTTCTGAGGAGGCCTATAGTAATAAGGCTGAGCATTGTAATGGCCTTGATACCTACCTGGCTGCAGGTATGCTTGCGGGTAGTTCTATCTCACGGTTTGCTTGTTGTATGGGCAGTCCTAAGCCGTATGATTCGTGTATCTTCTCTCAATTGTGCAGTATTGGCCACTAGGGTTGACTTGTGTTTGTGGTGCATTGGGGCACACATTTGCCATATGGTCACCACCACAAGTGTAACAACGCTTGTTCATTAGCACCCTAGGTTTACTAGAAACTCCTAGTTTCTGAGCCACTTTTTCTACTAGGTCTTCTATTGAGCTAGACAATTTTGTGGATGCTAGAGATGAACAGTCTGAGTCCTTATAGACCTTTGAGAGTTCCAACTCGTCTCCTAAGTTGTCCTCAATGTCTATACAAATTCTTACACATTGCTCTAGCGTTCTGGGTTCTTTTAGGTACACATAGGAGCGTAGTTTAGAGTTCAACAAGCCATCTAGAAACAATGACACTTGCTTGGCTTGTGAGGGTAGCTCTTGCATTGGACATCGTTCAACATATTGTCTAAACCTACGTCCTACCAGTCTAACTGTTTCCTGAGGGGTTTGTTTAAAGCTATGAATCAACGAAGACGTGTCATGTCTAATCCCACTTTTAGAGAATTCAGTGATGAATGACTCTAAAAAGTGATGGATGTCTCTAAATTGCCTTTGTTGCAATGGTTGGAACCAAGTTAAAGCGGTATTCTTTAACGTTAGCCCAAATGCGTTGTACTGCGTGAACATGTCTTCGACTTGTTCTGCTCTTAGTACTTGCTTGAATTCTGCGACATGGTCTTAGGGATCCCCTGTCCCATCAAAATATTTTTTCATGGATTTTACTAACTGAGTGGGTCTCAATATTCTTGCGTGTTCCCATGGTCTAGGTAGAGGAAAATCATCTCTACCACCTGGTATTCCATGATCTCTTTGTCTATCCGCTCTATTAGTGTCCGTGGTTGTTCTATCTCTCCCCATGGGATGAGTGAAGCTTACTTCGGGTCTTTCTTTATTTTTCTCTCTTTGATTTCCATGGGCTGAGGATGTTCCTACCCCTTGTTGACTTGTGTTCATGTTCGTTCTAGATGGAGGGAATACCAATTCACCTCTCCATGTGTATGTGTTTTTAGCGTGGTCAGGCACCACAAAGACTCTTTTTGAAGTCTCATCTAGGTATACAACCTTTCCAGGTGTATCCGGGTCCTTGAACTCGTATATTGTGATGATACCTACCTCACTAAGTAGTTCTGTCTTGTATCTGCAAAAGGCTTCATCCGTTTCTTTATTTACAAACAACTCTATGCTTCTGTTGTCCTGAGGGATCCATTCTGGGATTAGTAGTCGTGTCAGTACAGATTTCCCTCTAGGTGTTCTAGGCTCTTCTAATGGTTCTTTTCCTTGAGATTTAGTTTCCATCTCTGGCTGAATCACGCCAAACTCGTTGGTATTGTTTGGCTGCGTACTTAAGATATACATTGTTCCTTCTTTGTCTATGTACGCGTCTCTCTCAAATTTCACCACTGGACATTCCAATCCAATGGGTTGATCGGGGTTGTGCATTTGCACCACTTGCCTTCGCAAACCATCCTCATAGATGCGAGCACCTAATCGGTTGGTTCGGAGAAACTCTAGTTGAGTCCTATAGGGTCCTTCAGGCTTTTCTAAATATGCTACATTCGACCCTCCTTCTGGTCTTTCTGTGCTAAATGCCATTTCTGATTCGCTAGTATCTGAGCTCTCGTAGGGATAACTAGTGTTCAATTGTTGAGCCCACGATCGTGCAGTAGTTCTTACACTTGCCTCTGATGATCTAAGGCTTCGTCGGTCTGACTTACCTATATGTTTGCCCGATCTAAGGTTCATTAATTTTCTTCCTTGCACACTCAGTGCACGCTCAGATCGTCAATGATTCTTTGTTATTACTTTCTTGATTCTTTTTAGATTTCTTTAGATTCTTGTCTTAATGTATGCGTCAGGAATTCGACTTTCCGTGGTACTTTGAGTTCTTGTTCCGTCAGACTTGTGTTCTTTCCTTTAGGTTTTCGTGTCACACATCTTTATCTTTAGTCTTGGACTTGATAAATTTAATTCTCTTCAACTTGAGGCGTTCTTATCGTCTTTAATCCACAATACTACCGTTTATCCTAGGCTAAGAATTGACTGAGGGGGTTGAGTAATCTTCCAACCTCAAGTCAGCCTTTCTGGTTGCTATGATGCCCAAGAAGCCGCGCTTCCCAAGCTTTATGCCCTTCACTGCCTTGCCTTGGTTGCCTTTGATTGCCCTTGCTAGACCTGGAAAATTCCAATATTAGACCAATATCACAAATGGATGATCAAGCACTTGAGTATATACACCTTTTAAGTCCCTTCCCTTTTGCCCAACTTTTTAATGCTTGCCCCCTGGCTTTCTAGTCCCAAACTAGGTCAACCTCAAAATAGTTTATCTAAAAATAGACGTATCCTTTAAGAAAAAAACAGTTGAGGTCACGTAGTACTCGTCAAGAGCTTTCTAATGAGCTATTAAGCTTAAAAAATGGACTTTGGATGAAAAAGTTATGACCGTTCAGGCCTTGGGGGGTAAAAACTGACAAACAGGTTTTTCTCCAAATATGAGCTAAGGGGTCTCCTATGAGTATAAGCACCCAAAAATTTCCCAAAAATAGCCCCAAATTGGCCAAAAAATGAAACCCTAAAATTTGCGATGGGGGTGCACAATCGCGATGGCGTGAGACAATCGCGATGGTCTGGGACCGTCGTGATGGCGTGAAGGTGAACAATCGCGATGGTCTGAAGTGCACGGTCACGATGGTCCAAAAGTGAGCAATCGCGATGGCTCGATCAGGCAGACAATCGCGATGGCGTCAGTCAACGGTCAACGTGAACAATCGCGATGGCCCGAAAGTGAACCGTCGCGATGGTCACATATGCGATGGCTTGAGCCAATCGCGATGGTCAGGCCGCGATGGCGTGAGCCAATCGCGATGGTCCAAATTTCGAGTTGTCGCGATGGTGTAAGGGTGTCGTCGCGATAGCGTGAAGTGTGAACCGTCGCAATGGTCTAGCTTGCCACGTGGCACCGTCGGCGCGATGGCGTGGGCCAATCGCGATGGTGTGGGGTCAACCGAACAGTCGCGATGGTCCGCGAACCGTCGCGATGGTCCAAATGAACTGTCGCGATGGCGTGAGACCGTCGCGATGGTCCGGCCGAGCCGTCGCGATGGCGTGAGCCAATTGCGATGGTGTGACACAATCGCGATGGTCTGAGACCGTCGCGATGGTCCACCAAAATGCAATTTTTTGAGATGCAGCTATGGATTCCTATACACGCAGGGGTCGCCTACACGGTGGTGAACTCGCCTTCCTCAAAATCCGAACTTTGCAGACCATCGCGATGGTCTAACACAGTCGGAAATTTCTGACAGAGACTGAAAATTTTACCTTTTCCAAGCTTCCTGATGCACTGGAGCACTGTACCTGCAAGAAAACTCAAGAAAACAAAAGCACATGCAAGCACAAAAGCTCTCTCTCACTCTCTCGCATGCACAAATGAGGGGAAATGAGGAGAATGGGTGGATATGGTGAATTTTCTGATTTTTTTGGAGATGAAGATGATGATGCGGTGATGAAGATGGAGTGTGGGGGAGGTGAAAAACACTAAAAACTAAGTAAAACAACAACAAAAACTGAAATTTTTACCTTCCAATGCCACTTCTTGCTATACTCTTACCATCACACATTCGTCCTAGACTCGATCCCCGGCAACGGCGCCAAATTTGGTGTTGCTCTAGCACAATGGTAAGTACCACGTTAAGAAGCTTCACCTCCTTAATTGTCAATCCGCGGAAGAGATAGGAGTGATATGAAGATCGTGAATGTGAGATGAAGTGAGAGTGAAGGTGAGAAGCACAAAGATGCACACACACATACACACACACTACGAAGAGACAAGCAAGACACAATGGAAGGTGAGAAATTAACTCTATTACTCAAGAACACTCTTACAAGCTCTAAGCTCTTCTCTACTCCAACAAGCTAACCTCAAAAATGAGCTCTCTAGCTCTTTTTATAGTTTCTAGACTAGTTTTGACCAGTTTCACATCTAGTGACCGGCATAGTTAAAAATTAGGTCCTAGATGCTATTTGGAAGGGTAAACGGTGTCTAAAAATAACGAAAATTGATACGCTCATTCTACCTAAGCTCCTCAAGCTCGAGGACTCCTCAGCTTGCACAAAATGGAGCTAGAAATTAAGAAAAGGGTTTTTCTATGTTACATATGTTACATAAGTGATAAAAATCACAGTTGGAGGTTTTTGGAAAGTATTTGAAAACATAATTATTTGAAAAAAGATTCTACTGGCTCCCTGCTCCGTCGTTACATGCTTCCGCATCTTCTATGCCTCTGGCTGCTTCCAACAGTACATCATTAGCATGCTTAACATATAAGGTGCTTTCAGTTGGACTGTTCTCTAAACCATGTGCAATCAGATAAGCATGTATCTTCTCATACCAAGCACATGGTGCTTGCTTTAAACCATATAATGCCTTCTTTAACCTGCACACCTGGTTTTCATGCCCTTTTTGCACAAAGCCACGGGGCTAAAAAACATACACTTCTTCATGCAAGTCACCATTCAGAAATGCAATTTCAATGTCCAACTGATGTTCATTCCAACCATGATGGGCTGCAAGTGCACAAATGCTCTGAGCAGTAGTCATATGGCATGTAGGTGCAAAGGTCTCATCAAAATCAATGCCTCTTTCCTACGCATAACCCTTTGCAACAAGCCTAGCCTTATACCTGTCAGTTGTACCATCAAGTTTATGCTTCAGCTTGTATACCCACTTAGTGCCAATGGCCTTCTTGCCAAGAGGCAAGTCACATAAAGACCAAGTACCATTCTTCATTATTGCATCATATTCAGATTGCATAACAGCCATCCAATTTTCTAAATTTTGTGCTTCATCAAACGAAACAGGCTCATTCTCATCAGAGAGACTAGATGTAGCCATAGCATAGCAATTTGATACAAAAGAGGCACTATGAGAGCCTGAAGGAGTACAATATGATAGAGGTGCATCTAATTTGCTGTCACACAAAATTTGCACTAGCCATTTTGGCATAGTTTTAGCCTGCTCAATATCAACTCTCTCATCAACTAGTGCATCATGTAAATCTGCATCAGAAATGGAATGATCTGCATCATCACATGAAACCTGCAAAGGCTGAGAAGTTGCCTCATTGGGACCAGCACTAGACTGTCCACCTATAAAAAGAGGAAGCAAAGTATCATACATGTCTTTAGAGCTAACAGATGTCTCCTTAGTACATGAAAGCAATGGCTAAATAACATCTTCCACAAAAACAACATCACGGCTAACGAGAATGCATTTAGTCTATGGATGATACAGATGATAGCCTTTACTTTCAGAACTGTACCCAACAAAAATACATTTTACTGCTTTATCATCCAATTTTCTGTGATGTTGTTCAGGCACTAATGCATATGCCAAACAACCAAAAACACGCAGATGAGCAACAGATGGTTTGCGATCATGCCAAGCCTCATATGGAGTCATAGACTGCAGCACTTTAATGGGACACCTGTTAACTACATATGCTGCACACATGACAGCCTCAAGCCAGAAACTATGTGGTAAAGCCTGACTCTTGACCATACATCTCGCCATCTCCATGAGTGACCTGTTCTTTCATTCAGCAACTCCATTCTGTTGAGGTGTATACGGAACTATACACTAGTGTTTTATCCCACGTTCAGCTAGAAATGCATTAATATCAGAAGACATATATTCCCCCCTCGATCAAAACGGAGGGTGCCCATTTTACATGCTGACAGATTTTCAGCCAAAACCAAAAACTGTTTGAAGCACATGAACACTTCGGACGTTTCCTTCAATGGATATACCCATGCATGCCTGGAAAAATCATCGATGAAAGTCATGAAGTAAAGATAATTCCCAAAAGAAGGTGTCTGCATAGGACCACAGACATCACTATGTACAAGCTGCAATTTTTGAGTAGCCCAAACTGAACCATCTTTTGAAAAGGATGAATGCTGCATTTTGCCCAAAATACAGCCTTCACAAACATGTTTTCCAGGTGCCTCAAGTTTGGGCAAAGAGGACACCATTTTAGATTTCTGCAGGCGTAGCAAACTAGCAAAATTCAGATGACCAAAGCGTGCATGCCAAAGCTTTGCATTTGACATAGCCTGAGAATCATTTACTGCACATGCCAAATCATTTACAGATCTTTCATAGTCGATGAGCTTATACATCCCACAACATAAAATGCCAGAAGCAATAATCACATCGCCATTTGATAGATCATGAACTGTACACATGTCATCAACAAATTTCACAACCAAGCCAATCTTGGCTAATGCAGAAACTGATAACATGTTCTTCTTGATCCCTGGCACAAATAAAGCATCTGAGAAAGTGAAAGAACTACCATCAGCAGTAGTCAAAATGATCTTACCAAATCCATAACAGGATAAGAGGAGTTGTTGGTGCATGTAACAGTATTCCCTGTAGGGGCAGGCTTGAGTGAAGAGAAGAAACTGCGCTGAGAGGTAATATGTTTGGTCGCCCCACTGTCAAAATACCAAACATCTGAGTCTACTACAGACATGTGCTACTCATGAGAAGATGGGTCAAAACTGCAGACAGTAGTAAATGCCCATTCTTCTTCCTGCACAAGATTAGCAGACTCTGTTTTTGGTGTAGAGGCCTCTACAACAACCATTCCAACCTCTTTCTTCTTTGCCTCTTTAGCAGCTAGTTTTGGACAGTTCTTTATGATATGATCATTCCCTTTACAGTACTTACAAAACAATTTCTGCTTTTCTGATTTCTTCTCATCTTTATCTTCCTTCTTCGAATATGCAGAATTAGCAGATTTCTGCTTACTAGTTGAAGAGCTCCATTTTCCTTTGCCCTTCTGACTAGCCAGGAAAGCTTGATGTGCAACTTGCATAATGGACATGTTCTACCTGGACTGATCTTCCTGCAACAGAACAGAGAATAACTCCTCAAATGATAAGGCATTCAGATTGCCTTTCATCATCAACCAAAGAGTAGAAGCAAAACTCAGATATGAAACAGGAAGACCATTCAGAACGGTCTACACAAGTGAGCTATCTTGTATAACCTCATCAACAAAAATCAACTGTTCCTTCAAATCTTTGGTCTTCGTTAGGAAATTGTCCATAGAATCACCTTCATTCATGTGCTCACTCTCCAACGGTTTTTGGAGGTAAGCAACACAAGCCTCATTCCTAGCTTGGTACAATGTGGTAAGTGTATCCCAAGCATCCTTAGCTGTTGTGCAAGAGCGAATGTGAGGAATAATGGCACGTTTGATAGACAAAGCTATCAATGCATGTGCCTGGGCATCTCTACCATCCCAGCAAATCTGCTCTGCAGTAGTTGCAACAGAAATCACAGCACGAACAGGAATATATAGAATATCATCATCTTCGACACCTTCTGCATCAGCTTTAGTACCTGCAGTTGTAACAGTTGCAGGTGTGATAGGAAGTTTTTCAACACCCTGCACAATGTTCCACAGTCCTTTTGCAACCAATACATGTCACATCATATAAGCCCACAATGGGTAGTTGGTACCATCCAACTTATCCTCAATAGCCAACATACGGAATACATCACTGCTTTCAGCCATGGCCGGTGACTAAAATACCTTGATGCAGAAAATTGATTGTATCTCAAAAAGTTGAACACAACTGCCCAGACAAATTCCGCTAGACCTGTAGGAGACTTCGAGACGCTTATACTGGCAAATAAAAACTGGTATATACTTTTGGCACAAAAAGACGAAATAGCCTGCACAACCGCTACCATAGTGCGTTCGGAGGCCAAAACGAGCTCAGACATGGTAGCTACAAGACCAAACATTGCATTTGCAGTGGGAGTTGTGAGCAGATATATGTCTAATCCTTGCAAGAAACATTGGGAAGCAATCAAGATGATTTTGAGATATATGAATGGCAGTAAGGACAAGTGTTAATGCTTAGGTAGAGGGAAAGCATCCATTATTGGTTACACAAATTCTGACTATGCTAGTTGTGTAGACAATCGTAAGTCTACATCAGGGTACATTTTTCATTTTGTTGGAGGTGCTATCTCTTGGAGATCTTGTCTTTAAGAATTTACAGTTGTTTCCACCACAAAAGCAGAGCATGTTGCAGCAAGTGAGGCATGTAAGGAAGCATTGTGGCTTTCTCGTCTTGCTTGTGATATGGGTTTACCTTAGCATGTACCCCATTTGCTCAGTGACAGTTAGAGTGCCATTGCTTTGGCTAAGAATCCGGTCTATCATGCAAAGAACAAGCACATTGAGGTGAAGTATCACTTCATTAGAGATTTCTTAGCCACTAAGGGCATTATTCTTGAGAAGCTTCACATTCAAGATAATGTTGCAGATGCTTTGACTAAAGCTCTACCATAGGATAGCTTTTGACACTGTTGTCACTTGATGGGGGTTACTTGATTCATGATCTTACATAGTCGCTTGTATACTGTGTAACATGCCCATTAGGTGGGAGGTATAGTTTGTATACTTACACTCAGGTATTCTTTATCATTCTTTATTTTTCTCCCATAGTTACTTTGTTCATATTGGCCTTCAGTGGGAGATTGTTATTGTTAGTGTCCATATGAAAGGCCAAATGGCCGCTAGACACTTCTTTGTATATGTTCTTTAATAAAACATATAGTGGCTAGGTGAGTCACAGATTGTAAGTTCGACCCCATTTGTAACACCTAAGAAGTCTGTGTTTGTGCTCCCTATGTACTGTGTTTTTCTGCATATTCTGCAAACTCCATGCTAAGTAACATGTGCGGCCCTAGGAGCTCATTTTTCTACTCCGAGGATATTATCGTGGAGCTCTAGATAAGGAGAGCAATCTCTAGTGCATCGGCATCAAAATACTTCAATAGAACCATGCCATTCGTTGATGATATTCCAATTAAAGGGGGTGAGGAACATGTAAAGGACACTACTTTAGATTCATCTTGATGTTAGTAGTTTTGTTATTGACCATCTCTATGATTGTGAACAAATATTTCAATGATTATAAGAAGTAGGTCTCATATTTTCCATAGAAAAATCTGTTTTTTGTGTCATCGATGTTCTAATTGTTGGACATTTCTATGGCCACTATGGTCAAAAGCCATACCCATAAAAGTTGATGCCATTAGAAAAATTTCCAAAACCTGTAACAATGTGAGTGATGTATGTAGATTTCTTAGTGCTTGCATCTTTTACGTTATTTGGATCCCACACTTTGATCATGTTGTCGATTGTCTCTATGACTTTTTAAGGAAGAAACAAAAATTTATTTGGACTAAAAAACACACACACAATCTATGTGTAAATTGAAGAAATTGTTGTATATTGATTGTTGATACTAGACCTATTGGTATAGTTTGGGTCATAAGTCAAGATGATAGTGAAGGGAATAGATATGCAATTAGGTTAAAAGCTAAAATTTTACATCAAACACAACAAAACTATCCACAAATCAAACGAGAACTATGGGGTATGGTAACAACTTTGAAAACGAACAAAGAATATTTCATAAGTGAAAATGTCAAAGTTGAGATTGTTTGTTTGCCTCTCATTGGAATGATATCCAATTGTTCATCTTCTGATATAGCCATGCTTAGATGGATCTCATATATTGAATTCATAAATCTTGAGTTACTTCATACTTAAGGTAAGTCAAATTCAGTTGCCAATATGTTTTCAAGAGCTAGATTTGATGGTGACCTTGAAAGTGATCTAATAAAGAATGTGACCTTAGTTGACTATGTTCCACATATATACGAGTATGACTAATTTTATGAGTCTCAGTACAAAGATGAGTGGAGTGACATAGGAAAGTATATGAGTACACTACAACCATAACCTAGCTGGACTACGAGTAGATTTCGTAACATTAGAGAACGAGCTTACAACTTTATCCTATGTAACAGTTATCTTTGGATTCATGCTATGGGTAAGGTTAAAAATCCATAATGAGTCCTAGGAAAACAAGGTCTTTAGTTGCAAGTAATGAAGGATATGCATGAGATATTATGAGCGGGTCATAAAGGATTTTTTGGAACATATGAAAACATTAGAAGTACCTATTATTTACCTAGGATATATGTTGACATTATTAACTATGATTCTACATGTTCTAAATGTCATCTTTATCCATCAGTTAAACATAGAGATCCTTTGCATCCTACTTATCTACCTTGTATTCACTACAAGTGGCTAGATCTTGTGACTATGCCTAAAGGTATTGACAAAATGTGTTACATTGTACTTGCAAAAGAGGACTTAACTAATCATGTAGAGATACATGCACTACACTTTAAAACCACTTACAATGTTTGAAATTTTTTACTTGAAGACATCATAAGTCACTTTGGGTACATAGAAAAAGTAGTCACTGATCATGGAGAGCTAAATGCGAGAGAAGCTAAAGAATTCTTTGAACATCATAGTATTCATTTATCTCTCATTATTGCATATAATCCAAAGGCCAATGTTAAAATAGAGAGAGGACATCCACCTATTGTGAAAGTCATCTCTAAAGCATGTAAGGATGACATTAAACAATGGCCTAGATACTTACCTTTTGCACTTTAGGAAAATAGAATGGCATGCACATGTTCCATAGGCTATATGCCTAATAAACTCACATACTATAAAAAACCATTGTTTCCAATTCCATCTCATATTTCTACATGATCAAATTTGACTTGGTTCAAAAACATGCCTATTGATGATTTTTTGAGTTTGCACATTAATGAGTTATAACAAGGTAAATTAAGACTTGATGATGCCATTGAAAAATTAAAAGAATCTAGAATGAAGAACAAGCTTTCTGATAAAACTCATTGATTGTATCCTAAACCTATTAAAGCAAGAGATTGGGTGCTCATTTATGATAGCATATTTGAGCCTCAATATGATGCACAAAGAAAAACTCACTCAACGATGGTTTGGGCCAAACATTGTATCAAAAGTCAACAACAATGGTACGTATGCTCTTTGTGAATTAAATGGAGTTGCATCCAAAACTTTGATTGCAGGTAAAAGGATAAATTTATTCAAGAAACGTGATAATGATGACTACATTTTAGATAAGGACATTGAAGAAGATGACAAAGACTAGGCCAAATCATAAAAAGGTGTATCCATTAAAAATAATAATAATAAAATTAAATAAATAAATAAATAAAAATAAAAGTATCGTTCTTTAGTTTATGTTGCTTTGGTTTTTCAACTTCATTCCAATTTTTTTTCCAATTCTTGCTTGTTGCCAAATTCAATTCATGCATGTTTCTTTTCAGTGTTTACATTGCGTTGCACATCCATATCACTTGAGTCAAAAGGGAAATCATGATTTCTCTACTTTTTCTGTAAAATTGCATATTAAGTAATAATGTAACTAGTAACAAATTGGCTATATTCTAGGATTATGGACAGATGGAGCATGTAGATTTGGAGGTTTATTTTGGTAACATCACTTTCATATATAAATATGCATATGTATTCTGCATTGAAAGCATACTTGTTGAAGTCCTAGCTCCTGCTACTACATGTTTCCAAATCTTTAGTCCACCTCACAACACTTGTATCAGAGTTTAAACGATTGTTCTCCATCATAAAAAATGGTTGTACCTTGTATCAAGGTTTTATCTTTCCTTCACATCAAAAAAGATAAGCTACGATCTAAAGCGAGGAAGTTTACAATCTCTTCCACCCAGAAAAAGTGAACATAACCATAAAGTCGTTGATTCATGAAGCAAAAAAAAGATAGCAATTCAAATGAAGCTAAGGGGGCATAGAAAAATAAAGCACATGCTACATAAGTAGATTTATGCATTATTGGAGTTTTAGTTAGGTTTCCTTGCATGTAATTAGAGAAAGGGCATATTCATATTTATGTAGGGAAGAAGTTGATCTAAAATAAGCAAAAGATTAAAGATGTCTCTTGAAAATCCCAACTCTTTGTTTATATTCGTATTTAGGTAGATTGCTTTATGAAAAATTTACAAATTCTTCTTCAGTTGTTCATAGGTGCTTGATAAACCTAGTTGGCTTCTTTCACTTAAGTGGTTATATGCAGTGGAGTCAATGATTCACTATGCAGATTTACATGTCAGTACTTGTAGTTTAATGAGTTTTTTGACACTTGTCATATGCTTTTTTCCAAATTCTTTGTTTTCAAAATATGTGGTGGCTGATTTTACTCCTTGACACAATCATTGGTGTGAGCACATAAATCCTCATAGAATCCTTTTGGTTGGTCATTGTTGTTCATTAATCCATTGTTTTGGGGAGATTTTGTTGCCTTTTTCCCAGCATATTACACTTGATCATCCTTTTTTAGCCTTAGTGGTGTTTGGACTATTCTAGCTCCATTTTCATTCTAGTCAATTTTCTATCATCATGAAGTCAAAAATTTTAGGTGCATCTAGTGGATTTGGGTCCACTGTCAGTGTTTCGAGGAGGAGCTATAACTTGTAGGGAAAAGACCATTTTGAGATCTAGAAATTTGATGCAGCACAAAATTTGCTCTATGGAAGAATCAGATTAAAGATATGTTGATTGAGAGGAGATATTGGAAACCAATAAATGGAATATCAAAGAAGCCCGTTGATATGGATGATGATGATTAGGATGAGTTAGCTGAAACCATTAGGTCTACCATTTGATTGCACCTAGCAGATAATGTTCACTCTATATTATTGGACTATGAAAGTGTAGAGGAGCTTTGGAAGAAGTTATGCAATACATATGAAAAAGAAACGACATCAAATAAAGTGTATTTGATGAGAAAATTATATGGCCATTGCATGAAGGATATAGATATCGTTGTTGCTCATATAAATGAGTCTTTTGCTATATTCTTTTAGTTACATTCTCAAACAATGGAGATGGAAAATGAGATGAAAGTAGTCTTGTTGATATGCATCTTTCCATCATCATGCAATACATTTTGCACAGCTATTATCAATAGTGCACCTACTGGTAAAGTGGTCCATGATGACATATGTGGAGCACTCTTGAGTCAGGATATCCATAGAAAATCTATGGGTGGCACTGAGAGTGGAGATGCATATAATTAAAATTTCTTACCAAAGAAAGAATGAGCAACATGATAGGAGCAAGAACAAGGAAAAGAATGGTGAATGGATAAGATTAGAAGTGAATCAAGTGTGTGTTGAAACTTGATATACTATGTTCATTGAGGCTCTTATTGTTGATTCTCTTTCCCACATGTGGCTTCTAGATTTTGGTGCTTCTTTCCATGTGACACCACATAGAGAATGGTTTATAATTATGCAACGAAGTCTCTTGGTACCATGAGACTTGAATGAATCTTACTGGCATGATGTTATCAAGATTATAAATGTGATCGTAGAGTTCATTGATGTTTCAAGTTTTACTATACATAATGTACACCATGTATCTTAGTTATCATGTAGTTTGATATTAGTCGGTCAACTTGATGACCTTGGTTAGAAGGTGGTTTTCTATGCTCAACACTTTTCATCAAAGGGCAATATGTTTACTCCAAAAGGGAGGAAAGTTGGCTCACTTTACCCCTTATGTGTATCACAAAAAGAACACTCCTTATATTACATAGCATATGTATTGAATTTGACATGGCCATTTGGGCCACATATTCTTACATGTGTTCCTCGAGTAGCTTTTATGTGAACCTTTTCCCTATACATAGGCACTTTTTACTCTAGTTCTGGGTAGAGGTCTTTTCCCCATGTTACCACATACATGATTCACTCATATGTGGTGGTACTTTGTACTAAGGGATATTATTCAGCTTTTACTTCAATTCTGAACATTGTCAATAGAGAGAACTATTCTAGTCATCCATCTTCTCCCCGTGTCTTATTGCATTTGTGCTCCTTGTGTGTGCTTCTCCTGTGTCTCTCACACTTCTACACACGCACAATAGTGGTATCAAAGTAGGTTCAGCTCCTTCTCAAGTTTTGATTTTTTTTGCATCATGGCATGCACACAATTTTAATAACATAAATCAACTTCTGAACATAGAACAGTGAATTTCAATAGCCAAGAAATATTTCCACTGGTTGCACTAAGGTTTTACCCCCACTTTCGAAGCCATTCGTGCAATGAGAATCACCATCAAAGTGATGGTTTGTGAGTTGAAATTTTAGCATTCATTTCAATTTTTTTCAAAGCAAAGATTTTGTCACATTCTTGTTAGCGGTGAAATGTGTGTTTAGATATCTCAAAGGCACTTTGAGCTTAGGTCTCTTTTATGGAAGAGATATTTAGCCATGCTTGTATGCTTTTACAAATGTTGATTGGGTTGTTTGTTATGATACTCGCGTGTCCACTAGTGGTAATTGCTTTTCCTTGGAGACTCATGCATATCTTGGTTGACCAACAAGCAACCTACAATGGTGACATTGAGTTGTGAAGCTGAATGTCAGACATTGGTCTACAGAGACCATTTCATGTGTGTGTGGGACGAGGGCTAGTTAGCCAAGGTCCTAAGCTTGGGGGTATATCCTAAGGTATTTGATGGTTAGTGGGGATGAGTGTTGCATGCTAGCCACATGGTGACGCTAGATCATTGCAATGGATGGGAGGAGAGTGGCACACACATCATTCACATGTTTTTTTTTGAGGAGAGCCTCACACTTGGTATCAGAGAAGGTTATTGTTGAGCTAATTTTAGAAGAAATCTTGCATGGCTGAGAGAGTTCGGGCATGTTTTTTTTCGTGGACGTTCGAGGAGGAAGAGAGCGGGTCTTTTCTGTTGAGATATCAAGCTCAACATGTGATGATCCAGGATGACACGTACCAGTTTTTCGTTTCTCTGACATGTATAGTGGTCACGCCGGTATATGTCAGGGATACTTCATTGAGCTTTATTAGATTTATCTACCGAGAGTGATGGCACATTTGTTTCTTGCCAGCTCACTCGTTCATGGACATTAGGTTTTCCTTATGTACTGGTCTTTATATATTGCACTTGTTGTATTCTTGTTTAGAGGTCATTCTTGTACATTCCTTTTATGTAATAGAAGAAGAAGAAGAAGATCATTCTTCCTTGCCTCAATCTGTGTGTGTGCTTCTCCTTGAGAGTGACAGTGTGTGTGTGAGCTCTCTTCCTTATCTCCTTCCTCGTGACATGGTATCAGAGCCAGCGTGGCTATAGAGAGCTTGTGGAGAAGGTGACGGTGAAGAATACACGGCAAGGCATGGAGAAAACACGATTTCACAAATGGCCTCCGTTTGCTACGACAATCACCGTCAGATCAAAGTTTCGGAGCCATCTCGACCTCCGTTTTGAGCCCGCAAGGTGGGGCCCACAGAAAAACTAGGTGAGTTTCAGAAACTGTAACTTGCGTTGTGTTCGGCGACACTCATATATTCCAGATCGAGAATTTCAAGCAATTCCGTGTATTGTTGATACACGAAAACTTTGTTTTTCTGAGATCAAACTGTCACGTCATAGTGCGATAGTGTTCAAGCAGAAGTGCTTCTTGTATTGTGTTGTAGTGTTGTGAATTGTTGCAGAAATGGAAAACGCAGATGGAATGAGTCAGCTTATGAGCGATAAGCTGTACAAGAACAACTTCCATGCTTGGAGATTCACAATGACGAATTTCTTGATGGGAAAAGGATACTAGAAGTACATCTAAGGAGAGAATGAAAATGCTCCGCAGTTACCAGAAAGGAATCGTACTACAGAACAGTTAAGATCATATGAGGAATGGAATCAAGGAGCACGAAAGGTAATGTATTGGCTATCTATTAGCATACAGGATAGCATGATTGGACACATACAGGATGCCAAGACTCCAAAAGAGGCTTGGAACAGTTTGGTCACTTTGTACGAGACCAATACAAAGGCACAGAAGTTGCAACTCAAGAACGAGCTGCATACACTGGAAAAAAAGAGCATGTCGGTAAGTGACTACACTTTACAAAAGCATATGTGAGTCACTTGCATCTATAGGCGTGAATGTAGATGATGATGATGATAAGGTGGAAGTGTGCCTTCGTGGTTTAGGAGCTGCATATAAGCAGTTCAGAACTTCTATACAGACCATGGAAAATAGTCCGAATTTTGCTGATTCGGTATCTATGCTGATTATTGAAGAAACGAATCTTTGTGAGGATTCAAACTCCCAAGGAAAGCCTAGTTCTGAGCAGGTATTCTACTCTGGCAGAGGAAGAGGCAGAGGTAGAGGTTTTGGAAGTGGAAGAGGAAACAATAACCAAGACCAAGGTCAACAACAGAATCATACAGGAGGAAGAGGACAGTTTCGAGGCAGGGGGAGTCAAAGAGGTCGCAGAAATTTCCAAAGAAATGATTCAGGTAATGAAAGTAAAGGATGCTAGAATTGTGGTAAACCTGGACACTTTGAACGTGATTGCGGTTGAAGAATCAAAATAATAGAAGGCAGCAAAACAACTATGCATCCACAAGTGCAGATGATTCTGAGAAGCTATTTATGGTTCAACATCACATGATGAATACGATGTCTGGTGGTGTTTCAAAATCGAATGCTAATGTCTGGTATGTTGATTTAGGTGCTTCAAATCACATGACCAGTCATGCAGAATGGTTTAGTAGTTTGCAGAAAATGCCAGTTCCTGGATATGTTGAAACAGGTGATGATACATCGCATCCTATTGAGCATACAGGAAACATAGCATTGTCTATGGAGGACGGAAAGGTAAAACATCTTGCTGATGTGCTGCATGTTCCAAATATAACAAAGAATCTGGTTTCTGTTGGACAAATGGTTGACCAGGGATTACAAGTCAGGTTCAATGCTGATGGATTATATGTAGAAGAGTACAAGCAGGATGGACGATTGGTTGCCAAAGGAAACAAAGTGGGTAGGATGTTCACCTGAAATGTGAAGAAACCTGAAATGAATGCAACCATGTTTGCAAAAGGTACAGAAGGTATTGCAGATATAGAGATATGGCACAAACGGATTGGACATGCAAACTTGCAAAGGCTGAAACTGATGCAGTCAAAGGAGATTGTCCATGGACTACCAAATTTCAAAGTTGCAGAAATGCAAAAGGTATGTGTAGCATGTCAATTTGGTAAACAGTCAAGAGCATCATTTCCACATGACAAGCATGTTAGTGAGAATGTACTAGAAGTAGTACATACAGATGTTTGGGGTCCAGCAAAGACCACATCAATGGGCGGTTGCAGGTTTTATGTTACCTTCATTGATGACCATACACACAAAGTATGGGTATATTTCATGAAAGAGAAGAGCGAGGTGTTCACTCACTTCCAGAATTTTAAAGCTATGGTGGAAAAGCAGACAGGGAAGTACATTCAAACGTTAAGATCTGATGGAGGAGGTGAATACATGTCAAATGAGTTCAGCAGTTTTCTAAAAAATCATGGAATTCGGCGTCAGTTTTCATGCAGGTACACACCACAACAGAATGGCATTGTTGAACGCAAAAACAGACATATTGCAGAAATAGCAAGAGCCTTAATGGCTAAGAAGAATATGCCTCCTTGTTATTGGGCAGATATTGCCTGAAATAGAGGTTGGAAGTGGACTGTTCTTCATCAAGCACCTTCAACAAAGCATTACTTGAAGACTTATGCGATCCACGAACCAAAGGGAGTGAATAGACTACCCGTAGCTCTTCAATTGGATGCTTCAAGAATATCAAAAGAATCTGAGATAAGTATTTAGTCAATATTTGGTTGATTATTTTGTTAATTGGGCATGTTAGAAGTATTCTTGCATTACGTGTAGGATGACATAAGTAGAGATGTATGTCCGGTGCTTGAGCTTTTCTTACAGGTGGTAAGTATCGGCAGGTATCGACAAGAGAAATATATTGATTGAGGGCCTGTAGAGCCCAACAACATACTTGGAGAAGTTTTCAATTGCAGGTGTTCGTTGAGAAGACAAAATAGATCGTGCCTGCCAGCACTGATGATTTGATTTTGTTGAATGGTTGATGCTTTATTGAAATTATTTCGGATTTCAAAGTGACGCCGTTAGGCTACCAAAATTTTTAAAATATTAGCATGCATGTGCATTGAACTTTAGGAAATATATTAAAGTTTCTTTCTTTTGTCTTTTTCTGTTAAACAAAGGCTTTGATTGGTTCTTTTTCCGCTTGCCACTAGTATATATGATTAATTTGTGTATTTAAAAAAAAAAAAGAGAAAAGAGAGAAAACCAAAAGAAAAGTTATTTGCCTTTAGTCCTAGCATGGAACCCGAACCATCATCACCTACTAGGACAGATACCCTTATGCCAGAACCTCCAGTTGATCCAATTCAAGCCATGAATAATAGAATTTCATTCTTAGAGAGTTTGCTTCAGGATATCTTGGAACATGTGCGTGGTTCCAAGAAAGAAGAAGAGACGCTCGATCTTGATTTGCCAGAGATAGAGGTAGATGCTCCAGATGAGCATCAAACCTCAGAAGTCCCTAGAGATAGCATCTTAGTTAGAGAAGCCAGATGGCAGCTTAAGGATCTTAAGCCGCCAAGATATCATTGGTCAACTAGCGCTAGGAATGCTGACACGGTTGAGTAGTGGCTCAGCAAGTGGGACCAGTGCTTCCGTTTGTGTCACATCACTGATGATAGGCACAAGATTTAGTAGGCCACACATAGGTCGTGGCGAAAGATAGAGCAGGATAAGAAGGAGTCCACGACATGGGATCAATTTAAAATCCTATTTTATAACAATTTTGTACCACCTGATGAAAGGTCTAGAGCACTAGACACCTGGTTCTTCATCAATCAGAAGAATCAATCAGCTCAAGAATACGTAGATAGGTATAGAGAGGTACTTCTTAAAGTACCTGATACCATTCCAAAATTTCTTCAAGTCCACAAGTTTGTTTTGGGACTCAGAGAAACTATCCGACCTTTAGTAAGGAAGGAGCGGTGTCAATCTTTGGCACAGGCCACAGAGATGGCCTTGGTTTATGAGGAAGGCCACAGGATCACAGGTTCCCAGGGCCAGAGATCCCCATGGACTAGGGTTAGCTGACCTTTCCATACTTCAACTCCTGGTTCGGGCAGTGCACAACCTTCTAGGGAGGCTAAGCAGGTGCACATGATCTAGACAGTCTTAGGAGGAAAGAGAAAAGTGTCTGCTCTGGCTGAGAGGGCATATAACTGATCTATCCTTACCCCTCAGCAGAAAGAGAACGCAATGAAAGAGGGTTTATGCTATGGTTGCTTAGGGCAATACTTGTATAAGGATTGTCCTAAAAAGAAAAAAATAGCAGCCATCATAGTCATAAATCCGACTCAGGCATGGGTTGGGAGTGAGGATGAGTTTGGGGATTCCCCATCTCCATTATCATCTCCCATAGTGGCCATGACGGTCACTAAAAAGGTTCCGACTGTGCCAGATGATGTGCTTTTGCCAATGGCACAGAAAGATACCGGATCCTAGATACTGAGCTTATTGTTATGAGAGGAGTCGTGGAAGGATAGCCTGTCAAGGTACTCTTTGACACAGGTTTGACTCATAATGTTATTAGTTCCCGATTAATCAAGAGATTATGCTTAGATACGGTACAGTCAGATTATACTTATACCGTACAGCTAGCCGATGGGAAGGGAACTAAAACTTGGGATAGACGAGTAGTTGATCTTCCTATTCATATCCAGTCCTATGAGGACAAATTGGATTTTGAGATAGCGAGATTAGCTTGATTCGACATAGTTCTTATTAAAAAGTGGCATGCGAGGAAGAAACTAGTCATTGATTTTGCTTTGCATGTGTATCAGTTTGAGCATGAGGGAAGGATATTACTGATCCATGGAGAACCAGATCTCCAAGAGACGTGATTGGTGACTGCTACCAAGTTGCTCAAAATTGATTGTAAGTATATCTATTTTCTTTATTTCATGTATTTGTCATATGTTGAGATGGATTCATGAAGTCATGGAGACTCAAGTTGGAATGCTCCAGCACTTTCAGCCAAAGTGAGAGCAGAATTCCAAGAGTTGTTTTTAAAGGAATTACCATCAGGTTTGCCTCCTTGTAGGAATATAGAGCATAGAATCAAATTGGTACTAGGAGCAAGTCCAACTGCTCGGCCACCATTTCAAATGAGTTTGCAAGAGGAAAATGAAGTCCGCAAGGTTGTGGACGAGTATCTTCAAAGAGGGTTGATTAGACTCAGCTATTCACCCTTTGCCGCACCAGTTCTTCTTGTGAAGAAGAAGGATGGATCTTATAGGATGTGTGTCGATTATCGAGCACTCAATAAGATCACTATTAAACATAGATATCCCATGCCCCGGATTGATGATCTTTTGGATGCTCTAGGTGGATCCATTGTGTTTAGTAAGATAGATTTAAAGAGTGGCTATCATCAAATTAGAGTAAAAGATCATGATGTACATAAGACAGCTTTGAGGACCCGTTTTGGTCATTATGAGTATTTGGTCATGCCCTTTGGTTTGAGAAATGCTCCAGCTACATTTATGATGTTAATGAATGATATCTTACGACCTTTCATAGGAAAGTGTGTTGTTGATTTTGTGGATGATTTGCTAGTGTATAGTAGGACTGTGCATGAGCATGAAAATCATTTAAGATTTGTGTTGAATATTTTAAAAGAAAATCAGCTGTATGTAAATCTAGAGAAGCCACAGTTGTTTCTTCCGAGGATAGAATATCTAGGGCATGTGATTTTAGCCGATGGGGTTCAGATGGATCCCAAGAAGGTATCAATTATTTTAGCATGGCCTACTCCTTAGGATGAGGGGCAGTTACGGTCATTCTTAGCACTTTCCGGTTTCTATCGAAAATTCATCTCTTCATATTCGTCGATACCAGCACCTATGACGAACTTGCTTCAAGGCAAAATTCCATTTGCATGGAAGCAAGAGCAACAAGAGAGTTTTGATACTCTGAAACAAGCCGTTTCAGAGGCTCCTATACTCAAAGTGGTGGATCCTTAGAAACCATTTGAGTTAGAAACGGATGCTAGAGGCATAGCCATAGGAGCAGTCTTGAGTCAAGATGGCAGGCCAATAGCTTTTGAAAGTAAGAAATTAAGTAGTGCACAACGCAATTGGCCGGTGCATGAACAAGAGTTTTATGCAGTGGTGCATGCACTTAAAGTTTGGAGAGACTATCTTTATGGTGCGGACTTTAAGGTATTCACAGATCATCATAGACTCAAGTATTTTTGTAGTCAGCTAGATCTTCAAGGTCAACACGCTTGTTTGGCTGAGCTCATGCAAGAATTTCACATGGAAATCTTGTATAGAAGAGGTAAAGAAATATAGTAGCTCATGCATTATCTTGTATAATGTATCAAATGAGCTTTACACTTTTAGAAAGCTCATTGCTTCAAGAAATTAAGGAAGCACAGGTGGAAGATCCACATTTGTTATAGATAGTTAGAGCCATTAGTGATGACTCTATTTTAGGAGATGGGACAGTTCTAGTTGTTTCTTCTTCTACTAAAGCAAACAAGTCCATTCTGTATTCTAATTTCTCACAAGAGAATGGAATAGTGAAGCGGAAAGGAAAGGTTTGTGTGCCAGATTCCCGGGATTTGAGAAAGAAAGTCATGCATGATAACCATGATGTTCCCTGCGCAGGACATCTTGGTGTTGACAAGACAATACAGCTTGTTAGAAGAACATTTTGGTGGCTGGATTAGCTAGAGATATCCATACTTATGTTCAACAATGCTTTATGTGCCAAGTCAACAAAGCAGAAAGGGTAAAGACACCAGTTCTTTTACATCCTTTACAAGTTCCAGATCATAATTGGGATAGTATTTCCATGGACTTCATAGTGGGGTTACCGCGGACCCAAAGGAAATGAGATACAATCCTAGTTGTGGTAGATAGACTGAGCAAGATGGCTCATTTTATACCTACGCAGAAGACGATAGAAGCTCCACAGGTAGCGGAGTTGTTTATCCATCATGTCTTCAGATTGCATGGGTTACCGACATCCATGGTCTCAAATAGGGATATCAGATTTACAAGACATTTTTGGAAGTTTGTATTTAACAAACTAAAAGTGTCACTAAAAATGAGTAGAGGTGATCATCCACAGATAGATGGTCAGACCGAGAGGGTTACCCAGATTCTAGAGGATATGTTGCGGGCATATGTGTATGAGAGATAGATAGATTGGGATAGTTATTTGCCATTAGTAGAGTTTTCTTATAACAATAGACCTCACAAGGTGACTGGGATGTCTCCTTTTGAGATGAACTATGGCATGAATCCCCCTGCTCCTAGTACCATAGGAATGCCTAAGAAATGTCCTAGTGCTTTTGAGTTCTTAGCGAATCTCCAAGCGAACCTTGAAATAGCTAAAGCCAAGATGCAGCAAGCAGCTGATAGAGCAAAAGAGTATGCTGATAGGAAAAGATCTCCTAGATCTTTTGAGGAAGGAGACCGAGTCTTCCTTCAGGTACCAGCTGGATCTACTTCATTGTCCACAGGGAAGTGTCGTAAGCTATCACGAAGGTATTGTGGACCTTGGAAGATTTAAAGAAGTTGAGTGATGTTGCATACCGATTAGAGCTTCCTCTAGATTGCAGAGTACATCCAGTGTTTCATGTCAGTAAACTAAGAAAGTATATAGCTAGGGAGGATAATCTAATAGAGGGTATTGTTTCTTTGCAGGAAACCGATAGAGCATATCATTCTCTAGACAGAATACTAGATAGGAGATAGAAACGGTTAAGGAATCGTGTCATCCAAGCGTATCTGGTAGCTTGGAGAGGATTACCACTTACTGACTCTACTTGGGAATCAGCAGCTCTGGTTCGCAAGTACTTTCCCTCATTGATCATTGAGGACAATGATCTTTAGAAGGGGGAGAGAGTGTCAGCCATTGGTCTACAGAGACCATTCCATGTGTGTGTGGGACGAGGGCTAGTTAGCCAAGGTCCTAAGCTCGGGGGTATATCCTAAGGTATTTGATGGTTATTGGGGATGAGTGTTGCATGCTGGCCACATGGTGACGCTAGATCATTCCAGATCACTCCTATTTTAGATACAAGTGGATATAAATGGATGGGAGGAGAGTCGCACACACATCATTCACATGTTTCTTTTGAGGAGAGCCTCACACTGAATACAAGGAAGTTTTCATAGCTACATTGGAGTGTATATGGCAGACATGCCTATTGATGGATCTTTGCATGGAGATTGATGATGCTACATATATTCTCATTGATAGTCATAGTGCATTGGTCATTGCATGAAACCTAATGTTTCATGCACAAAACAAACATATCGAGGTGCATTTTCACTATGTGAGAGAGCACCTTCATGCAAGAGATATTGATTTGGTATATGTGCCTACACAAGATAATGTGGTAGACATATTCACCAAAGCTCTTCCACGACAAAAGTTTGAAGCTTTTCTCGAAGCTTTAGGCTAATTACCTTATGGGGGCTGATCTGTCACTCCCTGTATGTGTTCACATCATTCACTCCAAGGGGTTTGTTAGAGTTATGTGTTCCTTGAGTAGCTTTGATGTGAACCATTTCCCTATACATGGGCATTTTTTACTCTAGTAATGGATAGAGGTTTTTTCCCCATGTTACCACATACATGATTCACTCATATGTGGTGGTACTTTGTACTTAGGGATATTATTCAGCTCTTACTTTAGTTCTGAACATCATCAATAGAGAGAGCTATTACAACCATTTGTCTTCTCCATGTGTCTTGCTACATTTGTGATCCTTGTGTTTTCTTCTCGTGTGTCTCTCGCACTTCTACACACACCCAACAATGGTTTCGAAGTGGATCGAAAAATCTTTCTCATTTTGGCTACTTACCTGTGTTATCTTTCTTTGATTTTTTATTATGAGAGCATTGTCAATATGAAAACAAAACTAGGAATGTGCATAAGACACACATTGACTCTTCAATTCAATCTTTAGACCTCATTCATATAGATGTGTGTGGTCGAATGCCCATACGGTCATTAGGTGGTTCTATTTACTTTTTCACTTTCATAGATGATGCTACTAGAAAAGTTTGGTTATATCTTATCAAATTGAATGAGGTATTCCCTACCTTTAAAAAATGGCTTGCTTTAGTTGAGATTGAAAAAGGAATCAAGCTCAAGGATTTACGTTGAGATAATGGGGGTGCGTATATCTCACATAAATTCAACTTTTTTTGTTACTAGAGAGGAATTCATAGAGAGTTTATGACTCCTGAAACCCCAATACATAATGGTGTAATAGGAAGGATGAATAGAACTAATTAGCATAGAGTAGTTTCTATGCTACATCATGCAAACCTTCAGAAGGCTTTTGGGCAGAAGCAA
Organism: Ceratopteris richardii; assembly: GCA_020310875.1. Taxonomy (NCBI): domain Eukaryota; kingdom Viridiplantae; phylum Streptophyta; class Polypodiopsida; order Polypodiales; family Pteridaceae; genus Ceratopteris; species Ceratopteris richardii. Next base: position 129,201,131 of record CM035414.1, read on the forward strand.
TATTGACTAGTACTGCAAAATGTCTGAAAGTAGCATAAGAATTATGGACAGGGAAGCCACCGATTCATGATCATCTTTGAGTTTTTGGATGTGAAGCATATGTTACTATACCCAATAACATCTGACAAAAGCTAGATCATAAATCAAAGAAATGCGGTTTTCTTGGATAGGGTCAAGAAGGTCCATTTGAATATCATTTCTGGGATCTTGAAACATAATTAGCGATCAGAAGTAGTGATGTCATTTTCAATCAGTCTAAGGTGCATAAACAACCAATTAAGGAAGTTGAAGTGAGAAGAGTTTTGTTTGAGGATACTAGACCTCCAGTTAGCATGCATAGAAATGCTACACATAGGGATGTTCAAGAGAATGTCCAATCAGATCAATCTGTAAATGTTCTTATTCAGCAACCACTCAGATGTTCTCCACATGTCTCGCATCCACATGATAGATATGTGTTATGCTAACAGATGTTGATGAGCCTTCTTACCACAAAGAGGCTATGTAGACATAGGATCATGTCAAGTGGAAGCATGACATGAGGAGTGAATTGGATCCTATTCATAAGAATGGTACTTGGGATTCAGTACCTTGGCCAAAGGACAAGAAAGCTTTACCATGTAAATGGGCATATAAGTTGAAATTCACATCAGATAGTGCTTATCCACACGACTTGTTGCAAAGGGTTTCAAGGAAAAACATGGTGTTGATTTTGGGGAAATTTTCTCCAGTAGTCAAGAAGATTACATTGCACATGTTGCTTGGATTCATTGGAATGGAGGACTTAGAGCTAGTCCAAATGGATGTGCAAACTACTTTCTTTCATGGAGATCTTATAGATAAGAACTATATGGAATAGCCATAGGATTATGTGGTTCCTGGCAATGAAAGTCTAGTTTGTAAGTTGAAGAAGAGCTTATATTTCTTAAATAGTCCCCTAGACAATGGTACCAAAAGTTTGATGCTTTTATGAAGTCTCGAGTCTATTCTTAAAGAAATGAGAATCACTATCTCTATGCAAAGAGATGCTTAGATATAGCTTGATATGCTTGATACTTTATGTCAATGTTATGTTAATTGTTGGGAAGTCCTCTTATGACTTGCCATCTCTCAAAAAAAGTTGAGGGAGATATTTGACATGAAGGATTTGGGGGATGCCAAACATATTCTTGGCATGCACATTAATTGTGATAGGATTAAAAGATGCATATACTCGTGTCAAAGTGAGTACATATCCAAAGTACTTCATAGGTTCAATATGCAAGGTACAAAGGCATTGAGAACACCTTTACCCACATATGTGAAATTGAGCAAGGATGATTTCCCCAAATTAGGTGAGGAAAAGGAGTTAATGACCAAAATTCCTTATCAGCCAAGTTGTTGGTAGTCTCATGTATGCCATGGTAGCTATGAGACAAGACATTGCATTTTTAGTGGGAGTTGTCAGAAGATATATGTCTAATCTTGGCAAGAAGCATTGGGAAGTGATCAAGATGATTTTGAAATATCTGAGTGGCAGTAAGGACAAGTGTCTATGCCTAGGTAGAGGAAAGGCATCCCTTATTGGTTACATAGATTCTTATTATGCTGGTTGTGTAGACAATTAGAAATCTACATCAAGGTACATTTTTCATTTTGTTGGAGGTGTGATCTCTTGGAGATTTTGTCTTCAAGAATGTAAAATTGTTTCCACCTCAAAAGTAGAGTATGCTACAACAAGTGAGGCATGTAAGGAAGCATTGTGGCTTCCTCATCTTGCTTATGGTATGTGTTTATATCAGTATGTACCTTGTTTGCTCAGTGATAGTTGGAGTACCTTTGATTTGGCTAAGAATCCAGTCTGTCATGCAAAGATCAAGCATATTGAGGTGAGGTATCACTTCATTAGAGACGAGTTACCCACTGAGGGCATTATTCTTGAGAAGGTTCATACTCAAGATAATGCTACAAATGCTTTGACTAAAGTTGTACCATAGGATAGCTTTTGAGATTGTTGCCACTTGATGGGGGTTACTTGATTCATGATCTTACACAGTTACTTGTATACTATGTACCATGCCCATCAAGTTTGTATACTTACTTGCTTGAAACATACTCACCTCTCATCATCTACCTCTTCATCATATATGTATTTATGTCAAATTTCATAAAGTTAAATGAAGGCTAGGTCTTAAAAATATAAAGCCTACACTCCTAACCTCAAAAGAGAGTGTTGAAGTAAAATGTGCAAATGTACTTATGGCTTAGATAGAACCCAAAATATGATTGGAGAGATGGAATAATAAAAAAGGAATGAACCTATCCATGTGGAGTGATTTAGAGCACCAAAAGTTACCCAAGGCAATGGAAGGACAAAGGACAAGAAGTGAAAGGTCAAGAGGTGAGAGAAGATGCAAGGGTAGGTGAAGAGTCACAAACTCCCATGCACATATCTCTACATATAGAAGTCATTTGAATGTGAACATCTAAGGAGATGGCAAGGAGATGGTCTAGAAGAAAACAATGGTCATTCTCTCACCAATGGAGATCAGAAGGACCCTCAATAGTGTGCTACAAGGCACATTAGTATTCCAATCGCATACCTTTCTGTACACAACCACATTGTGAAGGTGATATCTCTCTATGTGCTTATCCATTTAATACACGTCAATCTCGTTAGAAAGATTATCTCTTCTACTCTTTTTATCACGAATATCTCTATCATATCCATCTTGAGTAGTTACTGGAAACATTTCCTGTGAACCTCAATTTTTTGCTTAACTTGAGTTGACAGGTAGTCTATCTTTATATAGTCGGTTGCCTGCTCCTATGAACTCCAAATGGAGTGCGCTTTAGCTGGTTAAAAAGCTAACATGTCTATTGTGTATGGATGAAAGTTCAAAGCCATTAGATCTTTGAGTTGTAATTGAATCAGGTTTTAATAAGCATGTGTCTTACATGGCAGTTTCTAAAAGAGACTCTCTAATTTTTGATGCATATATTGGAGTCAAATTTCTCCACATTTCGGTATGAGAGCTTTGGTATAAAGCACTAGAAATGAAGCCCATGGCTTCACAAAGAATAGGTCTTTAAGAAGATGAAGAGATGGCAAAAGAAAGTTTGGAGCCATGATCCTATGGAATGTTCAACATTCAAGCTATTGGAAAGCTATGGAGATGAAGCTTTTGTATGTAAGACAATTTTGTTGCTTTATGATATTTTAAGTCATACACTCTCGTATCCTACTCTCTCTACATATGTTGATTAGTGAGTCGTGCTATAAGTGATGCTAATAACTTGAATCATGCCTTATGAGCAGCCTATAGAAGGAGATGAAGATTCAAGCAAAGAACCTTGGATGAGCAACTACATATAGTTGTATGTGAACATTGTATGCAAGTTAGAGATATTGCATTCAATTGAAGAAAGTGGAATATCTAAGCTCATGGGTATCATTATATGCTTGCTACTTGGTGCAAGAAATGTATGCAATGAAGATGCTTATGTATGCATGCTTGTGAAAGTTTATGGTCAAGAAGTATGATAGTTTTGGACAACCATATTTAGCCTAAATATAAGTTGAATTTGAAGTTGATGATTGATATCTAATACGCGAGAATATATGCATATGTGATCAGCCATGAAAGGTAATATTAAAGCACTTGGAGCAACCACCACTATGGAAGGAATGCCCAAAAGGCAAGGAGCAACCATGATGCACAAAGGAACTCATGAAGAGAATTTGGAAGAAAGCATGACAACCATGAGGATGTCAAGAGGAGGTGCAAAGAAAATTGCAACCATAGACAAAGTCAAAGGTGATCCAAAGACAAAGGAGGATCAAAGAAAAGCATGTAAGCCGAGAAGAAACCAAGCCATGAAGATTCACAAAGAGAGGACAACAAAGAAGAGAGTGAAGCAATAAAGGTATATGTAACCAAGGTGATCTCATTTGATTATGTGTCTTATAGGGAAGTTTCTAGAAGAGGTTCTCTAACTTCCGCTAAATATATTGGAGTCAAATTTCTCCACAATTTACACTCGGCTATTCTTTATATTCTTTCTTTTTTCTCCCATAAACACTTTGACCATATTGGCCTTTAGCACGAGATTGTTGCCATTAACATCCATGTGAAGGGCTAAATGACCATTGGACACTTTTGTATATGTTCTTTAATAAAACATATAGTGTCTTGGTTAGCCACAAACTATAAGTATGACCACATTTATAACATCTAGGAAATCTGTGTTTGTGTTTTTTGTGTACTGTGTGTTTTCTACCTATTCCACAGGCCCTATGGAGAGTACTATGTGCAATGTTTGGAGCTCAATTTTCTACTATGAGGGTATCATTGTGGTGTTCGTGATTTTTGTGTACTGTGTTTTTTTTGCCTATTCTGCAGGCCCTATGCAGATTACTGTGTGCAACATTTGGAGCTCAGTTTTCTATTATGAGGGTATCATTGTGGTGTGGGATTTGAACTCATGACCTACCAGCTAAGAGCATGATGGGCTAACTACTTGCCCCAAAAGCCATGGTTGAGAATTACTTCTTAATCCTCCCTCTTAGGGTGTGGTGCAATCATCTTTTGCCTATCATTCCTTGAGTCTAACACTCTCTTCCCCTTTTAGAGATCATTGTCCTCAATGATCAATCCTTTATTTCCCCTTGAATTGATGTCCTCACCCTTGCACAATCTCTTGAACCTTCTTGTTCTCAACCTTGGTCTCTTGAACCTTGCCTTTTTGCTTCTTGGCCACTTGCCTATGGACTTGCCTTGCTCTCAACCTTAGTGCCTTGAGCCTTGCCTTTCCCCTTCTTGGCCACTTGCCCATGGACTTGTCTTGCTCTCAACCTTGGTATCTTGAACCTTGGCTTTTTGCTTCTTGAACACTAGCCTACGGACCTTCCTTGCTCTCAACCTTAGTCTCTTGAACCTGGTTCTCACCCATACAGACTATCTTGGATCCTCGGCCTACTGCTTCCATTGGAACAGTCGTTCAGAGAGCTTTCCAATGGTATCTTACATGTCTAAATCTGTCTATGGATTGGGAAACACACTCTAATTTTTGATGGGCTCATCTTTAAAAGTGATGTGTGCACATCCCATTCTCCTTGCCCAAGCCTAACTCCTAGGCTCGGATACCAATTGTGGGATTTGAACTTGTGACCTACTAGTTAGGAGTATGATGGGCTAATCACTTGCCCCAAAATCCATGGTTGAGGATTACTTTCTAATCCTCCCTCTTAGGGTATGGTTCAACTATCTCCTGCCTATCGTTTCTTGAGTCTAACATGTGGAGCTCTCAAAAAGGAGAATCCACTATGGTGCATTACCATCGCACCACTTTAGGAGCTTGATCAACTATCTTGAAGGTTGCAAACAACATATTGTGCCCAAAGGTCAAAGTCATTACATTCTAATTGCAAAATAGGTACAACTGGCCTAGCGGCTGAATTCAATGGGTGCCGTGATGCCTTAAAGAAGTGGCCCAAAGGCCCTTTATCCCATCCATTAAAGGAAGGGGAGTGTCCCCAACGGTTGAGGATTCACCCCCCTTTCCCCCCCTTCCCCCCCCTCCTTGAGGTGACCAACCCAACCATCACGCTAGGCACACATGGTGAAGAGGCACAACACAAGCACATTGGTGCTCATCATCATTTTGAAATGAATGAGACACTAGCCTCACTTATGAGTGGTAGTACCTTCATATCAAGTCATGCACATGTAGAACACATACGAATGTATGTAAGCAACAGTTCTAATGAAGATTGTGGGATTTCATCAAAGATCAAAATTCCTATGACGGAGTAAGTGAAGCCCCTTCAACATCAAAAGCGGGGAATAATAGGCAAGAAAGAACAATGGAGACCGGCAAGAAAGAAAGAACAGTGGATTCATAGTTCTTTTCAACGTCAAGGGAAGGACTACATAAATAATAATAAATCGGTAGAAAATCACAATCAAAGTCTTTTCATCACTTGTGAATTCCTTTAGACTTGCGTCTTTTCTCTTTAGTCTTTTCTCTTTGTTCACAACGGGGACAGAGAGTGAAGACCATCATTATCCAGTTAATTATTTAGATTAATTAATTATTCACAGAGGGCGGAGGCAGACACCGTTTTTCTTTCCATGCCATGATAGAAAAACGAAAATAATGTTCCGGTCTCTCCCCCTCGCCCCTTCACCACATCGTTCAAAAAATGAACATTTTAATCATTTTTTAGTATCCAATTGTGATATGTATTCATAGTTCTCTATTATGTTGTATGTTGTATATAGTGTTCAGAGAGGGTGACAACACTATTTCTTGCACTTATAGTTCCATTCTCTTGTCTGAACACATAAGAGGCGACATCACTATTGTTTGCAATGTTCCACTCGGAACATGGCCAAAAGAGCTCTGACTTCCGTTGGGCCTTAGCATGACAAGATCTATCAATCCTCGTTTGAAGAATGATGTACCAAAGTCCTCAAGGGGATGAAAAAAATTTACAAGTCTGCAAGTCTGCATTTTTGAGTAATTGTTTCTAAGGGATTGGTATCTTTGACGATCTCCATTGGAGCTACACATAATTTCATGCCACACACTATACGTTTCCAGCCTCTATACCACTACGCCACTACTCGTGAACCGATACACAGAGTTCCCTTGTAGATTACACAGATTGAGTGTCATATGGCGAACCATGTGAATGGGATTAATCCAAGAGCAACCCTCGACAAAAGCTTACAATTTAAAGTCTACTGCAAACAAGAAAACTCTTGCTGCTTTTACCAATGCATGAGCCTTTCTCAGAGATACTTAGTAGTGAGTGCTATCTCTCTTTTATATAACTCACATAGTTCTTGACATCGGCTGTCGGCGAGATTGGATCTCTGAACAAGTTCTTCTGTCTACAGTGCTCATCAATGCAATGCAATAGACACGTGAACAATTGATCAATGGACTACAAATCTGCTAGAAATATGCGATCGTTTTCCCGTAACAGAACATGCTGCTCAACTAGAGGAGCGCAATATCTCACTCCTTGCAAGTCTTTTGATCGCTCGGCAAAACAATGCCTGCTTGTGCTGAAGCACACTTGCAAGGTACCTTACTCGATCAAAGCGCTCTGTGCATGTTAATGGAACCACAATCGTGACCACGGATGTCAATCTTAGGCTCCGATTGGAGAGCAGTTTGTCCTCCAAATTTTCAATGCCGAATCCTTAGCTACGAAGATGGCACATTCATGTCTCGTTAGAGACCGTTTTCTTGATTGTGCAATGTGCAGACCGGTAGATATGACAATCATCAAGATGCCATTGTGTACATGACGATAAGAGGTCTATCACAGATAAGATGTTTTTCTGCAGAAGAGAACACGCAGATCAAAGCCATATGCATATAAGCTTATAGCCTTTCCGCTTTCTGTTGTTAGCACAGTAAGTGCCGTAGTGATTCTTTCGGTAGAAAGAGAAGTATGTGATGCAGAAGAGAATGGAGAGAAAGCCACTGCAAGAGCAGCTGAGGTAACATGCAAGGCATCTGATGATGGTCGCCTCTTTCCGCGTGGCTTCAACTTTCGTCTTCCTTTTGGTATCCGCTTTGCGTCCTGCTCACTCGGGCTGTCTTTCTGGTTTTAAAGCAGCTATGTCGATCTTTCTTGAGTCTGTGTCGAAGAAGGCATATCGCTGCTGTTAAAGGCAAATGGGTAGAGAGAAAGTTCTCTGAAAGCGTGTACATAAAGTATGGGCTCTCGCGGGGTTGGTTGGCTAGAAAGAGGTGAATCGTCTCACTGTTTTCCTCTCTCTTCTCTTCCTATCATAAAATCATTCTCTCTTCTCTTCCTATCATAAAATCATTTGATTTCTCTCTCTACCTACCACCGGCCCGCCATGCTGCGCAGTGCTTACCAAATTCCAATTCTATGCCTCCTCGGCCTCTCTGTTGCGAGTTCACTTACATCGCAGCTATGTGCGTGGACGCCTTGGAGAATTGTGCCTCCGTCCTCTCTCTCTCTGTCTCTCTCTCTCTCTCTTTGACACACACGCACGCACACGAATGGATCATTCATACTGTCTATCTGTCTATTTCTTTTCCTGACTGCTTCGCGATAGGCCCACTAATGCGGCCTCCCATGTGCAGGATCTCTGTAGACCATACCTTCTACTTGCGTGCTTTATGCTACCATCATACGCAGCAGCAAGCTTACGTTAGAGATCTGTACTGCATATGCGTTTCCATGTTGTAGACTTCTGTGCTATGCTCGAATCTACTTATGGTCCATGTTGTCTCTGTTTATTTGAGAGTGCAATCTCGGTTCCCTTATGTTCCGTCCGCATCTTTACTCTCCGTCCACTTTCATATGTACGCATTCTGCATTCTTTCGATAAATTATCATCGTATATGCTCCCGACTATTGCCAACAGTATACCTCACTCCTCTCTCTCTTTCAATCGTGCATCAGGCGGCTTATGTTCGCGGTCATTCTGGTATTTGTTTGGTCTGCAGAAGGCACATCGAAGATCCGTTTCGATTATCACTTTAGCTCGTGCGTTAGTGATGACGAGAAGGCCGTCCCGCGTTACTGCAGGCCTACTTCCCCAAGGTGTGGAATTTTAGCCATACATTTCTGGTAAATATAGAGTGAGGGAGCTACATTGTCTTCCCCAGGTTTGTGTGACAGTTCAGACATCACGTAAAGCTTCATCTTTTATGTTGAATGCATGAGCGCATTAAATGCTATATTTCATACCAGTAGATGCATTTTGTTCCTCCAGTCGGTTATGCGTTACGTGGGGCGTACTTCGGTCCCTAAGTTCATTGGTTTTCTCATTCTGTCTATTTCTGCGTCTTCTCTTCTCTTAATAAAGACGTGCACAAGTCATGCATATTGCATGGCAATGGTTGCCACATTGTACTTGCACACAACATGCTGGTTCTCAGGCAGGAAAGAGCCATTCCACCAGTCTCGTGTCCAATGCTATAACTGCCTGCACTCAAGTCCATGGGTGTAGCGGTTGATTCAATCCTATTAGCGCCAATGCTTCATCTAGTTGGATGTGCGCTTAACGTGGATTCTTCTAGATGCACCAATTCCAACTGTCACGTGTGATCACTCAACATCATATGTACGAGTTTCCTTGCAAGTCCTGCTTATCAGTTTCCTATCCATGTGAATCCTTATGCTAAGGACGTTCGCCTTCTCGTTCTTTTTCTGTCCACGACACTCAGTGAGGACCTTCGAACATGTTTTATATGACCTTATCCGTGTGCCTGATCTGGCATATGATGTATGATCCGGCAAAATGAATCAGGATCTATTTGGATTAGTTCGCGATCCTGAATACCCCGTACGTCCTTTCAGGCACTGTCATCATCTGGCGTGACTACGAGGCATGCAATTTATCGAACAAATGATTATCCAAGCTGTACAAATTTCTGTGCAATTTGTCAGATCCTTGCTGTTTGCACAGTAAAAACTATTTGCTGCTGCATATAGAACTTGACAGTGTCAGGCATGATGGCTAGTAAGTTGTCGCCTGCTACTCCACGATCGAAATTACAAAGAGGATCTGCATTTGAAGCAGACCGAAGTCCCACAGGGGGAAAAAGCGCATCTAACATGCTTGGGGAAAATAGTTTCAAGGCAAGTTTACTTCATTTCTGTTCTATAGTTGAAATACCTCTCTATGCTAAAATTCTGCCTGATGTTAGTTGCTTACTGTTAAATTTTCATTATTTACAGAGAAGGACACCTGTTAGCAGAGGAACAGAGCTTCTCCAGGTTCAAGAGGAGCTTGCTAAATTGAAAGAGCAATTAGCCTTGACAGAGAAATCAAAGTCCAATTTATTACAGGATTTAGCTCGTTCGAAGCGACAAGTAGAGGACCTTACTGCTAAGCTTCAGGATTCAACTGAGGTGTCAAAAATGGACAGGGTTCGGGTGGGAGAGATGGAACACTCTGGTTTTAATGGAGTTGAAGATTGGCAAATTCAGGTTGAAATGGTGAGGCAGCAATATGAAGAAGCTATAGCCGAGCTAGAAGTGAACAGAGAAACAATGGAGAACTTGAGGCACGAGCTTATGATGTCTACAGAAGCCAAAAATGAAGCTGTAAGACTTGCAGGGGAGGCCATGAATGCTGCAGAAACCACAGCAAAAAGAGTAGAGGAGTTGTCTGCAGAGCTTTTAATGGCAAGAAAATCTGCTGCAGCTTTGAACACTGCATCTAGCAAGGTGGATCGGGTGGTGAAGGATGGATCTTATTCTGTTGGATGTCCCAACCCTTTTGAAGGGACTGCACAGCCGTCACTTACTGCGAATGAACTTGACCTTTCTAATGCTGCACAGGAGGTTGACAATGGAAGAGCTGACCTGAAGCAGGAGCTCAAAATTGGTGAGACTTCCAGCAATGAAATTGAGGATGCAGAGAGAACTCGAATGCTACTTGCAATCAAGGACGAAGAGCTTAGTAATGCACTGCAAGAATGGAACATTTCAAAAGCTGAGCTGAAGGACTTGAAACAGGAGTTTGCTTTATTGCAAGCTCTTTCCGCTGAGAGTGCACGAAACTATGATACATTGCTTGCTGCAAAGGAAGTTGAGCTTACAAAGGCTCTGGAGGTGGCTGAGCTGGCAAAATTGGAGATAGAAAATTTCAAAGAAGAACTTATGATAGCCCGACCTTTATGTGATGACAGTGGACAGCACACTTCATTGTCCATTGAGGAGAACGAGCTTGTCAGAGTTGGGCAGGACATTAACCAAATAAGATCTGATGATAGATATTTGAAACAGGAACCATCCCTTATTCAACCTCTTTTAGACAGAAGTGCAAATCAGACCAATCCTTCACTTTATGGTGAGATGAATCAGCATGAAAGATCTCTGGAAGAAGCAAACCATACAAGAGTTGATGATCAGGATTTGATGCAAGGAATCGCTCCAAGAGTATTCCATGATAAAAGCAAAAAGTCTGCTGATGTCCCTCAGTATTCTGACGAAAATGACCTGCAGAAAGTATTGCAAAAGTTAAAGCAGGCAAGGTCTGAGATAGAAGATTTGAAACAGGAGCTTGCTCTGGCTCAGACACATCATTCTGAAATTACAGAACATGCTAGCCTCCAACTTGCAACAAAGGAGATGGATCTTGAGAAAGCTCTGCAAGATGCCGAACATGCAAGGTCTGAGTTGGAATGCTTGAAAAAAGATCTTGCTCTTGCTCAAGAAAGTCACAATGAGGGTGCAGAAAGGACTGGTCTTTTACTTTCTGCCAAGGACGTACAGCTTAATCAAGCTTTGGAGGAAGCTAATCAAGCAAGATCAGAGATAGAAAATTTGAAGCACGAACTTGCTTTGGCTCAGGAGTACCAGAAAAAGAATAGGATTTTGTGCACCACGATGGAGCAACTTCAAAGGGAATTAATGATTTCTAAAGAAGCTGAACTACAATCTGAAATTCGGTTTCACAGCCTTTCCTGTCATCTAGAGCAACTTACAGATGAATTGGCAACATCTAGAGAAGTTGAGAGCAACTTGAAATCTCAGCTGGCAGTGACCAATGCTGCTGTTGATGAGATGAAATCAGAAATTGTAAATGTCAAAAAGTCAGAGAAAGATGCTTTAGTTGCAGCAAGGAATTCACATATGGACTATGAAAAAGTGAATGTTGAACTGTCAAAGTTCAAACAGAAAGAGTCAGAAGATGCTGCTTCTATGTCTAAGCTTTCTGTGGAGCTCGAGGAAGCACAAACAAGATTGTCTGAAATATCTGTTGAAGGAATGACATTGAGTACACTCCTTGAGTCTCTCAAACTCGACCTTGAAAGAAGTCGAGAAGAGGTGGCAAGTTTGAAAAAGAAAGAAATGTTTGCTTCATTAAATGTGAATGCACTGGAACTTCAGCTGACAAAGCTTAAAGATTCACATGAAGAGGAGCTGACACAGCTTAACAACAGACTAGCAAGATCTGATGCAGCTTTGGAGTCCCTGAAGGTTGATTTGGAAAATAAAACTGTAGAAGTCGCTGGCCTTCTTGAAAAACAGGCAGTAGCAAATGCTAGCATTGAGGATCTCAGAATCAAGTTGATGTTCACTGAAGAAGAGTCCAAAAAGTTTAAGAACCAGGAATTCTGTGCATCTGAAAAAAATGCTGCCTTATCTCTGGAACTAAAGAATACCCAGAAAGAGCTATTAAATCTTAAAGAAAAGGAACTAAGAATGGAATATGAAATGGGCACATTAATGGATGACCTTGAAGGAAAAAAATTAGAGGTAGCTGAGCTTATGAGGAGAATCTCACGGGCAGAAGATGAGAATTCTGCTTTGAAGTCAAGATTAGAGCTTTCTGAGACTGAGCTCGCCAAGTTGAGGGAGATGGAGCTCAACATGAACTCTAAAGCTGCTGCACTGAGTGTTGCTTTGTCATCATTGAGTGAAAGTACAGACAGCAAGCTGCGTGAGCTCAAGCATAAGGAGGAAGCCGCAAATGTCAAAGCTGCTGCTCTGCATGAGGAGTTGAAACGAATTGGGTTAGAATTTGAAAATGCCTTGGCTGCTGTGAAGGTAGCAAGGGAGGATGAAACAAGGATGAGTGAATCTTTGCATTTAGTCAGCTCTGAGAAGGAGCAAGCAGTACAGGATCTGCAGGTAGCTAAAAGTGAGGCCAAAACAATTGAAGAAGCTTTAGAAGTGGCATCAAGTGAAGCAAAAAGATCACGAGAAGAGCTTCAAAAGGCATTAGAGGAGGCTCACGCTGCAGAAAAGAGGGCTGAGGAGAATGCCCAGAAGATAAATTTATTGGAGCGAAGATTGCAAATTGCAGAGGAGGGCCTTCTACTAGCCCAGGAAGAGGCCAATAAACTGAGAGAGAAACTGCATGATGCTGAGGCAGATGCCCAAATGCTGAGCAGGCAATTAGACGATGGAAGGCAGGGATCTATTGTGATCAAGGAGGAGGTTTCATCACTTAAATCAGAGGTCATGATAGCAAAAGAAAAAGCTGAGGCTGTGATTCAGGAGAATGAAGCAGCTAGAAAAGAATTGACAATCCTCAAAGAACTAGTCGACAATGTTAAATTAGCTGAAGAATCTGCTCGGCTATCATGTGAATCTGCAGAAAAGAGGTTACAAGATGCACTTATCGAGCTTGAGACAACAAGGACACATGGTTCGCTTGTGCAGGAAAAAGCCAAGTCAGCTGAAAAGGCTGCACAATTAGCACGTGAGTCGGTGGAAAGGAGGCTGCAAGAAGTTGTTGCTGAACTGGAGACAGTAAGATCTCAGGCTTCTGTGATACAAGATGAGACCCAACAACAATTAGCAGATGTTTCTAATGAGTTACCTCCTGCTGATGCTGTATTACAAGAAGACAATGAGAATTTGAAGCGGAGATTAGAAGAAACACGAAGCTGTCTAGATTCTGCCACTACAGATCTGCAATCTTCAGTCATCAAAATTGAGCTGCTCACCAAGGAGCTAGAAACCATTAAGCTAGAAAAGGAAGTGACTGACAAGACACTGTCAGAGGTGCAGAAACTTCTTGCAGATACAGAGAAGGCAAAGTCAAACATGGAAGCTGAAATCCAAAGGCTTTTGGATGGTAGCAAACAATGGCAGGCAGCTAAAGATGCAATAGATATACCTGTTCATCCGGGGACAAATGGCCGTAGTTTATCTTTTGAGCGTAGAGACAATAAGCCTCAACCAGATTCAATGGAAGATGCATTGAGTCCAGCTTCACCTGCCATAGAAGGAAGTGGTAGAGATGAAAGGGATGACCTGATGAGATGGGAAGAGAACACAACTGCATCCACATCAGTAAGAAAGGTGGAATTGCCTGAAGGTGATGAATCTTCTCCAAAAGAGGAATTAGCCTTGCAGGAAGAACTCTCAACTCTACCGACAAAGAAGAAGAAGAAGAATTTGCTAGGCAGGCTGGGCACTCTTTTAGATAAGAAGAAACATTCTCAACAGCAGATTCCCTGATGAATGTGGGTAAATTCTATGCCATCTACAATAGTCCATGCTTCTATCTCATTATTGTTTTCTTAAAGGGCCAGTCTCTATATGCGCAAGGGTTGGTATCCTTTTGCTAACAACCTCGCTGCCACTGCCCACAATGTAGCATGTATAATAGCCATGTATTATGTTACTGCACCCTGCATTTTTTAAGGTTGTGCTTTCATGGGGTGATGGATAGTACCCATATACTGAGGGTTTTTCAGCCTATGGGCCTAATTGTTTTGATTGCTTGATCCAAATGTTATATCTAATTAGTGCATTGAAACTTCCTAACGAGCTCATAGGATTGACATTTCTGTACTTTTTTTTTTGTTGAATAGGCCATACACATTGTTAATGAAAATCTCAGAGGGAAAATAAGGCATATTCTTTCCACACAGACCCAGGAAACATAAATTTATACATTACAGTGCCTTCTGAAAAGTTTTGTTTTGACAGAAGATTGTAGATTCTCACATCATTGTAGGTCAACACATGCTGGGTTCTCTCCTCTTCAAGGAAAAGTATTTTACAGTCTTGACATCCTTTCATCCACATATTGCGAAATGGCGCATACTTTGGTGTGCATCTCGATAACCATAGGGAAAGCTTTTTACACAATTGTGACAGTCAATCCGTTTTTGGTGACCCCATCAATAATGTATGTATGTACATATCCATGTATGTATGTATGTATGTATGTATGTATGTATGTATGTATGTATGTATGTATGTATGTATGTATGTATGTATGTATGTATGTATGTATGTATGTATGTATGTATGTATGTATGTATGTATGTATGTATGTATGTATGTATGTATGCATGATTGCATGCATGCATGCAGGCAGGCAGGCAGACAGACAGGCAGGCAGGCCAGCAGGCAGGCAGGCAGGCAGGCATGCAGGCATGCATGCATGCATGTATGTATGTATGTATGTATGTATGTATGTATTTATGTATGTATCTTACATGTATGTATCTTACATGTATGTATGTATGTATGTAATATGTATGTACGTATGCATGCATGCATGTATGTACATATGTATGCATGTATGTGTGTGTGTGTGTATGTATGTATGTATGTATGTATGTATGTATGTATGTATGTATGTATGTATGTATGTATGTATGTATGTATGTATGTATGTATGTATGTATGTATGTATGTATGTATGTGTGCGTGTGTGTGTGTATGTATGTATGCATGTATCTTTGTATGTATGTATGTATGTATGTATGTATGTATGTATGTATGTATGTATGTATGTATGTATGTATGCATGTGTGTGTATGCATGCACATATGTATGTATGCATCCATCCATGCATCCATGTATGTATGTTGTTAAGAGAAACTATATATTATGTAAAAATTGTTCTTATCCATGTGCAAACCTTCTCCATTATAGGCACACACATAGCTCTATTGGAATAATGGTTACAATAGGTGACTAGGCTTTCTTTCTTTGCTGCTTAGAAATGTATTAGGTATTTTCAAATATGGATATTGCTTCATTGAATGGAAGGTTTATTGATATAGATTTGAAAGACTTGCAGTCTATGCATGTGTTTGAGAAGAGGCTCTACAAGATTGAGTATATGACAGTGATGGTGATGGATCAAAGATTACATTATCATCATTGGCAAACATGATAATTAAAGTTCCTTAGTAAATAGAAACTGCACATACTCATTTGATATAGCTGAGGTATCCATATGCCCCATCATCTATTTAGTGGTATCGTAGCCACAAAAACTAGCTTGGATAAATCAAGAAAACTCAAGAAGATATGTTAAATGTTTGGAACAACTTGAGAGGTAATGAATATGTGGTATCCTTCCTACATCAGATAATATTGTACCTCCAGAAGGGGTATTGCAGTTTTTCCAAGGAAATTAAACTGCTTTGTGTCTTGTTGAGTGTTTCAACACCTCGTCTCTGAATTCTCCCTTATTTCCAAGTATAATAGAAAGTAAAAATCTTTGTTTTCCACTTGACAAAGGCATCCCAAAAATTCAGTGTGTTGAACATATGCACCTGTTGAAGTACGAGAGAGAGAGAGAGAGAGAGAGAGAGAGAGAGAGAGAGAGAGAGAGAGAGAGAGAGAGAGAGAGAGAGAGAGAGAGAGAGAGAGAGAGAGAGAGAGAGAGAGAGAGAGAGAGAGAGAGAGGCTTAAAATAAGCCTCCTTGATTGCATCAAAGTGTTTTTTATAATGAATAACATGTATGCAGCACATAGTTCTAGATCAACCATATGCTAAATTTGTGTTTTGTAGCATCATAAGAGGAAAAAGACTGAGCTGTAAGATGCAAGATGTTTGAGAGAATACATCTTGGAGTTCCCTTTGAAGCTAGGAGTTCATTAGTACTTAGGAATTTCATCATATCATCATAATTTGAGGACGCTTTAAAGCTCAAAGTGTACTATAAAACTTCAACTTGACCGATTGCACTTGATTCCAAGAGAATATGTAACTTGCGTTGGAGATCTAATTTCTTGATGCAGTGTGTTACATATCATCTATCCACTTTAGAACGCTCTACAGTTGATTCTCTCCCATTTAGTTATGAATATCACCCGGAAGTATGATATCTCTTGTGCTCATCCACCGAAAGAGATCCAAATAATTCCTTCTACTAAGGCCTACATATCATGTAATAATGGATCATCAAAACGTCCAAGACAAAAGGCAATCAGAGATCAGCAAGACTTAAAGTCCAATGGTGGATGATGATTCAAGTACTTCTATTATCAATTCTTCTCCTTCATTCCCTTCTTCATCCCTCTACATCTTTGCTTAACTTGAGTCCCTCTACTCCCATCTTTTGTCCCTATGTTTTGAAGTTTCCTAATAGTTGGTGAGCTTGACATTAAGGAGGGGGAGCTAGAGCAACAAGGATGGCCGAAGTACTACTTCAATTCTTGTAAACAGATGTTCTTTGAGAGCAAAAGTATTAACATAGCTTGAGAAGGTTTTCCTGTACAAGTGGGCCAATTCCAAGGGTGAAATGTCAAATGCTACCTCAAATGATTTGATTCTAGTTTCTACTTATTCCATCTTGGCCTTCATGAAATGACTAACAACGAGAAGATCATGTGTGAGCTCCACTATGGTGCCTAGATTGCTAAGCATTTGCAAGACACTTGGAAGGATATGAAACAATATATTTTGAAAGGATTTGCATATGAAGACCTCGACAAAGTCACCAATGCCTCATCCTTGAAGTGGATTAATTTGACCAAGCACATGCCCATCCTATGCGCCTAGTTTCATTTGAAAGTCAATTTGAGGAATTGACTCTATTTGATCAAAAGATTATAGTCCCTGAGAAGGTTTGTTTGTTTCTTCAAGCAATAGATCTGAGCATCATATGAAGATTTGTATCCTGACCTTCATGATGAAGATTCTCAAATGTATCTGAAACAAGAATAGGATCATTGTAAAGCTATAATGTGAAATTTATGCATGGATGAAGTGCTCCATGGATGCAGGCTTAACAACAAAGCTTGAAGAGGAGGACTTAGAATCTACACAAAAAGAAGGCTGCTAGAATGCATCAAGTCTCGAGCTTAGTATTTTGGACATGGTAAAATAAGTTAGTGATTTTAATTTTTCTACTATCAATCATGAGTGTGTGCTACATGAAGAAGATACTTTAGTAGTGGATTCCTATATTAAAAAATTCAAACAGGATGAGGAGGTCATTTCCCATTTTAAAGGAAACCAAAATCAACAACCCCAAGTACTACAAACAAATCATACCACATTTGCAAATCACTATGAGCTAACATCTTCGACGACTTGCTATTTCCAAGTGTGGAATATTCTACTCAAAACTATGTAAGTATAAAGTCAAGTTATGATGCAAACAAAGATGTATATGTAGGAAATGGTAATGATGTAGATGTAGTTCTTGAAGAGTTGATGGCAAGATTGGTTATGAATAATATTTCTATGTAGGAAAATAATAACATGTTGGTACAAGAAGAGTCTTTTGTGGCCCATGTAATAGCTATCAACACATAAGATGACGTGTCATATGTGTTTGAAGATAATGACGACATAATTCAAAATGCTAAAAGTAGAACTCATGTTGATATTAAGAATGTACCTGATGAGTGTGCATATATTGATGCAATTCCCAATTTTGATGTAGCTACTAGATTTGAGGATATTTTTACAAATGACTTTGCTTATGCATTTAAAGATAATGCAATGGATGTATGTTTAAATGATGTTATGTAGGAAAGCTGTGATGCAAGCTTCCTTATCGCTTGGCATCAATTTTTCTCAAGGTATTACACATGCAAATAAGTGTGCAAGTGGTTGGATAAACTCATGAACTAGATAATTCTTACTCACATGTTCTTCAAACATTTTAACAAGATGTATGCGATGCAAATATGTCTAGCATTTATTCATCGCTTCCTCAATTGCCACATGCTAGAGGATGTGTAGGTTAAAGGGAGTGAATTTAAAGAGAGAAATGATCTACCTTGTGGAAATTCTTCTTACCCATCTACAAACTTTTTACACTATGTGTGCACACATAGGTCTACTAGAACAATGGTTACAATAAGTGATTAGTCTTTCTTTATTTTCTTCCAAGAAATGTATTAGGTACATTGTAACAAGCATGTACATTGCCTTATTAAAATCAAGGTCTATTGATGTATTTGAAAGACTTGTGGTCTATGCATGTGTCTTGAAGAGTCTCTACAAGATTGCATATATGATATTGATGTTGATGGATCAAAGTCTACATTATTATCACTGATAAATATGATAATGAAAGTGTCCTAGTAAATAGCAATTGTGCATATACATTCCATATTTCTAAGGTAGTCAAAATGCCTCATCATCAATTTTATGGTATCAGAGCAACAAGAAAGAGCTTGGATAAATAAAGAAAATTCAAGAAGATATTTTGAATGTGTGGAACAACTTGTGGAATATATGGGAGCCTTCCTACACAAAATAACATTCTACCTCCAAAAGGGGTATTGGAGTTATCATTTGTATCTGATGTTTAGTTTGGATCCATATTCAAGAGCACATGCTGAGATGAGCATTAGTCTTCAAGAATAAGTGTGACATGTGCTAGTCGGATATGGATGTTTCCAATTAAAGAACATGCAACAAAAACTAGTTGGGGAAAAATATGGCCGTTGATTTGTTTCCATCCACATAACTTTTTTTGCATAAAAAGATTATTGACCTCTATGATGTAGAAATGTTCTATAAAACAAAAGGAGGTAGATCCTAGGAGAAGCAAGGGTGTAGGTATTAGAGAGGAAAGGAGATACGGTCTTACTTATCAATGTTGTAAATTAGATAGGCATCATAGAGGAAAGGAGATATAGTTGAACTCAACAATATTATAAATTAGATCGTTTCATGTTTTTGTGTCTTTCAATACTAAGTTTTTGAAAAAAATTCCTTTCTTTTAGCCATAATTGAAAGAATCCATCTTTCATTTGCATGATGGAAAAGGAGACCAAGAAGATCAAAGTTATTCTTAACTAGCCACACCCCAAAACAATATTGGAGTTACGAAGTTTTAAGGGGTTATTAGGATATTTTAGAAACTTTGTGTCAAACTTTGCAAAGGTATGAGTCCCATTATATAAAAAATTGAAGGAAAAACCTAAACGCCTTAGTTGGGGGAAGGAACAAGAAGAAAGTATGGAACAATTAAAGAATGCTATCGCATCAACCCTAGTTCTACAATCTTTTGTGGTCGGGACAAATGCAAGTAAGCTTGGAACTTAAGCAATTCTTAGTCGGAAAGATTAATCAATTTCTTTTGAAAGTCAAAATCTGAATCCAACTCAAAAAATTTCTTCTATCCATGAAAAGTGTTGGTGCATGAAGCAAAACTAAGTGCTTGACTAATGCACATTGAAATTCTCTTGATTTATGAGGCATAAATATACATCCTTTGCAGTATATGCTTTGGATGTATCCACGGTTGAATATATAGTTTTATCTTAGACAATAAAAGAGATAAATGGAGGGATTCTCGTGGACTTTGGGGGATCCAAAAGACGTGAATTCATTTGGATTCAAATCTCAAACCATCCCCTAAAAGTTAGGATCACTTTTAGGTGAAATCTCTAACACTCATCAAGTCAAAAAGTGTATATTGCAAGTATTAGAACAGATTAGAGCTGATCATCATGTTGATATATTTAGGTAGTGATGTGTGTGAACACTCTAGGACCGCCGGGGCACTTTTTTCCCTCTTTAGGAGGTTTTTTTCCCCCGGCTTGTATATACGCCTATTGCCCTAATGGGCTACTTATCTTTGTACATTCTCTAGTAATACATTCAGTCTTGTGTGTTGTGCTCCAAGCTTCTTCCTCCTCCTTGTGCTGTTCGCGTGCTTCCGCAGACGTCTAACTCCAACAATTGGTATCAGAGCAGGTCGTTGATTCTTCTAGGGCGCCGTCGACACTCCTCCGTTTGCAGTCTCAGATTCGCACAAAATTTGGTGAGCATACTCAGGGTGTTTTCGAGATCAAAACAGCTTCGTTCTGTGGTGCCGAAATCGCGATCTGAGCTCGTTTCGGCCTCCGAACGCACTATCGCAGTGCTTGTGCAGGCTATTTCGTCCTTTTGTGCCAAAGGTATATACCAGTTTCTGTTCGCCAGTTTAAGCGTCTCGAAGTCTGCTACAGGTCTAGCAGAACTCGTCTGGGCAGTTTTGTTCAACTTTTTGAGATACAGTCAATTTTCTGCATCAAGGTATTTTAGTCACCGGCCATGGCTGAAAGCAGTGATGTATTCCGTATGTTGGCTGTTGAGGATAAGTTGGATGGTACCAACTACCCATTATGGGCTTATATGATGCGACATGTATTGGTTGTAAAAGGATTGTGGAACATTGTGCAGGGTGTTGAAAGACGTCCTGTTACACCTGTAACGACAGGTACTGCAAATACAGGTGTTGGAGCTGATGAAGATGGTGTCGAAGATGATATTCCGCAGATTCCTGTTCGTGCTGCTGTTTCTGTTGCACCTACTGCAGAGCAGATTCGTTGGGATGGCAGAGATGCCCAGGCACTTGCATTGATAGCTTTGTCTGTCAAACGTGCCATTATTCCTCACATTCGCTCTTGCAGAACAGCAAAGGATGCTTGGGATACACTTACCACTTTGTACCAGGCTAGGAATGAGGCTCGTGTTGCTTACTTCCGAAAACAGTTGGAGAGTGAGCACATGAATGAAGGTGATTCGATGGACAGTTTTCTTACAAAGATCAAAGACCTGAAGGAACAATTGATTTCTGCTGATGAGGTTATACCAGATAGCTCACTTGTGCAGACCGTTCTGAATGGCCTTCCTGATTCATATCAGAGTTTTGCCTCTACTCTTCGATTGATGATGAAAGGCAATCCGAATGCCTTGTCATTTGAGGAATTAGTCTCTGTTCTGTTGCAGGAAGATCAGTCCAGGCAGAACAGGTCCATTATGCGTGTTGC
This sequence comes from Ceratopteris richardii, assembly GCA_020310875.1. Taxonomy (NCBI): domain Eukaryota; kingdom Viridiplantae; phylum Streptophyta; class Polypodiopsida; order Polypodiales; family Pteridaceae; genus Ceratopteris; species Ceratopteris richardii. The sequence continues at coordinate 129,222,597 of CM035414.1, forward strand.
AGATCAAGCTTTCCTGGCTAGTCAGAAGGGCAAAGGAAAATGGAGCTCTTCTACTAGTCAGCAGAAATCTACAAATGCTGCACAATCGAAGAACCAGGATAAAGATGGGAAGAAATCAGAAAAGCAGAAATTGTTCTGCAAGTACTGTAAAGGAAATGATCATATTATAAAGAACTGTCCAAAACTGGCTGCTAAAGAGGCAAAGAAGAAAGAGGCTGGAATGGTTGTTGCAGAGGCCTCTACACCAAAAACAGAGTCTGCAAATCTTGTGCAGGAAGAAGAATGGGCGTTTACTACTGTTTGCAGTTTTGACCCATCTTCTCATGATCAGTGCATGTCTGCAGTAGACTCAGATGTTTGGTACTTTGACAGTGGGGCAACCAAACATATTACCTCGCAGCGCAGTTTCTTCTCTTCACTCGAGCCTGCCCCTACACGGAATACTGTCACATGCGCCAATAACTCCTCTTATCCTGTTATGGGAGTTGGTAAGATCATTCTGACTACTGCTGATGGTAGTTCTTTCACTTTGTCAGATGCTTTATTTGTGCCAGGGATAAAAAAGAACCTGTTATCAGTTTCTGCATTAGCCAAGATTGGCTTGGTTGTGAAATTCGTTGATGACAGGTGTACAGTCCATGATCTCTCAAATGGCGATGTGATTATTGCTTCTGGCATTTTATGTCGTGGGCTGTATAAGCTCATAGACTATGAAAAATCTGTGAATGATTCGGCATGTGCAGTTCATGATTCTCAGGCTATGTCAGATGCAAAGCTTTGGCATGCACGCTTTGGTCATCTGAATTTTGCTAGTTTGTTACGCCTGCAGAAATCTGAAATGGTGTCCTCTTTGCCCAAACTTGAGGCACCTGGAAAACATGTTTGTGAAGGCTGTATTTTGGGCAAAATGCAGCGTTCTTCCTTTCCAAAAGATGGTTCAGTTCGGGCTATGCAGAAATTGCAGCTTGTACATAGTGATGTCTGTGGTCCTATGCAGACACCCTCTTTTGGAAATTACCTTTACTTCGTGACTTTCATTGATGATTTTTCCAGGCATGCATGGGTATATCCACTCAAAGCAAAGTCCGAAGTGTTCATGTGCTTCAAATAGTTTTTGGTTTTGGCTGAAAATCTGTCAGCATGTAAAATGGGCACCCTCCGTTCTGATCGAGAGGGGGAATATATGTCTTCAGATTTTAATGCATTTCTGGCTGAACGTGGGATAAAACACCAGTGTATAGTGCCGTATACACCTCAACAGAATGGAGTTGCTGAACGAAAGAACAGGTCACTCATGGAGATGGCGAGGTGCATGGTCAAAAGTCAGGCTTTACCACATAGTTTCTCGCTTGAGGCTGTCATGTGTGCAGCATATGTACTGAACAGGTGTCCCACGAAAGCGTTGCAGTCTATCACTCCATATGAGGCTTGGCATGACCGCAAGCCATCTGTTGCTCATCTGCGTGTTTTTGGTTGTTTGGCATATGCATTAGTGCCTGAACAACATCGCAGAAAATTGGATGATAAGGCAGTAAAATGTATTTTTGTTGGGTACAGTTCTGAAAGTAAAGGCTATCGTCTGTATCATCCACAGACTAAACGCATTCTGGTTAGCCGTGATGTTGTCTTTGTGGAAGATGCTATTCAGCCATTGCTTTCATGTACTAAGGAGACATCTGTTAGCTCCAAAGACATGTATGATACTTTGATGCCTCTTTTTACAGGTGGACAGGCTAGCGCTGGTCCTAATGAGGCAACTTCTCAGCCTTTGCAGGTTTCATATGATGATGTAGATCATGCCATTTCTGATGCAGATTTACATGATGCACTTGTTGATGAGAGAGCTGATATTGAACAGGCAAAAACTATGCCAAAATGGCTGGTGAAGACTTTGCGTGACAGCAAATTAGATGCACCTTTGTCATATCGTACTCGTTCAGGCTCTCATAGTACCTCCTTTGCATCAGATTGCTATGCTATGGCTGCATCTAGTCTCTGTGATGAGAATGAGCCTGTTTCTTTTGATGAAGCACAAAATTCAGAAAATTGGATGGCTGCTATGCAATCTGAATATGATGCTATAATGAAGAATGGTACATGGTCTTTATGTGACTTGCCTCCTGGCAAGAAGGCCATTGGCACTAAGTGGGTATACAAGCTGAAGCGTAAACCTGATGGTACAATTGACAGGTATAAGGCTAGGCTTGTTGCAAAGGGTTATGCGCAGGAAAGAGGCATTGATTTTGATGAGACCTTTGCACCTACATGCCGTATGACTACTGTTCGGAGCATTTGTGCACTTGCAGCCCATCATGGTTGGAATGTACATCAGTTGGACATTAAAACAGCATTTTCTGAATGGTGACTTGCATGAAGAAGTGTATGTTTTTCAGCCCCGTGGCTTTGTGCAGAAAGGGCATGAAAACCAGGTGTGCAGGTTAAAGAAGGCGTTATATGGTTTAAAGCAAGCACCACGTGCTTGGTATGAAAAAATACATGCCTATCTGATTGCACATGGTTTTGAGAACAGTCCAACTGAAAGCACCTTATATGTTAAGCGTGCTAATGATGTGCTTTTGATCATTGTTGTCTATGTAGACGACATGCTGCTCACTGGTCCTCTTGAGAAGCATGTTGCTGATTTCAAGGCTGATTTGCATGCCTCATTTGAGATGTCTGATTTGGGGCATTTGCATCACTATTTGGGCATTCAGTTTATGCAAGTTGATGGTGGAATGGCTTTGTGTCAAACGAAATATATTGACACATTATTGCAGCGTTTTGGCCTTGAAGACTGTAAGCCTATTGCCACTCCTATGGAAACAGGTTTATGATTGAGTCTTCATGATGCTGGAGATGCATTTGATGCCGTTCTCTATCAGCAGGCTGTTGGATGCTTGATTTACTTATGCATTACTCGGCCAGATATTCAGTTTGCTGTCTCACAGATGAGCAGGTTTATGCATTGCCCAGGAGTCACGCATTGGAAAGCGGTTAAGCGCATCTTTCGCTACTTGAGTGGTACTCGGCTACTTGGGTTGTTTTATCCCAAGGGGGGATCACTACCGCCAGATTTGCATGCTTTTTCTGACTCAGATTGGGCTGGTTGCTATGACACTCGTGTGTCCACCAGTGGTTTTTGCTTCATGCTTGGTAGCTCATGTATATCTTGGTTGAGCAAGAAGCAGCCTACTGTGGCCACTTCCCGTTGTGAGGCTGAGTATAGGGCAGCTTTCACAGCGACTGTTGAGTGTGTGTGGCTCAGACGCCTTATGACTGATTTGGGTGTTGGTCAGTCTTCTGCCACCACCATCTTCACTGACAGTCAGAGCGCATTGGCAGTTGCGAGGAACCCTGTGTTCCATGCTCGCACTAAGCACATTGAGCTGCATTATCACTATGTCAGGGAGAGGTTCTCTGCTGGGGAGATCAGCTTGGCATATGTGCCCACGCAGGAGAACATTGCAGACCTTTTCACGAAGGCTCTGCCTAGGGAGAAGTTTGAAGCTTTCCGCAAAGCTTTGGGCTTACTTCCTTTTGTGGAGTGATTTCCACATAGCTCGGCACTTCCTTATACATGAGTGCCAGCTCCTTGTTCACCGCATCACTCCCAGGGGGGATTTGTTGATATATTTAGGTAGTGATGTGTGTGAACACTCTAGGACCGCCGGGGCACTTTTTTCCCTCTTTAGGAGGTTTTTTTCCCCCGGCTTGTATATACGCCTATTGCCCTAATGGGCTACTTATCTTTGTACATTCTCTAGTAATACATTCAGTCTTATGTGTTGTGCTCCAAGCTTCTTCCTCTTCCTTGTGCTGTTCGCGTGCTTCCGGAGACGTCTAACTCCAACACATCACACTCATCTTGAGTGAAATTTGTATTAATTCAAAGATAGAGGAGTCCTCCTCACTCTCTTTGTATCATATGTCCATTAGCAATACATTTTCTACTTCATCCTTATTGGTTTATGAATCTCTATTACATGTTACAATACATTGAGCAACTCTGTCAAGTTCTCTAAGTAATTTCTCTGTGTGTGAGCACTCATTGTTCAATCCATTTCTTGTATCACTTATCTCAGAATGTAAAAAGCATTTACACAAATTTTCATAACCATTGGGTTCATAGATCTTGCGTTATGAGTAAATCTATGTGACCGGGTCTGTGTATCATCTTCTTCCTGAAAAATGGGGATTACGACTGTGACTTCTTATGCATATTTCTCTAAGTGTAGTCATCTTAAATTCAGGAAATAACTTAGTATACCTTGATTAAAACATCATTTGAAAGTGTACAAAAGGTCTCAGGTTAATTGTTACCAAGTTGTGAGTTGTGAGTAAAACACTGAGAGACTTCTTCCATAATAGAACTTATTTGTTTTGACATAGAATTTTTGAAATGATTCTCCAAAGTACTATAGTGATCTGAATGCATATATTGGAAGCTTAGGGAGTCCATTAAGGTTCTATAAAGTTATAAAGGTTGGTCTAGAGCAAGATTTTTCCAAGACCATCTCATCCTTGTACACTATCCATCACCACCTCATAGTGGTATGAGAGCATAGTCAAAGATTAGGCATTATGGGTGATGAACTCCCCTCATGTATCAAAAAATTGGATCAAAGAAATTACTCAGTATGGTCTCTAAGAATGGAGAGTTAGTTTCAAGGAAGAAACCTATATGGATATATCTTAGGAGATGAGATAATGTCAATACTCAAAAACAAGGGACATCCAAATCAAGAGGAGCAAGAAAGGTTGAATACATGGTGTGCAAAGGATGCTTTGGTAAGGTCATATATTCTCAATTCTATCTCTGATTTGTTACTTCCTCATATTAGGAATTGTAAGACCTCTCAAGATACATGGAATGCTTTAGAATCATTCGTCTCCTCAAGAATCAGTTATGGATGGAGTTTGCAATGCTCAAGAAGATGCCCAAGCAAAGTGTGATTGATTTTGTCACCAAGATGAAGGAGTTTGTAGATCAACTTGGAAGCATTGGAGAATTCCTTGAGGAAGAGTACATTGTGAGGCAAGTCATAAATGGGATCAAGGCAAAAGACAAATGAGAAGCCTTCACCACAGCCATGGATAGAAACATGGATATGCAAATGACAGATTTCAATACACTCGTGGGGCAACTTTTTTCACGAGTAAGGAGATAAGGAAGAGAGCTCACACACACACTCTCACTCTCAAGGAGAAGCACACACACAGATTGAGGCAAGGAAGAATGATCTTCTTCTTCTTCTTCTTCTTCTATTACATAAAAGGAATGTACAAGAATGACCTAAAAGCAAGAATACAACAAGTGCAATATATATAGATCAGTACATAAGAAAAAAACCTAATATCCGCGAATGAGTGAGCTGGCAAGAAACAAATGTGCCATCACTCTCAGTAGATAAATTTAATAAAGCTCAATGAAGTATCCCTGACATATATCGGTATGACCACTATACATGTCAGAGAAACGAAAAACTGGTACGTGTCATCCTGGATCATCACATGTTGAGCTTGATATCTCAACACTCCCCCTCAAGCTCAACGCCATATCCTGTAATCCAAGCATCTCTCGAAACTTCTTTAACTTCTCAGCTCCAAGTGCTTTGGTGAAAATATCAGCAACCTACTCATCTGTTCTCACATAAACAAGATCAATATTGTTGGTGCATACCAATCACCAATTGAAGGCTTGGAAGATCAAATGATGAAGGAAGAATCAATTCCTAAAGTGTGGAAGAAGATTACAATCAGAAGACAAGAGAAGTGTACACATATGTACATTAGCATAGTCATAGATGACTTAGATCTTTTGTTCAGTAAGAATTATGTACAAATTATCTATAAATACCTTGAGAAAAGTCGGGGCATGTATGAGAGCTTATGTGACATTAGTTAGAAGTCAAGAATGAGGAGGATAGAAGTCATAAGATAGAGGAAAGTGAATTTGAGTTAGCTCTCATCACTCAGTTGTATTTTTCTCTGAGTAAATGAAAAATTTTGCGCCCGATGTTTCTGTGTGTTCTCCTTCTACAGTAGATCAATTGTGGAATGCTTTTGTACAAGTCTAAGTTGAGAGTTGCTTGACCTCTGTGCAAAGTTTCAGCTTCCAATTGTAATCAGGCTGAGTGAATTAAGTGTAGGAACATTCATATGTGAAGCATGTTCACTAGTTCCTAAAACAGGCGCAGATTTCGAAGTCAATGTTTTGGTCATTTCTCCTAGCACAGTGTAAAGTTTTGCATGAGTGAGGGCTTAATCTTTAAGTTGGAAGATAAGCTACTTATGTCTAGAAGCATTTTGTAAAACGGGTTCTATTCAAGGAGAACCAAGTCTTAAAAGTTACAGGTGTAAAGTCGACTGTTCTGAGTAACAGTTTCTGACATAGGTAACTTGTGAAATCAATTTCTCAAGTTATACTTAATCTTTTGGAGTAATTCAACTTGGAATAGTTGCGCAATTTCTAGGAGATGATTGGTACAAAGTTTCATCAAAAACTTTACAGATTTGATAGGTCAATGTGAATGAACAATGCAGCAGACTTTTCTGTGTATCATCTTCTTCACAGATTTGTTAATTTCTGATAAGTTAGAAATTGATCCTCTAAATTAGTGGAGTGTTTGACTTATTCTTGGTATAGAGGTGCTCTAATCACAAGAGTAAGTTGTTCTTTTGGAGATTAACATTCTCCATCAGTGGTATCAGAGCAGGAGACATCAATTTCAAGAAAAGAAGGATCCCGACTGCTGCAGATTCAAGAGATTCAACATTTGAAGGATCAAGAAGTGGAAGCTTGGAGTCAAAGCTTGAGGAGAAGACAAATTGACATCAAGAAAGGCAAAAGGAGTTCAATTTGAAGTAAAGGTACATACATTGTTTGTAAAGCTTGAAGTTTCAATACACAGGTGGATACAAGATGGGAGAAAGCTTGCAGATTGATAAGCTAGATAGGGAGAACTATCCAGCATGGTCCATGAGGATGGAAGCACACCTCATGAGCAAAGATCTTATATCATTTATTACAGGAGATGAAGAAAAACCAGAGTTTGTAGATCCAAGTATTCCTACTAGGGAAGAACTTGCAATGTTGAAGACTTGGATGAGAAAGGATGCTCAAGCAAGGAGCATCATCTACATGGCTGTAAATGATTACCTTTTACCTCACATCAGAGGTTTGGAAAGTGCCACAGATGTTTGGAATGCCTTGGAAGAGCATTTCCAAAATACAACTAAGTCAAGGAAGTCCTCACTATGGGCTGAGTTCACAACCTTCAAGAAGAAGAGCTCACAATCAATTTCAGATTATGTGGCAAGGATGAAAGATATTGCAGATAGCTTGGGAGCAGTGGATGAAGATATTGAAGAAGAAAAGTTGGTAAGACAAATACTTACAGGTCTAAGAGGTGATGAGAAGTGGAAGCCTTTTATATTGTCCATAGAGTTGTCACTTGATCACTTTACTCCTGACCTTAATCAATTGCTAGGACACATGCTAACCTTTGAGCAGGATCTTAAAGGAGACAATGATAGAAGTACAAGTCAAGCTATGTACTCCAAAGACAAGAAAAAGAATGGCAAAGGAAAGCAATCAAATGATGATGAAGGGAATTCAAATCAAGCCAACTTTACAAAAGGGAAGACAAATTTCAGAGGTAAAGGAAGAGGAGGTAAGAACAAAGATAATACTAAAGCTTGTTGGATTTGTGGCAGAACAAATCATTTGGCAAATGATTGTTGGTATAACAATCAAAGTGGAGGATACAACAATCAGAATTATAGTCAAAGAGGTAGAGGAGGCAGAAACCAAAGAGGCAACTTCAGAGGAAGAGGTGGTAGGACATCATATGGTAGAGGAGGTGGAAGAAACTTCCAATCTCAGTCCTACAACAATAATTATTACAATTATGCATCAGATCAGAAGGATGACATGACTCTTATCTTGAATGCAACTCATGAATCAATGGGAGAAGATCAAAGAGTGTTTTATATTGACTCAGGGTGCAGCAACCATCTGAGTGGGAATCTATCCTTGATGACTGATATGGAAGCAAGGGTGAATGGACATACAGTCCAAACAGGTGACAATACCAAACATAAAGTGGAGAGTATTGGATCAGTGAAGACAAAGAGTGGAAGTACACTTCTGAGTAAGGTACTTTATGTTCCTACTATTCCTAAAAATTTGATAAGTGTAGGGCAAATTGTGGAGAAAGGATATGAGGTAAGATTCACAAATGATGGTGTTTATGTACAAGATCCAAATCAGGGATATAGAAACATAATTGCAGGTAAAAAGGAAGGAAGATTGTTTACTCTAAAAGTCCAAGGTAATGTGGGACATGCATTGTTTACCTATGGAGGTCAAAAGGTGTCTGAATTAGACCTATGGCATAAGAGGCTAGGTCATTTCAATGAGAGAGCTATAAAGGAGATGTCAAAGAATCAGGTGGTGCTTGGATTGCCAAACATTGAAGGGCAACATATGGTGTACAAGTGTGAAGCTTGTCAATTAGGTAAAGCACATAAGAGTTCTTATAACAAATCAGGGTACAAGCATTCAAATATGCTTGAATTGGTTCATACAGATGTATGGGGACCCTCAAGGGACTATAGCATAAATGGATCCAGATATTATGTGTTGTTTGTTGATGATGCAACCAAGTGGATTACTTTGTATGTAATCAAGGATAAATCAGAAGTTTTCAGAACATTCAAACATTTCCATGCTTATGCAGAAAGGATCACAGGACAAAAGCTAAAGAGGTTAAGATCAGATGGAGGGGGAGAATATTTCTCAAAAGAGTTTGATGATTATTTGTGGAATGCAGGTATCAAAAGAGAAGTGACTTGCAGGTACTCCCCTCAACAAAATGGAGTAGCAGAAAGGAGGAATAGGACTCTTGTAGAGTTTGCAAGAGCCATGATGAAGGAAAAGAATTGTCCAAATTACTTATGGGCAGAGGCCATTAACACTGCAACATACCTTGTGAATAGGTTGCCTTGCAAAGCTTTGGATGGAGGAACCCCTTATGAAGCATGGTGGGGTAAGAAGCCTAGTCTTGATCATTGCAAAGTATTTGGATGTATTGCATATGCTTATGTTCCTTCACAATTAAGACATAAGCTAGAACCAAAAGCAGAGAAGTATGTGTTTATTGGATATGATGATAGACAGATGGGTTACAGGTTGTGGAGTCCATCCACAAAGCAATTTCTTGTTACTAAAGATGTAACATTTGATGAGCAAAACATGTGGTATACAGGATCACCAAATGAGTATGCAGGTGTTGAAGAAATACAAAGGAAAGGAAAGGCAAAGGTAAAAGTTTGTGAAGAAATTGTTGATGAAGTTGACTCTAGATGTAGAGTGCAGGATCATGTAGAAGAAGGGCCAAGATTTGATCCAGAATCAAATGAGGCTGAAACTTCAAGAAGTGCAGAAATCAGGAGATCTACAAGAGAAAGGAAAGAGCCTATAAGGTATAGCTATGATACATCTTTCCTAACAACAAAAGATTATGCCTACATTGTGAAAACAGAAGAAGATCCAACCACTTATGAAGAAGCCAAAGGTAAACAGAATTGGGAGAAGGCAATGCAGGAAGAGTATGATGCTCTACTTGAAAATGAAACTTGGGAATTAGTACCAAGACCAAAGAATCAGAAGGTCATTGGATGCAAGTGGGTATATAAAACAAAGAGGTTTGCAGATGGTAAGGTGTCTAGATATAAGGCTAGACTTGTGGTTAAAGGTTATGCCCAAACTTATGGGGTAGATTATGTTGGAAGTGAGGTAGGCCTTTAGGCTCATGTCACAGGTCCATGGTTCCATAGTTCCATTCATGTACAACATTAATTCCAGCAATCTTCCATATCGACAAAACATGAACATACCACAACTTAATCATACAAATGATGAGATAAAGATAGAGAAAGAATAGACGTCATGTGTAAGGTGTTACGTAAGCCAGCGCTTACTCATAGTATCATATATACCAATGTTCAATGTACAATGTGGGAGCTAAACTCTCAACCACTCTATGTGATGAGAAATAGATGAATGTACAATGTAACATACATATTCAGATGTATGGGCAGTAATCTGAATATACATGAGATGTGTGACCTTATAGGTTATAGAAGAGTGAATATGAGTGACTGAAAGAGGAAGGATCAGTATGAACGGAAATCCTCAAACTCATGTGAACACACCTTCTCAAACACCTCATAAAAATATGCATAAAGCATATACGTACTGATTCTCTTGTACCTATGCCGAATAGGACTCCTCCTGATATGAACGCCACAGCCTCCATAAACTTCAAGTAGTACCTGTGTGCATAAAGAGAATATGTACCTGAATACTTTAACACGTACATTGCTGGGAGCGGGATTTGAACCCGCGTGGTCACGATGGGAGGACTCTTAGCTAGCCACGTCGCCAACTCCGTTCGCTGTTATAAAGACTAGCCTTGAGTTCTATACATGCTAGAAACTTAGAATATATTTTGACCAATTGGGATATGCACAATATGACATTGTTTCCAACAGATTATGATGAAACCTTTAGTCCTGTTGCTAAGATGTCTACAATTAGGACATTGATTGCTATTGCTGCTTGCAAGGGATGGAAATTATCACAATTGGATGTGAAGAATGCATTTCTTAATGGTTACATTGCAGATGAAGTATATATGGAGCAACCAGAAGGCTTCATGGAATCAATTGGATCAGATTATGTGTGTAAGCTCAAGAGCTTTATATGGGTTGAAGCAAGCCCCAAGAGCTTGGAATTACAGATTGGTCAAGTTCTTGAATGAATGTGGATTTCAAGCATCAAAGGCAGATAGTAGCTTGCTAGTGAAGGCAAGTGAAAATGGATATATTTACATGTGCATTTATGTTGATGATATTATTGTTACAGGAACAGATGCTCAAGGAATCAATGAACTCAAGAAGCAAATAGAGAAGGAGTTTAAGATAAGTGACTTGGGAAACTTATCTTATTTTCTAGGAATGCAGATTGTGTATACTCAACATGGAGTATATGTTTCACAAGAGAGATACTTGAAGAATCTTCTAGTCAAGTTTAACATGGAAGATTGCAGGACCTCAACTACACCATTGGAGGTAAATCATAAATTAAGCAGGTATGGAGGTGAAGAGTTCAATGACATGAAGAAATATCAGAGTTTGGTAGGTAGTCTAATTTATGCTACCTTGACAAGGCCAGATCTATCATATGCAGTAGGTGTGTTGTCACAATTCATGCATTGTCCAAAGAAGACTCATTGGATTGCAGCCCAAAGGGTACTCAGATATATCAAGGGAACCCTAAGTGAAGGTTTGTATTATGGTTTCACTTCTGACACAAGAATCAAAGTGTTTAGTGATGCAGATTGGGCAGGTGATTCAGATGATAGAAGGTCTACTCATGGATATCTATGTTATGTTGGAGATAAGTTAGTGTCTTGGTGTTCAAAGAAGCAACATACAGTTGCTTTATCATCCACAGAAGCTGAGTATAAAGGAATGGTAGAAGCTGCAAAAGAAGTCATATGGTTGAAGACCTTGATGAAAAGTTTTGAGACTAATCATAGTACTCCAATAATTTTTGGAGACAACATGAGTTCTTTGTATTTGGCAGCTAACCCTGTTTTTCATGCCAGGACTAAGCATATAGAGATACAGTATCATTTCTTGAGGGAAAAGGTACTAGATAAAGAGATTGAAGTGATGTACACTCCAACAAAAGAACAGGTGGCAGATATGATGACAAAGAGTTTGGATGGACCTAAATTACAAAGGTTCAAAGACATGGCAAGTATCAAGAAGACAGAGAAGACCTCAATTGATGATTGAGGGGGAGCTGTTGGTGCATACCAATCACCAATTGAAGGCTTGGAAGATCAAATGATGAAGGAAGAATCAATTCCTAAAGTGTGGAAGAAGATTACAATCAGAAGACAAGAGAAGTGTACACATATGTACATTAGCATAGTCATAGATGACTTAGATCTTTTGTTCAGTAAGAATTATGTACAAATTATCTATAAATACCTTGAGAAAAGTCGGGGCATGTATGAGAGCTTATGTGACATTAGTTAGAAGTCAAGAATGAGGAGGATAGAAGTCATAAGATAGAGGAAAGTGAATTTGAGTTAGCTCTCATCACTCAGTTGTATTTTTCTCTGAGTAAATGAAAAATTTTGCGCCCGATGTTTCTGTGTGTTCTCCTTCTACAGTAGATCAATTGTGGAATGCTTTTGTACAAGTCTAAGTTGAGAGTTGCTTGACCTCTGTGCAAAGTTTCAGCTTCCAATTGTAATCAGGCTGAGTGAATTAAGTGTAGGAACATTCATATGTGAAGCATGTTCACTAGTTCCTAAAACAGGCGCAGATTTCGAAGTCAATGTTTTGGTCATTTCTCCTAGCACAGTGTAAAGTTTTGCATGAGTGAGGGCTTAATCTTTAAGTTGGAAGATAAGCTACTTATGTCTAGAAGCATTTTGTAAAACGGGTTCTATTCAAGGAGAACCAAGTCTTAAAAGTTACAGGTGTAAAGTCGACTGTTCTGAGTAACAGTTTCTGACATAGGTAACTTGTGAAATCAATTTCTCAAGTTATACTTAATCTTTTGGAGTAATTCAACTTGGAATAGTTGCGCAATTTCTAGGAGATGATTCGTACAAAGTTTCATCAAAAACTTTATAGATTTGATAGGTCAATGTGAATGAACAATGCAGCAGACTTTTCTGTGTATCATCTTCTTCACAGATTTGTTAATTTCTGATAAGTTAGAAATTGATCCTCTAAATTAGTGGAGTGTTTGACTTATTCTTGGTATAGAGGTGCTCTAATCACAAGAGTAAGTTGTTCTTTTGGAGATTAACATTCTCCATCAAATATCACCTGCTAATACCTTCTCTCTAATGAAGTGATAATGTACCTCGATATGCTTTGTTCTAGCATGGAAAATAGGGTTCCGTGCTAACTGTATGCTGCTAAGATTATCACAATAGATAGTGATAGGCTTTTGCACTTCCACACCTAAATCTGCAAGTAACCTCTCCAGCCATGATGCCTCACATGCTGCCATTGCAACACCTCTATACTCAGCCTCTGTACTCGACAAAGCAACAGTGGGTTGCTTCTTGCTGCTCCATGTAATAGCTACACCTCCAAGTGAGAAAAGAAAGCCACTAGTAGATCTTCTATCTAGAGTACTACCAGCCCAATCTGCATCGGTGTATCCATGAACCTGCAACTCCACACCAGCTTCATAAAACAATGCATAATCCAAAGTAGCACTCACATAGCGTAGAGTGCGCCTCAGAGCATCCAAATGTGGCTTCCTGGGAACCTGCATAAATTGACTTTCAAGTCCAACAGTATAACTTAGATTAGGCCTTGTAATTGTGAGATATATAAGACTTCCCACAATTTTCCTGTACATAGTAGCATTTTCCAATGCTTCACCTGATGTAGTATCCAATTTCAAATTCTGATCTAATGGCATAGAAATTGGCTTACAATCAGCCATACCATACTTTTGCAGCATATTCAAGGCATATTGCCTTTGCGACATCCATATACCTGTTTCTGTATGTATAAACTCAATGCCCAAGAAATAGCGCAACACACCAAGATCTTTCATGTCGAATTCTTGCATAAGAAGTTTCTTTACCTCTTTGATGCTTTCTTCATTATCACCACCTACAATCAGGTCATCAACATAAATAGCCATAATAGTGATGCCATCATCAGCCTTCCTTGCATATAGTGAGTGATCTGCATCACACATAGAGAACCCAATGCTGGTTAAGTAATCAACAATCCTTGCATGCCATGCACGAGGGGCTTGCTTCAGCCCATACAAAGCCTTTTGCAACCTGCAAACATATTCTGGATGCTTTGAATCTTCATATCCTTGTGGCTGGTCCATATATACTTCTTCTTGTAACTCACCATGTAGGAAAGCATTCTTCACATCCATCTGATGCAAAGTCCATCCTTTTGCTATAGCTAATGCAACAAGTGTTCTGACAGTAGACATTTTAGCTACAGGGCTGAATGTTTCCTCATAATCAATGCTATATGTCTGTGCATAACCTTTAGCTACCAATCATGCTTTATACCTGCTTATGCTACCATCAACGTTATGCTTTACCTTGTAAACCCATTTGTAGCCTATGGATTTCTTTCCTTGTGGCAATGGAACCAGCTTCCATGTATCATTTCCATAAAGTGCAGACATCTCCTCATCCATAGCTTTTTCCCAATCTGCATTACCAATTGCATCTTCAAAACAAGAAGGTTCAGCATCTTGTATTACCTTTGTCATGTAGGCACAATGGCGAGCCATGTAACTATCATATGTCAATCGTTGCACTGAATTACGCATCCTCCCAGATCTTCTTGGTCCTGGGTCACTTCTTCTTGTATCATCTGCATGTGCCCTTCTTAATCCTGGAGTCTTCACAGAGGGCAATCCAAGTTCCTCATCAATACTCTTTTCTGAACCACTTGAATCTCCATCTACATCTTCAAAACCTGCACTTGTTTTACTACCAGCAGAAAGCTTTTCTTTACCTTTCTTGGATGTATTTGATGAATTTGCTGGACTGAAATTCCCACGCAATCTTCCACTCCATGGATTTGAGTTGGAACTATTGCTTGGTGATGCATCCAGTCCACTCAAAACTTGAGATTCTGCACTAGATTTTTCAGCATTTTCTTTGTCATTTGGTTCAAGATTCAGTCCTTCTTTGGCATCTGCATAGAAGCTTGACATTTCATCAAATACCACATCTCTGCTCACCTTCACCTGTCGTGTGAGTGGGTTATAACATTTATACCCCTTTTGCTCAAGGGAATATCCAATGAAGACACATTTTTCTGCTTTTGCATCAAGCTTCGTCCTCAACTCATCTGGAACATGTACATATGCAATACAGCCAAAAACTTTCAGATGTGATAAGTTTCGCTTTTTACCTGTAAACTTCTCTTCAGGTGTAACTTGATGTACAACAGCAGTCGGAGTTCTGTTCATGATGTATACAACAGTATGCACAGCTTCTGCCCAATAACAATGAGGCATATTCTTCTTAGCCATCAAGGCTCTTGCTATTTCTGCAATATGTCTATTTTTGCGTTCAGCAACACCATTCTGTTGTGGTGTGTACTTGCATGAAAACTAACGCCGAATTCCATGATGTTTTAGAAAATTGTTGAACTCATTTGACATGTATTCACCTCCTCCATCATATCTTAATGTTTGAATGTACTTCCCTGTCTGCTTTTCCACCATAGCTTTAAAAATCTGGAAGTGAGTGAACACCTCGCTCTTCTCTTTCATGAAATATACCCATACTTTGTGTGTATGATCATCAATGAAGGTAACATAAAACCTGCAACCGCCCATAGATGTGGTCTTTGCTGGACCCCAAACATCTGTATGTACTACTTCTAGTACATTCTCACTAACATGCTTGTCATGTGGAAATGATGCTCTTGACTGTTTACCAAATTGACATGCTGCACATACCTTTTGCATTTCTGCAACTTTGAAATTTGGTAGTCCAAGGACAATCTCCTTTGACTGCATCATTTTTAGCCTTTGCCAGTTTGCATGTCCAATCCGTTTGTGCCATATCTCTATATCTGCAATAACTCCTACACCTTTTGCAAACATGGCTGCATTCATTTCAGGAATCTTCACATTTAAGGTGAACATCCTACCCACTTTGTTTCCTTTGGCAACCAATCGTCCATCTTGCTTGTACTCTTCTACATATAATCCATCAGCATTGAACGTGACTTGTAATCCTTGGTCAACCATTTGTCCAACAAAAACCAGATTCTTTGTTATATTTGGAACATGCAACACATCAACAAGATGTTTTACCTTCCCGTCCTCCATAGACAATGCTATGTTTCCTGTATGCTCAATAGGATGCGATGTATCATCACCTATTTCAACATATCCAGGAATTGGCATTTTCTGCAAACTACTAAACCATTCTGCATGACTGGTCATGTGATTTGAAGCACCTGAATCAACATACCAAACATTATCATTCGATTTTGAAACACCAGTAGACATCGTATTCATCATGTGACCTCTTTGGCTCCCCCTGCCTCGAAACTGTCCTCTTCCTCCTGCATTATTCTGTTGTTGACCTTGGTCTTGGTTACTATTTCCTCTTCCACTTCCAAAACCTCTACCTCTGCCTCTTCCTCTGCCATAGTAGAATACCTTCTCAGAACTGGGCTTTCCTTGGGAGTTTGAGTCCTCACCAAGATTCTTTTCTTCAATAATCAGCATAGATACCAGATCAGCAAAATTTGTAATGTTTTCCCTGGTCTGTATGGAAGTTCTGAACTGCTTATATGCAGCTCCTAAACCACGAAGGCACACTTCCACCTTATCATCATCATCTACATTCACACCAATAGATGCAAGTGACTCACATATGCCTTTGATTTTAAGAGTGTAGTCACTTACCGACATGCTCTTCTTTTCCAATGTATGCAGCTCGTTCTTGAGTTGCAATTTCTGTGCCTTTGTATTAGTCTCATACAAAGTGACCAAGCTGTTCCAAGCCTCTTTTGGAGTCTTGGCATCCTGTATGTGTCCAATCATGCTATCCTGTATGCTAACAGATAGTCAATACATTACCTTTCGTGCTCCTTGATTCCACATATGCTCTTAACTGATCTGCAGTCCGATTCCTTTCTGGTAACTGCGGAGCATTTTCATTCTCTCCTTCGATGTACTTCCAATAGCCTTTTCCCATCAAGAAATTCGTCATTCTGAATCTCCAAGCATGGACGTTGTTCTTGTCCAGTTTATCGCTCATAAGCTGACTCATTCCATCTGCGTTTTCCATTTCTGCAACAATTCACAACACTGCAAAACACTACAAGCAACACTTCTGCTTCAACACTGTCGCACTATGATGTGACAGTTCGATCTCAGAAAAACACAGTTTTCGTGTATCAATAGTACACGGAATCGCTTGAAATTCTGGATCTGGAATATATGAGTGTTGCCGAACACAACGCAAGTTACAGTTTCTGAAACTGACCTGGTTTTTTTGTGGGCCCCACCTTGCGGGCTCGAACCTTCACGATGATTTTCATAGCAAACGGAGGACGTTTGTGAAATCGTGTCTTCTCCACGCCTTGCCGCGTAGTCTTCACCGTCGCCTTCTCCATGAGTTCTCTACAGCCACGCTGGCTCTGATACCATGTCACGAGTAAGGAGATAAAGAGAGCTCACACACACACACTCACTCTCAAGTAGAAGCACACACACAGATTGAGGCAAGGAAGAATGATCTTCTTCTTCTTCTTCTATTACATAAAAGGAATGTACAAGAATGACCTAAAAACAAGAATACAACAAGTGCAATATATATAGATCAGTACATAAGAAAAAAACCTAATATCCGCGAATGAGTGAGCTGGCAAGAAACAAATGTGCCATCACTCTCGATAGATAAATCTAATAAAGCTCAATGAAGTATCCCTGACATATATTGGTATGACCACTATACATGTCAGAGAAACGAAAAACTGGTACGTGTCATCCTGGATCATCACATGTTGAGCTTGATATCTCAACAACTTTTCATGGTTAGAAATATAGTTCCTTCACTCTTTATCAAGAAGAATTATGGAGAAATCATATACCTTTGTGTATACATAGATGATATAATACTCACAGGTAATGATGCTAAAGGTGTTAGGAGGATCAAGCTACAAATGAAAGAGGAGTTCATGATCAATGATCTAGGGCAACTCCCATACTTTCTAGGATTGGAAAACGTATATACAAAAAAGGGGAATTGAAGATTAGTTGTATCTAGGGCAACTCACATGCTGGCCAATTTCAAGATGGAGAATGCTAAGGTTTCATGTACATCCATGGAGATAAACTTGAAGCTAAGTGCTCATAAAGGAGAGCCAATTGAAGATATAACACAATTTATGCATACTCCTAGGAAATCATAAGTGGAAGCTAGTAAGAGAATGCTCAAGTATTCAAGGTGTTGAAAATGTGAACTATGCAAGCTTTAGGTGGATAAAAGGGACAGAAGACCTAATGTGGACAAAAGTCACGACTCAAATCACTTAGGGCAGTCTCAAGGTCGGGCAAGGTGAGGCAAGGCAATCATAAGGTGGTAGAGAAGTTGGGAGAGGCATCCAAAAGCTATAAAAGAAGGTGAGGAGTCATCAAATGCATGGAAGTCTTGTAAGTCATTAGAGACAAAGACACATATACTCAAGGAGGCTGAAGGAGAGAGTCATCCAAAGCGGAGGGAGCTGAAATGCAGTTGTCCAAGCTAGGAAAAATGCAGAGGGGGGTGCTATATGAACAGAGGAGTAAGGAGGAGCTATCAAGCCCACACCCCCTCTAGTCTCTTGTAGGTATAGAATAGTCTACTTATAATAATAGTTGTAAATCCTTGCACACATATCCAATTCAAGAGATTTAAGATGCATTCTATAGATTTTATATGTTTATTAATTTCCCTAAAAGGGCTTCTTGAAATCAGTTTTATGTGCAGAGAAATTGGTGTATCTCTGTAACCCTAATTTCTACATATCCTACATCTGTGCATAGTCTATTTTATATAGAGTTGTTGAATGACCTAAATAGATCCATTTAAGGTGTTCTATAACTTCTTGGAAAGTTTATGAACCACATCAAGTTTGGCTAGAATCTTAGTTGATTTGGATTAGTGTAAGGTAGGTGAATCAGAGTTTCGATGCAGGGTAGTAGAAAAGGTGTATGAAGGGACCTACATATTGGGTTCATTTCACTTCTAGTGTGCAAATTTGAGGGACTAATTTCCATCACTTGGTATCAGAGCAAGAAACATCCTAGAGTCTTCAAAGTGATTTTTGTGATGCTTTTTAGCTAGATAGGCAAGCAAGGAAGCCATTTTTAAAGAGTGAGTATAGATCCTATAAGCTCTTGGAACTTATACACTCATGTATGGGGCCCTAACAGAGGCCTTCATCAGGAGAAGCTAGGTACTTTGTAACCTTCATTGATGACCACTCAAGAAAAAATCAGAAGTGTTTTCATGATTTCAAAATTTTAGGTTCCTTATTGAGAAAGAATGTGATGCACACATCAAGACGTTGAGGTCAAATGGAGGGGGAGATTATTTCTCCAAGGAATTCACAAAGAACTTGCAAGACAATGGCATAAATAGGCACTTTACATGCGGGTACAACCCTCAATAAAATGGTGTTACAGAAAGGAAGAAAGGCATTTGGTTGAGATAGCTAGATGTCTCATAACTGAAGGTATGTTACCATTATCTTATTGGGCTAAGGCTATGAATATATCTTGTTACTTGATAAACAGGGTTCTAATAGGTGGTGTGCACAACTTTGTTGGTGCAGGACAATCAACAATCAACAATTGATGTTTTGATATGAAAATGAAGTCAATGATTTGAGAAGATAACAAGTTGTGAAGCATGAAGGAAGGACATATTCAGAAGTTGAAAGATGTGTACACATATGTACATTATTTCAGAGATAGTTCACATATATCTTTGAGTAGTCATAAGCTTGTAAATATTTTGCCTATATATACTATGAAAAAATGTCAGGGTAAGTGTGAGAGAGCATGAGAATAGAGTAATCAAGAGTTGAAAGAGTCATTAGACATCTTAGAAGTGAGTTAAGACTCTCTCATCACTCAGTTGTAAATTTCTCAGAAATGAAGAAAATGTTGCGCCCGATATTTCTGCGTTTTCTCCTTCTGTGTTAGATCTTTTGTGAAATGCTTTTGTACAAGTCTAAGTCTATAGGTGATTGACCTCTGTACAAATTTTTAGCTTCCAATTGTGATGAGGCTAAGAGAATTGAGTGTAGGAACATTTGCATATGTAAATGAGAAGAGGTGAAGTTACAGGAGGAGCAAAATTTGATATGAATGTTTTGATCAATTCTCCTTCCACAGTTTAAAGTTTTGAGCAAGCAAGTACTTAATCTTTAAGTTGGAAGGTAAGATACTTGTGGCTAAAAGCATTTGCAGAAACGGGTTCTAGATTGAGAGAACCAAAGGTTTAAAGTCACAGGTGTCTAAATCGACTTCTCAGAAGAAGAGTTTTAGACATAGGTGAGTTGTTGAGATCATTTCTCAAGATCTACTGAATCTTTTGGAGTGATTCAACTTGGATAAGGTGCGCAATCTATAGGCGACACCTTGTACAAAGTTTGATAAAAAACTTTACACAATTTATAAGTCAATGAGTGATTTATGTGCAGTAGACTTTTTGTGTATTCTCCTTCTTCAAAGTTTGTTCAGAAAATTTGACAATTGAGTATTGATCTTCTAAAATTAGTGAAGATCTGAGTTATTCTTGATATAGAGGTGCTCTAAATACAAGAGTAACTTGTTCTTTGTTGGTGTAATTCAAGCCTTAACACTTGGCTTGGATATCAACCTTGAAGACTTCACATAAAGCTTGGAACTTGAAGGTTTAGCTTGAAACCTTTGAAGGATATATTTACAAGAATCAAGAACCATAGGAACATAGTCTTATTGTTCTTACCATTTATCTCATGTAAAAGTCTATATGACTTTACCACTCATGTAATCACACCTACTAGTCTAATTCGTGAAAAAGTGATTGGTTAGTTGAGAGAATATCTCAATCAATCTTTAGGTGAAAGATTCTAGGAGATTGACTTGGATTCAAAATTCAAAATTTCACTCAATCTATATAAAAGTCACTAGGAAAATGTCGCGGGTATCCTTCACTCCTCCCGAGGCATTTCTGAGTAATTCATTGAGTGTGTGTGAGCTACACCATAGCCTACACCTCTGAGTACCATTGAGCATTGCATATCATGCCAATGGGAATGTACAATCAATAGATCTAATACATATACTCATATTTATCATCTCTGTTATTCTCTGAGTGTACCTTCAAACTCTGTCAACTTCCAAGAGGCATATCTCAAGATCTACTGAACCAAATTGGATGATTCAAAGCACATTGGAACAAGCTTGAAGCATACTATATGCCTACAAAATTTGAAGACCATTGAATCAACCATCTGGGAGAAATTGCGCTCGAAGTGATCTCTAGTATTTCTCTGTACAGTTCCTAAAATGTCGGGGATGTTCCTAAGTTTGCTAAATTGATTTCTCAGAGTGTAGTTTGTCATTTCCTCTCATTCCACTTGCAAATGAAAGCTTGTTAAGCTAATTGATTATGTCCAAAAGCAATTAGATCAATTTTAAGTGTACTGGTCACACTGAGCATAACTCTGAGCAGGTGTATCTACAGAAATAGCAAGTTTTCTTAAATCTTGTAGTCACAAGTAGTCTGTCTTGATCAAATCATTACTCAACTCATTTCCAAAGTACATATAGTATATTTTGGTGTCATTTGGAAGCTCAAGAAGTGTACTTAGCATATCTGGAGTCAAAGGAGGGCAGGTGTGAAGCAGGTTTTGCAGCACCAACTCAGTTCTTGAGTGCATCCAATCATCACTCCCAACAGTGGTATCAGAGCATATAAGGTAATCATGGGTGATGGTTTCCCTTCCTTCATTGACAAATTAGACAGGAACAACTACCAAGCTTGGTCTCTAAGAATGAAGACCTATCTACAAGGAAGGAGCTTGTTTGGATTCATATCAGGAGATGAGGAATTGCCCTCATTCAAAGCTAGAGGTCTACCCACCAAGGAAGAGCAAGAGAGACTCAATCAATGGTGTGCAAAAGATGCTTTGGCAAGGTCATATCTTCTAAACTCTATTTCTGATTTCCTTCTACCACACATAAGGAATTGCAAAACTTCCCAAGAGACTTGGGAAACCTTGTCAACTTACTTTTCATCAAGCACAAGGGCCAGAAAGAATCAGCTATGGATGGAGTTTACCACTCTTAGGAAGCAATCAAAGCAATCAGTCTCAGACTTTGTTACCAAGGTCAAAGACATTGCATATCAACTTGCAAGTGTTGGAGAAGAGATTGAGGAAGAGCAAATAGTCAGACAAGTAATCAATGGACTAAAGGCAGATGACAAGTGGGAGAGCTTTACCACAGCAATGGACTTATACATGGACATCCAAGCACCTGATCTAACAACCCTGATTGGACAACTCTTTACACATGAAGCAAAGATCACAAAGAATGGAGAGCAATCAAAAGGTAACAATCCCTCTGCCCTATACACTGATAAGAAAGCTAAAGACAAGGGTAAAAACAAAGAGGTTGATGAAGAAGGCTCTACCTCCCAAGCAAACTATGCAGGGAGAGGTAGATCTTCAAGAGGTAGAGGCAGAGGAGGTAAATCAGGTAGGGGGAGACCCTACAACCAATCTCCATGCAATATTTGTGGCTTATCTAACCATACACAGATGAATGCTACAAAAACTACAAGAACCAAAGAGGAAGAGGTCACCAAAGAGGAGGATACTCTCAAGGCAGAGGCAGATTCAACCAATCTCAAAGCTACCATGGCTACAACAATAATTATAACAACAACTACAATCACAATGGCAACTATCAAGGTGGATACAGAAATAGGAAGGATTACAACAATTATGCAGAGGAGCAAGATGACTCCGTATTGATCATGAATATGACATCTAAGTCAGGTATCAATGATGATCACTTATTCTATATTGATTCAGGTTGCTCTAATCATGTAGCTGGAAATGTTGCATTACTTTCTGATTTGGAAGAACCAAAAGGCAAGCACCAAGTGCAGACAGGTGATGACACTAAACATTCAGTTGTTAAAGTAGGTAATGTCAAAACTAGTGATGGTAATCAGAATTTATTGAGCAGAGTATTGTATGTTCCAACAATCACCAAGAACCTAATGAGTGTAGGTCAGATTGTGGAAAAAGGTCTACAGGTCAGGTTCACTCAACATGGTGCATATGTGGAGGATCCAAGACATGAATTCAGAAGGATAGCCAAGGGAGAAAAATTAGGTAGATTGTTTACCTTTGAACTTGAAGACACTAAGAATATTGCTTTGTACAACTATAAAGATCAAACCCTATCAGAATTAGAGATTTGGCACAAGAGATTAGGTCACATTGGAGAGAGGACGATAAAACAAATGAGCAGGGATCAATGTGTGCTTGGGATACCTAATGTATCCAAGCAACACATGATATACAAGTGTGGAGCTTGTCAATTTGGTAAGTCACACAGATTGCCTTATACCAAGAAAGGTTTTATGCATGAAGATTATCTGGAATTGGTGCATACAGATGTTTGGGGTCCTAGCAAGGAGCCATCCATATCTGGATCAAGGTACTATGTGTCCTTCATTGATGACTATAGCAGGTGGACTGTATTATATTTCATGAAACATAAAGATGAAGTATTTAATTGTTTCAAGAGGTACCTTGCACTAGTTGAAAATCAAACAGGTAGACATTTGAAGAAGCTAAGGTCAGATGGTGGTGGAGAATACTTCTCCAATGACTTTGAAGATTTCTTGCAAGAAAGAGGCATCAAGAGGGAGATTACTACAAGGTACTCACCTGAACAAAATGGGGTAGCAGAAAGGAGGAATAGACTCATTGTAGAGACAGCTAGGTCTATGCTAAATGAAAAGAAATTGCCAAATTATCTTTGGGCAGAGAGTGTATCTACTGCCACATATTTAATTAACAGGTTGCCATCAAAAACACTTGATGGAATGACACCCTATGAGGCTTGGCATGGTAAGAGACCATCTCTGGATCATTGCAAAATCTTTGGATGTGTTGCATATGTGCATATTCCCTCACAGGTAAGGGGAAAGCTAGACCCTAAAGCTGAGAAATGTATCTTCATTGGTTATGATTTGAATAAAAAAGGATACAGATTCTACAACCCCTCAAATAAAGGCTTCAAGGTAAGCAGAGATGTCATCTTTGATGAGAATGATTCATGGTATGAAAATGAATGCAGGAAGGTTAGTCTACCTTATGACATGGAAGAAGACTTCCCCAAGCTTATCAAGCAAGAACCAATTCAGAAAGAGGACACAAGCTCAGATGATGAAGACACCATCAACATTGAAGAGTTCAAGGCTTGGAAATCCAAAGGGAAAATGAAGATGAAGAAGCTAGAGGATATACCAGAATCCTCAACTCAAGCTATGAGAAGATCTCAGAGTGAAAGTAAGAAACCTATTAGGTATGGGTATGATACTTCTCTTGTAACCAAGCATTCTGTATATCTTGCAAAGGATCTCTTGAATGAAGAACCAGGTACATTTGAAGAAGCAATCACTAAACCAGAATGGAAGGAAGCAATTGATGAAGAAATGGAGGCTCTCAAGGAGAGTGAGACTTGGGACTTGGTACCCAAGAAAGAATCTATGAAGGTGATAGGATCCAGATGGATCTACAAACTCAAAAGGAATTCAGATGGTACAATAAACAGGTATAAAGCTAGGTTGGTAGCCAAGGGTTTTGCACAAACCCAAGGCATTGATTATGAGGAGACATTTTCTCCTGTGGCCAAGATGCCAACTATCAGAGTTATGGTGAGTGTAGCTGCATCCAAGAATTGGAACATGTACCAATTGGATGTGAAGAATGCATTCTTGAATGGATGGATATCTGAAGAAGTCTACATGTCACAACCACCTGGCTATGAAGATCCCAAGAAGGTAAATCATGTTTGTAAATTGAAGAAGGCTCTGTATGGATTGAAGTAGGCACCTAGAGCATGGAATTACAGGTTGACAACCTACCTCCTAGACCAAGGATTCATAATGAGTAAAGCAGATACTTCATTGTTTATCAAAAGGAACAATTCAGAGGTAATATACTTGTGTGTCTATGTTGATGACATCATTATTACAGGAAATGATGTTCAGGGAATTAGACACATCAAAGGACAGATGATGAAGGAATTCAAGATCAATGATCTTGGGTTATTGAAGTACTTCCTAGGACTTGAATTGGTCTATACAAATTCAGGTATCTTTATTACTCAGAAGAAGTACATTCAGGATATGGTCAAGAAGTTTAATTTGCAGGAAGCTAAAGTATCAAGCACTCCTATGGAGGTCAACCATAAACTCAGTGCTCATGAAGGAGAAGAACTCCAAGACATTACAAGTTACCAGAGTTTGGTAGGTAGTCTAAATTATGCTACCTTAACCAGGATTGATATATCATATGGTGTTAGTGTACTTAGCCAATTTATGCACAAACCAAGAGTACCTCATTTAGAGGCAGCAAAGAAGATAGTAAAGTACCTAAAGGGAACACAAAATCATGGTTTGTACTTTCCTTATTCATCAGACATTGATATTAAGGTGTATTCAGATGCATATTGGGCAGGATGCAAGGATGACAGGAGAAGCACATCTGGATACATATGTTTTGCAGGTGATAAACCAATTTCTTGGTCATCCAAGAAACAACCCACAGTAGCTTTATCATCTACTGAGGCAGAGTATAGAGGGCTAGCAAATGCCACTCAAGAAGCTATCTGGTTGAAACTTTTATATTCAGAATTGGGTCTATACACAAGACCACCAATCATCTTTGGGGATAACACAAGTTCTCTTCACCTTGCAGCTAATCCAATTTATCATGCTAGAACAAAACACATAGAGGTTCATTACCACTATGTGAGGGAGAAATTACTTAGCAAAGATATTCAATTGTCATATGTGTCTACTAATATGCAATGTGCAGATTTGCTTACTAAAGCTCTAGATGGAAGCAAGCTATGCAGATTTAAATCCATGATTGGATTGCAGGAAATAATTGAAGACTAGAGATGAAGACTTGAGCCAAAGTGTTTGGCTTGAGGGGGAGCTGTTGGTGTAATTCAAGCCTTAACACTTGGCTTGGATATCAACCTTGAAGACTTCACATAAAGCTTGGAACTTGAAGGTTTAGCTTGGAACCTTTGAAGGATATATTTACAAGAATCAAGAACCATAGGAACCTAGTCTTATTGTTCTTACCATTTATCTCATGTAAAAGTCTATATGACTTTACCACTCATGTAATCACACCTACTAGTCTAATTCGTGAAAAAGTGATTGGTTAGTTGAGAGAATATCTCAATCAATCTTTAGGTGAAAGATTCTAGGAGATTGACTTGGATTCAAAATTCAAAATTTCACTCAATCTATATAAAAGTCACTAGGAAAATGTCGCGGGTATCCTTCACTCCTCCCGAGGCATTTCTGAGTAATTCATTGAGTGTGTGTGAGCTACACCATAGCCTACACCTCTGAGTACCATTGAGCATTGCATATCATGCCAATGGGAATGTACAATCAATAGATCTAATACATATACTCATATTTATCATCTCTGTTATTCTCTGAGTGTACCTTCAAACTCTGTCAACTTCCAAGAGGCATATCTCAAGATCTACTGAACCAAATTGGATGATTCAAAGCACATTGGAACAAGCTTGAAGCATACTATATGCCTACAAAAGTTGAAGACCATTGGATCAACCATCTGGGAGAAATTGCGCTCGAAGTGATCTCTGGTATTTCTCTGTACAGTTCCTAAAATGTCGGGGATGTTCCTAAGTTTGCTAAATTGATTTCTCAGAGTGTAGTTTGTCATTTCCTCTCATTCCACTTGCAAATGAAAGCTTGTTAAGATAATTGATTATGTCCAAAAGCAATTAGATCAATTTTAAGTGTACTGGTCACACTGAGCATAACTCTGAGCAGGTGTATCTACAGAAATAGCAAGTTTTCTTAAATCTTGTAGTCACAAGTAGTCTGTCTTGATCAAATCATTACTCAACTCATTTCCAAAGTACATATAGTATATTTTGGTGTCATTTGGAAGCTCAAGAAGTGTACTTAGCATATCTGGAGTCAAAGGAGGGCAGGTGTGAAGCAGGTTTTGCAGCACCAACTCAGTTCTTGAGTCCATCCAATCATCACTCCCAACATTCTTTTGGAGATTAACACTCTCCATCAGTGGTATCAGAGCAGGAAGCTTCAGAATTGAAGAAAGGAGGATCCCGACTGCTGCAGCTGTAAAGAATTCAACATCTGAAGGTTCAAAAGGTGAAAGCTTGAGGATAAAAATTGAAGAAGAAGGTCATACGACACCAAGGAAGACAAAAGGAGTATTATTCGAAGTAAAGGTACATCTATTACTCATAAAGATTGAAGAATTCAATATACAGGTGAAGAAAGGATGGGAGATTCTCTTCAGATAGAGAAATTGGATAGAAAGAACTATCCAGCATGGTCAATGAGGATGGAAGCTCATCTAATGAGCAAAGACTTGATAGCTTACATAACAAGTGAAGAAGAAAAGCCTCAATTCAGAGATCCTGGTGTTCCAACTAGGGAGGAATTATCAGATTTGAAGAATTGGATGAAGAGAGATGCTCAAACTAGGAGCATTATCTATATGGCAGTCAATGACTACTTGCTACCTCACATTAGAGGTCTTGAAAGTGCAAGTGATATATGGAATGATTTGGAGGAGCATTTCCAAAGTACCACAAAGTCTAGGAAGGCATCCTTGTGGGCAAAATTTACCACATTCAAGAAGAAGGCCTCTCAATCCATTTCAGATTATGTAACCAGAATGAAGGACATTGCAGATGCATTAGGAGCAGTTGATGAAGACATTGAGGAGGATAAATTGGTAAGGCAAATCCTCACAGGGTTGAGAGGTGATGACAAATGGAAGCCATTCATTTTGTCTACTGAATTATCACTTAATCATTTTACTCGTGACTTAATCAGTTGCTAGGACATATGTTAACCTTTGAGCAGGATGTCAAAGGTGAAGGTGACAAGAGTACAAATCATGCAATGTATTCAAAGGATAAGAAGAAAAATAGCAAAGGGAAACAACAAGCAAATGAAGATGAAGGCACAACTAGTCAATCCAACTTCCTAAGAGGAAGAGGAGGTGGCAAAGGTAGAGGAAGAGGCAAGAATAATAAAGATCGAGTCAAAGCTTGTTGGATTTGTGGCAAGACAAATCACTTAGCTAATGATTGTTGGCATAATACTCAGAGTAATGGTGGATATAATCATAACTTTAATTCAAGAGGAAGAGGTGGCAGAAATCAAAGAGGTAACTTCAGAGGAAGAGGTAGTAGGGGTTATTTTGGAAGAAATGCAGGTAGAGGATTCCAAAGTCAACAATACAATAATACCTACTACAATTATGCTTCAGATCAGAAGGAGGATTCAACATTGATAATGAATGCAACTTGTGAAAGGCAAAGTGAAGACCAAAGAGTCTTCTACATTGATTCAGGGTTTAGCAATCACCTGAGTGGTAACATAGCATTGATGACTGATTTGGAAAATAAGGTAACTAATCATGTAGTTCAAACAGGCGACAATACAAAGCACAATGTGAATTCAATTAGATCAGTGAAGGCCAAGGATGGAATTACTCTCTTGAGTAAGGTCTTGTATTTTCCTACAATTCCTAAGAATCTGATAAGTGTAGGACAAATTGTTGAAAAAGGTTATGAAGTTAGATTCACTAACAAAGTAGTGTTTGTGGAAGAACCTAGCAATGGGTATAAACAGATTGTTTCATGGAAGAAAGAAGAAAGATTGTTCACATTGGAGATTCAAGGTAATGTTGGTCATGCCTTGTTCACTTATGGAGGACATAAGATCTTTGAGTTAGATCTTTGGCACAAGAGGCTTGGACACTTCAATGAAAGAGGTATCAAAGATATGATTAACAATGGTTCAGTGCTTGGATTGCCTAATGTTGCAGGTCAACAGATGACATATAGATGTGAGGCATGTCAATTAGGTAAGGCTCATAAGAAATCTTACTCCAAGCATGGTTTTATGTATTCAGAGAAGCTTGAGTTGGTACACACAGATGTGTGGGGACCATCAAAGGATTTCAGTATCAATGGTTCAAGGTACTATGTGATTTATGTTGATGATGCTACTAGATGGATCACTATCTATGTGATCAAAGATAAGTCAAAAGTATTTAATACATTCAAACATTATCATGTGTATGCAGAGAGAATTACAGGTCATAAGTTGAAGAGACTAAGGTCAGATGGAGGGGGAGAGTATTTCTCTAATGAGTTCAGTGATTACTTGTGGAATGTAGGTATAGAAAGGGAAATTACTTGCAGGTACTCTCCTCAACAAAATGGTGTAGCAGAAAGGAGGAATAGAACTCTTGTTGAGTTTGCAAGGTCCATGATGAAGGAGAAAAATTGCCCAAATTACTTGTGGGCTGAGGCTGTAAATACAGCTACTTATTTGGTCAATAGGTTACCATGTAAAGCTTTGCAGGGTATGACACCATATGAGGCATGGTGGGGTAAGATACCTACATTAGACCATTGCAAAGTATTTGGATGTTTGGCATATGCATATGTGCCATCACAATTAAGACACAAGTTAGAACCTAAAGCTAAAAAGTATGTATTCATTGGTTATGATGATAAGCATATGGGATATAGGTTGTGGAGTCCATCCACAAAACAATTTCTAGTGTCAAAAGATGTTACATTTGATGAGCAAGGTACTTGGTATGCAGGTACAAACAATATTTATGCAGGTGATGAAGAAGTTGTGAATCAAAAGAAAGGTAAATCAAAAGTTCAGATATTAGATGAAGAGGAAAACAATGAAGTGCAGGTTGAAGTTGAAGAAATGCCAAGATTTGATCCTGAGTGTAATGAACCAGAAACTTCAAGAAGTGGAGAACTCAGAAGGTCTACAAGGCACAAATGGCAACCTACAAGGTATAGCTATGACACTTCTTTTTTGGCTACCAAAGATTATGCTTATATGGTAAAGGTAGATGAAGACCCTTCTACATATGAAGAGGCAAAAGGTAAGGAAAATTGGGAGAAAGCTATGCAAGAAGAGTATGATGCATTGATGGAGAATCAGACATGGGAATCGGTTCCTAAACCAAATAGCCAGAAGATCATTGGATGCAAATGGGTCTACAAGACAAAGAGGTTTGCAGATGGAAGTGTGTCTAGGTATAAAGCTAGACTTGTTGTGAAAGGGTTTGCTCAAACATATGGTATTGATTATGATGAGACCTATAGTCCTGTGGCAAAGATGACAACCATCAGGACACTCATAGCTATTGCTGCATGTAAAGGTTGGAAATTATGCCAATTAGATGTGAACAATGCTTTTTTGAATGGTTATATTTCAGATGATGTTTTCATGGAGCAATCCCAAGGATTCAGAGATGGAAGGTATCCAGATCATGTATGTAAGCTCAAGAGAGCTTTGTATGGTTTGAAGCAGGCCCAAAGGGCATGGAATTATAGACTTGTGAAGTTCTTGAAAGAACTTGGATTTCAAGTATCTAAGGCAGATAGTAGCTTGCTTGTTAAAGCAAGTGATGATGGGTTCATTTACATGTGCATATATGTTGATGATATAATTCTTACAGGTACAGATGAGAAAGGCATTCAAAGCCTAAAGAAGCAAATGGAGAAAGAGTTCAAAATCAGTGACTTGGGAGACTTGTCATATTTCTTGGGCACGGAGATCTCATACACTCAACATGGAGTGTATGTAACTCAAGAAAGGTATTTGAAGAACTTGTTGATCAAGTTTAAGATGAATGATTGCAGGGTAGCACCTACTCCAATGGAGGTGAATCACAAATTGAGCAGATATGGTGGAGAAGAGTTTAAGGATATGAAGCTATATCAGAGTTTGGTTGGTAGTCTTATCTATGCTACATTAAATAGACCTGACTTGTCATATGCAGTTGGAGTATTGTAAGAACATTGTATTGCAGGACAAAGAGTGTTGAGGTACATTAAGGGTACACTCAAAGAGGGTTTGTATTATGGTTTTACATCAGATACAAACATCAAAATATATAGTGATGCAGATTGGGCAAGTAATCCTGATGATAGGAGATCAACATATGGATACTTGTGTTATGTGGGAGATAAGTTAATCTCTTGGTGTTCAAAGAAGCAACATACCGTTGCTTTGTCATCTACAGAAGTAGAGTACAAAGGTATGGTTGAAGCTGCAAAGGAAGTGATATGGCTTAAGACTCTCATGAAGAGTTTTGACACCATACAGAGTACACCTATCATTTATGGAGATAACATGAGTTCATTGTATTTAGCTGCTAATCCTGTGTTTCATGCAAGGATAAAACACATTGAGATTCAGTATCACTTTCTAAGAGAGAAGGTGATGAATAAAGAGATTGAAGTCATACATACTTCAACAAAAGATCAGATAGCTGATATGCTAACAAAAAGCTTGGATGGACCAAAGCTACAGAAATTCAAGGACATGGCAGGCATAAAGAAGATAGAGAAAACCTCCATTGATGATTGAGGGGGAGCTGTTGGTGCAGGACAATCAACAATTGATGTTTTGATATGAAAATGAAGTCAAGGATTTGAGAAGAGAACAAGTTGTGAAGCATGAAGGAAGGACATATTCAGAAGTTGAAAGATGTGTACACATATGCACATTATTTCAGAGATAGTTCACATATATCTTTGAGTAGTCATAAGCTTGTAAATATTTTGCCTATATATACTATGAAAAAATGTCAGGGTAAGTGTGAGAGAGCATGAGAATAGAGTAATCAGGAGTTGAAAGAGTCATTAGACATCTTAGAAGTGAGTTAAGACTCTCTCATCACTCAGTTGTAAATTTCTCAGAAATGAAGAAAATGTTGCGCCCGATATTTCTGAGTTTTCTCCTTCTGTGTTAGACCTTTTGCGAAATGCTTTTGTACAAGTCTAAGTCTATAGGTGATTGACCTCTGTACAAATTTTTAGCTTCCAATTGTGATCACGCTGAGAGAATTGAGTGTAGGAACATTTGCATATGTAAATGAGAAGAACTGAAGTTACAAGAGGTGCAAAATTTTATACGAATGTTTTGATCAATTCTCCTTCCACAGTTTAAAGTTTAGAGCAAACAAGTACTTAATCTTTAAGTTGGAAGGTAAGCTACTTGTTGCTAAAAGCATTTGCAGAAACGGGTTCTAGATTGAGAGAACCAAAGGTTTGAAGTCATAGGTGTCTAAATCGACTTCTTAGAAGAACAGTTTTAGACATAGGTGAGTTGTTGAGATCATTTCTCAAGATCTACTGAATCTTTTGGAGTGATTCAACTTGGAGAAGGTGCAGAATCTATAGATGACACCTTATACAAAGTTTGATAAAAAACTTTACACAATTTATAAGGCAATGAGTGATCTATGTGCAGTAGACTTTCTGTGTATTCTCCTTCTTCATAGTTTGTTTAGAAAATTTGACAATTGAGTATTGATCTTCTAAAATTAGTGAAGATATGAGTTATTCTTGTTATAGAGGTGCTCTAAATACAAGAGTAACTTGTTCTTTTGGAGATTAACACTCTCCATCAAACTTGACTCCACGTGAAGTCTATTGAGGCAAGAAACAAACCATGGAGCACCTTAATGTCTTTGGATGTGTATGCTTTGTTCATGTTCCTAGTGAAGTGAGAGCAAAGTTAGAGCCCAAGAGTGAGAAATGTGTTCATTGGATACTCAAATGAGCAAAAAGGCTAGAGGTTATACAAAACTCTCTCAAAGAAGCTATATGTGTCAAGAGATGTTATGTTTGATGAGTCAAGGGCATGGTATGGAGACAAGGGCAAGGCAAAGTTGGATGAGTATGCAAACTTTGATGTGCAGAATGAACCTAAATAGTCAATCACAATTGTTGATGTGTGAAACATCACAAGAAATAAATTAATGTGACACTAGAACACCTCTATGGTCACCATTAACTCATTGCCACTCCAAACTTTTAGAAATGATAGACAAAACCAAGAACTTTACTCCTACAAAACTTTTTAGTCACTGAAATGATATACCCTTAGTATTTTGCTACTTTCTCTTAGCAAAAATGTTATTTCTCCAAGATCTTTTGGTGATAAAAGTAGAAGAGAAGAGCTTTCCAACAAGCTATCATTTGCAAGAAACGGATCTCTAGAACTCAAGTTATGGCCTTCACAAGATGACTATGTATAACTGCCTAAATTGGAAATTTTTTCTTTTATAGTAAAAAGCGCCTGTCTAAAAATGGAATTCGATGCCTAGCATCGACTTGCAACGAGAATTCAATGCCGGGCATCGACTTGGGGTGTTTTTAGCCACTTTTCAGCAGGGATTTGATGCTAGGCATCGACTTCCCACATAAAACCTCAAGCTTTCAGATGCCAAAAATATATATGATTTCATGCACACTTCAAACATCACGTATCAACTGGAATTCGATGCCAGGCATCAAGTTGCTCCAACAAAGTCATGATTTGCAAACACTTCAGCACTGAATGAAATAGATAAATGAAAATATGACTTATCAGTAGAGATTCGATGCCAGGCATCGCCTTGCTTGGAAAAACTTCAATTCTTCAAAACATTACAAAGAAGACAAACACTGGAGATGGAAGAAGAAGACTTATACACAGAAATTTAACTAGTTCTTATCATAGCTATGAAAACTTAGAAGCTTACAAGCGCTTTCTCACTCAGAGAAGCCCAACTATACTCATTCATACAAAAATGAACTTCTACTGACTATCTCTCACTCTCTTCCACTTCTTCTCTCATCGCGTCAGTTGATACAAACTAACTTATATAGATTTTCTCATTCTCATGATTTTAAAAAACTTCTAGAACCAAAGTAAACTAACTTTACAAATATAATACACTTTTGAATTTGTCCCTTCACATAGGCATGCGGTTTTCTTCTAAAGCTTTGACCTTCAAATATATGTCCAATAAGTGAGTGTTTCTCCAACAGCTCCCCCTCAATCACTAATTGACGTTCTCTGTTTCTTCATATCATCTTCTTTCTTTTACTCCTGCCATGCTTTTGAATCTGCTGGTCTTCACACCATCCAAGCTCTTTGTCATTATGTTTGCTATCTGATCTTTTGTAGAAATAAATGTACTCCACTTCAATTTCTTTCTCCATTACCTTTTCTCTCAGGAAATGATAATGTATCTCTATATGTTTTTTTCTTGCATGAAATATTGGATTTGCTGCAAGATAAAGTGAACTTATATTATCTCCATGTATTGTAGGTATACCTTGATCAATGCCCAAGCTTTTGAACAGTGTTTGCATCCATATGACCTCCTTAGTTGCTTCCACAAGTCCTTTGTACTCAGGTTCAGTTGATGATAATGCTACTATATGTTGTTTCTTTGAACACCAACTTACAAGCTTATCACCAATATATATCATGTATCCATGTGTTGATCTCCTATCATCCTGATTACATGCGCAGTCTGAGTCACTATATGCTCTCAACTTCAAATCTGATGTAAAAGGATAATATAATCCTTCCTTTATAGTTCCTTTGATATATCTAAGAACTCTTTGACCTGCAATCCAATGTGGGTCCTTTGGACAATGCATGAATTGTGACAAAACTCCCACTACATAACTAAGATCATGTCTTGTTAGTGTAGCATAAATCGATATCTTCCACCTCAGCCTCTGCTATTGTTGTTTTGATTTTGGTTTGATCCTTGTTGATTGTGCCAATAGTCATAAGCCAAATGATTACTCAATCCACAGATCCAACAAGCCTTCTTGTTGTTATTCTGGTTACCTCTTCCTCTTCCAAAACCTCTTGCTCTTCCTCTCCCTGTGCCTTTACCTCTTGCATAATAAACTTGAGAACTTGACTCTTCTTCATCCTTTGCTTTACCTTTATCTCCCTTCTTCTTGTTCTTCATATACATTGCAAAACTTTGTCCTTTATCTCCATCTCCCTTCAAGTCTTGCTCAAATGTGAGCATCAAACCAAGCAACTGGTTCAAATCTGGAACATAATGGTTTAATGAAAGTTCTATTGATAAGACAAAAGGTTTCCACCTTTTATCTCCTCTCAAACCTGCAAGTAGTTGAGCAATCAATCTGTGATCTTCAACATCTCCCCATATGGATCCAAGACTATCTGCAAGATCCTTCATCTTAGTGACATAATCACTAATACTTTGACTTGGATTCTTCTTGAATGTTGTAAACTCTGACCATAGACTTGCTTTCCTTGCTTTGGTAGTACTTTGTAAATGATATTCCAATGCATTCCATATATCTTCAGATGATTCCAATTCTCTGATGTGTGTTAGCAAATGATCAGAGATTGTATTGTAAATGTAGGCTTTTGCACTTGCATCCTTCTTTTGCCAATGCTTTAAAGCATCAAGTTCCTCTTTCTTTGGTCGGCTTTCATCTTCAAATATTGGCTTCTCTTCTTCACCTGTTACATATACCATGAGATCCTTACTCATAAGTAAGGCTTCCATTCTCATTACCCATGCAGGGTAATTATCTCTGTCCAGTTTGTCAATGGAGTTATGATCTTCCATACTCCTTTCCTTCTGCTGCAACCTTTGAGCTTAAAGGATAAAGAATAATACCTTTTGGAGTTCTTTGTGTATGAAGATGCTTTTGAAGTAACCTTTTGATGCCTTGTGTGTTCAAATGCTTCACCTTTCGAACTTTAATGGAAAACTTTACAAAACTTCTCGTACCTTTGCCACCTTCTGCTCTGATACCACTTGTTGATATGTGAAACATCACAAGAAATGAATTAATGTGACACTAGAACACCTCTATGGTCACCATTAACTCATTGCCACTCTAAACGTTTAGAAATGATAGCCAAAACCAAGAAC
>CM035414.1:129288266-129305766 GCA_020310875.1 Ceratopteris richardii
CTTTACCTCCTCTGAAGTTGATGCCGATTCTATGACCTTGGGTTGTTCTTCTTGCTCCCTTAGCTGGCGATGCAATGCATCTCGTTATTTTTCCATATCATCATGTGCTTCCAGTAGATCAACATAGCTTTGCAGGATTGTTTTCATTGTCTCTGAAGGGACTGCTTTAAGTTGTTCTAGGTCGATCTCATGAGGGGAGCCTTCCATTGCGGCCTCTAGGTTTTCTTCGTTTTTCTTTTTTGGAGGAAGGGAGTGGTGATGTTGCTGGTGAAGTTTCCATAGTTTCAAAAGAGTGTGTGACGGTGTAAATGGGAACTGTGGGCGGGGTGGATGTAATGTTTGTGAAAAGTGTTGTGAATGTAGGCATGGTAACCCCTCCAAGTTGGGTGCCTAAAGAGAGAGGAATTCCCATAACATATATGGTGATTGTGGAAGTTGGGGTGGTCGTGTCATGGGGAGAAGTGAATTGTGCAGTGAGAGGTGAGGAGTGTGGTGATGGCAGTGCCTCATGGTGTTCTTCCATCTGAGTAGTGTTTCCTGGTGCCGTGACATCTATGTGAATTTGCTTCCCAGAGTAAAGGGGACGAGTAGGCACTCGTTGCTCAAAGCGATGAATGTAAGAGAGAGCCGAATGAATGGATTCATCAAGGCCAAGCGCATCCACGTGAAGGTTCAAGGATTAAATAAACTGGTCGTCTACCCCTTCTTCGCTCAACATTTGGCTTATCAGCATCTTTCCTGTTTCAAGTGATAACTTGTGATGCTCCTGTACTCGTTTCATTGTCTCATACAATCTTTTTATCTGCGCCGTATAAGCTGGGGCACTAGCTAGTGCTGAGTTTTCTTCTTGCTCATGGTCCTATTCCTTGTCTGCTTCCTCTTCACTATCTTCTTCATCTTTGTCTACTTCCACTACTTCAGGTTGGGTAGGAGCACAAATTCTTGTTGGAGACCTCTTAATCTCCAAAGACGATCTGTACTCATCTAAGAGCACCTTTATATCAGTTATAGATCAAACTTTACACAAATGTTACTTTGACTTACCAAATCATTCATGACCAATTCTCTGAGTGAGAATTTTCCTTCTTCAAGAATTCTACTTGAAAGATTGACTTCATTACCTGCACATATCTTCAGATTTCTTCAATCTAATGATATATATACCTCCAAGCTACCTTTGCTCAATCATATAAACCATTAGTCCTTCAAAAGAATCATTAAAACTTCAATTTGATCCTTAAGATAAACAATATGTCAAACCTATCTTCCAGAAATGGCGACTTTGACATGGTCAACTTCTCAAGTTGATTTCTCAAAGCACAGATCCCGTTTTGCTAAATGCTTTTAGTCATAGCTTCCTTACCTTCTAACTTAGATTTTGAATGCTGACTCATTAAAAACTTTACACTATGCACTGAGATCTAAGCAAAACATTGACACGGAAAAGTGCACGACTTTGAGAGGTCTATCTGCAGATTCTACATACCAATGTTCCTATTGATGATACTCACAGTAGGAAAAGAATTGGATCACAAAGTTCTGAACATAGCTTCATTAGCTTCCAGATTAGATGTGAACAAAAGGATTTCTGATCCACATGATCAGTCTGAGAGAACTCAGAGAAAAACTCGTCGCTAATTTTCTGAGAAAGACTCTCTACACATCTATCTCTATGACACTTGTCTTCAAATGACTCTCTTACTTATTTCTATACATCATTGACTTATATACATATGGTTTTAGACTTATCCCACATCTATTACATTACTCCTTATCATCCTAAGGAATATCTAAACTCAGATTACAAGAATTTCCACCTGTAATGTACATATGTATACAAACTTCACTTCTGAAATGTCTTCACTTTCTCAAGTGTCTTTTTCCACTTCAATCTGATCATGAGCTTGCTTCAAATTCTTTGTAATCACCAATTTGTGATTGGTTTGTTCCAAAAGCTCCCCCAGATTAGATGTGTACAAAAGGATTTCTGATCCACATGATCAGACTGAGAGAACTCAGAGAAAAACTCGTCGCTAATTTTCTGAGAAAGACTCTCTACACATCTATCTCTATGACACTTGTCTTCAAATGACTCTCTTACTTATTTCTATACATCATTGACTTATATACATATGGTTTTAGACTTATCTCGCGTCTATTACATTACTCCTTATCATCCTAAGGAATATCTAAACTCAGATTACAAGAATTTCCACCTGTAATGTACATATGTATACAAACTTCACTTCTGAAATCTCTTCACTTTCTCAAGTGTCTTTTTCCACTTCAATCTGATCATGAGCTTGCTTCAAATTCTTTGTAATCACCAATTTGTGATTGGTTTGTTCCAACAATTCCTGTGGTTGGTTGCGGTCCCTTGGTCTGCTCTTCTTCCATCTCCAGGTTAGCCTCATTAATGATTTGGGCAATTTCTTCATTTGTCAAATCATCCAGAGTGTAGCCTTGTGGGAACTCCAAGTCAGAGGGAATTAGAGGGAAAACCAGATTGGGTCCTTTTGCACTTAGTCTGGGTTAGCGAATAGTAAATGGAGGGACACGTCTAGTCTGAGGTGGTGTCACCTCTCGTGTGAGGGTGGCACCCCTTGCTTGTGCACAGGGTATTTGGATTGCTCCTCTCATTTTCTTCAATGGTGGCCCTGTTGTTGATAGCCATCTCTAGAATTCCTGGGCTAGGGACCACACTAGTGCTCTTTGAATAGGCACATCATAAGCGAAGCACATGTAAATGATCCTTGTTAGCATGCAACATCCATGAAGCACATTCTTATGTTTCTTATTCGAGCGTTGATGTGCTAAGTGGATTTGATCTATGATCTAGTGGGGTAGATTGATTGTGAGGTTTTTTGTCTCTGCCAAGGACAAGCTAAAACAAATTCTTTTGGGTGGCATGGTGAAGCACTATCATAGAGATTTTCATCTCTACGTTTGTTTCCACTCGCTTCCGAACAAAAGAAATGTTTGTTCATTGGAGAAAGCTTGGAAGATCGAATTCATCAAACTCCGATTTCATCATACACTTCTCAAATGCTTCTTTCACTTTAATATGGTCACATTACACATGTAATTAATAGAACATGTGGAAATGGACGATTAATTATTGAAGAGCTAGCCATTCAAGCTCATTATGTGAAACTCAGATCATTTTTGTTTGGCATGCTTTGAGTCAAGGACAGAGGGAAGGTGGCCGCTTGGATCTAAAAGAAAAGGAAGTGGATGTGCCAACATAAGAAAAAACAGACAAAAAGGTGAAAGTTGCATGTCACAAGTGGCACTTCATGGTCTGATCTAGAAGGTGACACGCAAGAGAACTCTTAGTTTTTATGAAGGAACCGATTAAGAAAAAGGAGGGTGCTGCATGCTCTCAGGCGGAAGGGAAACATGCAGAGAGGCACATAAGAGAGGAGGAATCTCACGCAGAAAGGAGGCCAAATCATTGTTCATTATCTGGCATAGAGGTCCATGCTGATATG
The DNA here is from genome assembly GCA_020310875.1 of Ceratopteris richardii. Classification (NCBI taxonomy): domain Eukaryota; kingdom Viridiplantae; phylum Streptophyta; class Polypodiopsida; order Polypodiales; family Pteridaceae; genus Ceratopteris; species Ceratopteris richardii. Next base: position 129,291,758 of record CM035414.1, read on the forward strand.
GAGGAGGAGTTCTTTGTTTTCTTTCTGGGAGGACTAGGCTGTAGGAGAGTTTGCATGCAGCAGTCTGGGGTGGTGGTGCCTGAAACATATGTCAAAAGAAGAAAAGAAAGGAGAGAGACAACATAAGGGTTTTTGGTGGATCTGACATTCTTGCGTTCATCAAGAAGGGGGATGCGCGCTGCAGAGAAGAAGATGGGCGCTGCAGAGAAGGAGGAGATATCCGACCGTTATTGGATCATCGATTGTGAAGAAGAAGAACCACCACCTGTTTAGAGAGCAGCAGCGCATCAAAGATATGTTCGCGCGATGGTTAGAATGATCGAAGGTGTTTTTTTTTCATGGTCAAGCATTTTGAGATAAGTACTAACAAGTTTTCGTGCGAACTATCTTTTGCGGAGCGAGCTCCATGAAAAATATCAGAGTTTTATCGCGCATACATATACGTCTTTATATTTGATTGTATAATCTCTGCACATATTTACTATTATGCGTATAAAATATGATTCAATAACTGTTTCTTGCATATAAGATATATACATCGATGACGATGGGTTGAAGTATCTTTTAGTAAACCATATATATTGATGCGTTTAGTATTTGGTGGGAAAGAGTCATAGATGAGTAAAGAAAAGATTGTGGCTGCTGCGCATCAGCACTGTCAATGGTTTGATTGTAATAACAGGTTTCCTGTGTTGAATATTTAAACGAGTTTCGATTTTTAGTCAATAGAAGAGATACGGAGAAATGCCTCCTTCATGGGAATAGCGTGATTGAGTTATTGTTTTTCATCTTTAATGTAGTTTTTGATCTCTGCACATATGAGATTAGCAAGATGCAGACAATAATATACATGTGTTATAAGCTTCCTGAGAATACGACCTTGCATTTTTTTTTTCTGGAAAACTCTGTGCTATTTTTTAGCTATGTTCTTGTATGGATTTCCAATAAAGTTTTTCTAATCTCGAGAGTTTTCATTTTGTTCACCTAAACATAACATTGCTATGGGAAAGACAATAAACATCAGAAAACACTTTATTAAAATTTGATTTGTTATCAAAGCGAAGTATAATTTTAACGCAAAGCGAAACATACTTTTCATGTTTATAGAGACACTGCTTGAATGAGGAGTTTATTGTTTTTTTTATAAATGCGTGCATTTTCAGAGCATATTTGTTTATGAGAATGAACTATATGATTAATGATGCTTTATCATAAGCATAAGGTTGATCTGTATAAATTAGATATTTAATGCATTCACGTTAATCATTTTTGTGTTGTACTCAACTTGAAACATTTGGATTTTCCTTTGCTAACGGGAAGACCGGCTTTGGTTGGAGATAAGCTCTTGAAATAGTCTTGCAGAAACAAAAGATATTCTGAAATTAGTATCCTGGATTTTGACACATAGGCAGTCTCTTTAAGGTTACAGTACTTTGTGCTGACAAGTTGGCAAAGCTCTTCTAGCAACTCTCCTAGATAAGAGATCTCCACTGTTTAGACATTGTATTTATCTCCTTGAAAACAAGAAGTTGAAATTTATCTGCCTCTAGTTTCCTCTAGTTTGCCATACTCCTCTCCTGCATTGTGGGATTCGGGGGGTCCCATGGGCACTAGTCCCATTCACTTGTAACTTTTTTTCTTTATTTTAATTAAATTCCAGGAGATTAGGCTAAGGCCGAACTTCCTTTTATATATATATAAAAAAAGTTGGCAAAGCTAATAGAAGGTATTGAAAACATTTCAAATCAAATATTTCTTACCGTTTGAGTAAAAGATTAGAGAGACCGTAGCTATTGAACTATATATACGAATGCCTGAATTGAAAGTAGATTTTGTTTTTGTTATTATTCGTTCTTAAGTCCAAATCCTAATGGTTACATTACCGCTTTGAACTATATACTCTGAATGCAAATATCCTCCGTACGAAGAGAACTTGATGGTGCATATATCTTTTTGTTAAAAGATGGAACCGTTTTCTTTAAACTCATTTAACATTGTTTGTAACTTATGATGATTTTTTTTTCATAATAGAGAATTTTTTCATAATAGAGAAAACTATGCATTAGCGTTAGGTTCGAGTTTTCAAAACTGAGAGCACATAAACTTTTCATTTCTAAATAAAGAGAACTTTATGAACGTTGATTCCAATCTATATTACTACGTTACATATCGTTGGCTTTGAAGATTTACGGTGTTATGGAACTCCTAAAGTTTGGTTCCGTAACTTTTTTATAGATCCAAAAAGGCATATATATGCTGAAAAAGATTGGGAAGAAAATGTATGAATGAGGATACAACAAAAATAATCTTCTTGTTAAGATTTTGAGCTTGAAGGATAATTAGTCTATCTCTTCATGTGAATTTATGCTTGTGATAAGAATTACTCCATCTCTTTGTGAATCCATCCTTTACTACTAATATTTGTGTAACAAAAAATTATTTTTTACTAGTAAAGAGTGAAATATGATATGGCTTGAATAACTAATACTCTTTGAGACTCTTTGTACCAGTAGCGTGCATTACGAGAAGTAGTAGTTGATGATAGTATTTTTCCAATTCATCTAAGAAAACTGTGTCATACTTTATAGAAATACAAATAAACAAAAACTTATATGTCTGTGAACCTTTTCGTATTGAAGATAACTTATGTTCGTCGATGATAATAATAAAAAAAAAGGTGCTTATGATGATTAGATTTTGAGTCTAAGATTCTTATGTTATGTTTTTTTTTTTTTTTATAAACTCTTTTTGGTCCATGCAAATAAAAACATAGAAATCATTACATTGAAAAATTATGGGTCAATTATACGCCATAGCGACATTCATATGAACAAAGAGTATCAAAATATAATCCATAACTTGGATTCTTAGTAAACATATCCAAAAAAAAATTTAACATGAATGTTGAAGCATTTAAGCATAGCGAATTTTGGAAAACTTTACGTTTTGTGATTGATATAAATGATGAATGCACGATTATGAGGATTTATTTTTACGGTTCGTGATGAGAGAATATGATTTTGTAATTCATAAAGCTTTCTGAGTATATACATTTCCTTTTGAGTCTCAACTCAATATCCTGAGATTGCGACAAGCATCCTGCGTGCGCCGTATTATCGACGGTTGAACTGATCCACCGGCCGTCGTTTTCGCGCCTACAGCGCTCCTTGGCTGGAAAGGCGAAGTGTTGCATGATTGTGCATAGGTGGAGGGTGATGGTGGATGTCATAGCTACCATATCCTTTAATTTGTTAAGATCTTTGTGTTTCATTCTTCCGGGGATCAATGTTTCTTTCTCTGTGGGAATGTGCATACCATTCATGTCCAAGGCCTCCCGTACTAAATTGAGTGTAAGTTTAAATCTTTTCAATTCATGGCCTGGTGTTAGAGAGAGGAGTACAAATGTACTATCTCATCCTTTGGCTCTACTAGGGGTGATCGTGCTGATTAGGTAGGAAGCGCAAAAAATCAGGCTTAGGTAAGAGTGCTCTAAAATAGCTGTCCAAGCCCGCCTTCGTTCATACGGATCAAATTACTTCTGCATCCTGATATTTCTTGAATTCATGGGTGAAGAAATGATACCTTCCCCACTTTCCATTAAATTCTATTTCAGCTTCCCAGAAGTATGTGCCCTCTCCTAATGGACTTGCGACATCACTGAACCTATATGCATGTTTGCCAACTTGTGATGTGTGCCCCTGTTGAGGGTTCTGAATTGGAAGGACATGCACCGCCCTGAGTTCCTGAGGCCTCTCGGTGAGTTGTGGTTCGAGGAGGAGAGTTTCAATATCCACTATTTGGGCGCTGGACCCCGCCTGGGAACTGGTGCCTCCTACTTCTGTCATGTTATTGCTTGCCGATTTTGTGAGGATATAGAAACACATGTTAACATTGTAGTGGACAAGAGATGATAATTTTTGTCCTCGTTACAACATTGACATGAGGTCAGTGATAGGTTAGTGGATCAGTGAGTGATCTATGATTGTGTGTTTCATTAGTGAACACGTAGTCCTATGAGGTAAGTGGAAAGATGCAATTAGTGGGTGGAGATGAATTTACAATTTGGGGTCGGGGGGTTTATTACAAGCTTTTGGTTGCCAAACGTAATGCATGGTTTGACAATGTGATCGTCAGTAGGCTATGGGAAACTTTACATGAGCATCCATTTGAAGGTGAGGCTTTTTTGGGACCTAGGTACAAGTGGTTTTGCTCGTGCTCAAGGATGAATATGTGTTTGTGCGTGTCGAATAAGAGTGGATATCAGCTCTTTGAGTGAGTGAATCATGCCGTACATGGTGTGGGTTATGGGTGGCTAGTTGAGCCCGCAAGCAAGCCTTAGGCACCCAAATTTGTCTTGATTGTGGGTCAGCCTTCATTGACTTCTTGGGTATCCAGATAGACTTTACTTTCGTAGAGGAATTTTTGAAAGACTTCTTATTAGTGTTCTGTCGTTGAGCACTAATATGAAGTTGAGCCAGTGGTTGTGGCTTGAACGCAATAGGATGCTCGCCTTTCTGCACCCACACTTGTTTCAGTGGCTGAGACACCTTGCTTCATACTTTCTTTGGTCTTCGAGCATAGTTCATCTGCTTCTTCTGTGCTTGGTACTCCTTTGGTTGTCGTGTCTCTACCACTTTTGGAAAAGAAGGGAGTTCCGTTGTATCCTTGAATTCTTTGTTGAGAAAATCATCCCTCTCCATCACATAGTTTTGGACAAGAATTACATCGTCATCTTCATGTGTACTCCTGGAAGGACCAGGAGTGTGTGCCTTTCCTAGTTCCTTGCATGCTTCATTTTCTAACTCAAGTGTAATGCAATTCTGATTTACCCAAACCTTAAGAAGTCCACTTCTTAGGTTGAGGTTAACTGCATGATCATAGACCCAGTCTTGCCAGCCCCAAGACAAGAGGCTCAGTGAGGTCCTCGTCTTGACACACTAGCACTTAAACTATCATAAGAACATCTTGGATGTAGAGGGGAAGCTCCACCTTGCCCATGCAAGGGGTTTCCACACCTCCCAATCCTATGAGATATGCTTCTATAGGACTCAGACTTAAGTTCAATTCTTGACAGTACGAAAGTTTAACAGCACTAGTTGCTGCACCTGAGTCAATCAAAGCCCGTACAATCCTTACACTATTTCCTTGTCCTATCTCTAAGGTTACAAAAGGACGTCGGTCAATTGTTCTATGGGAACTTACACTTGAGACTTCGCACATAGCCATATGATATCCTGGATCTGCATAGGCATCCGTCCTCGACTGATCTCTACCCTGTCTTCTCAATTTCATTCTTTGAATGCGTTCCAATGCTTCTACCTGAGCTTCTTCTCGGATTCGTTTCTCTTCTTCCTTACGTTACTTGGCAGTGTTGAGTCGAATGAGCATTTCCTCAGTGACGGGTTCCTGATATAACTTGACTCAACATCCACTGATGTAACTTGGTAGGATGTCACCTTCTAGAGTGGCAAATTGAATTGCTCCACTTGTGGAGATCGTATTGATAATCATGGATCCATAGCCTCCCTTCTCTAATTTCCGTGCATGTTTCAAAGTGTAGACTAGGACTAGATCTCCTGCTTTCAAGCCCTTATCCTTCACATGGGCATCGAAGTATGCCTTTTGTCTTTTCTTAGCTGCATATATCCCTGTGGCAGCTCTTAGTCTTGTTTCACCTAGTCGTTCAAGGTCAAAGATTCTAGAGGAGAGCTCATGGCCTATCCAGTCATGCTCTTGTGCTACTTTCAATGTAGGTATCAAGAAGTCCAATGGTAGCACTGCATTTTGGCCAAATACCATCTAAAAGGGTGTGGCTTGGAGTACCGTTTTATAGGCCACTCAGTATGCCCAAACAACATGATGTTGCTGTTTATCCCAATCAGAGCGTTTATTATTCACTAATTTGGTCAGCACATTGCATAGAATCTTATTTGTGCTTTCAGCTTATCCATTAGCTTGTGGGTGATAGGGGGCAAACTTCTTGTGTACTACCAAGAACTCTTTGAGAACATTTTCAATGACTTCATTCAAGAAGTGAGTTCCTCTATCACTTACTAGCTCAATAGGTAGCCCGTATCTAGTGAACACATTCTCGAATAAGAACTTAGCTGTTGTTTGAGCATCATTCTCCATGGTGGCTTTTACTTCTACCCACTTAGTTAGATAATCAGTGGCCACAATAATGTGTTCAGCATGTGAACCCTTGGCTGGGGGATTAATAGGACCTACAAAGTCTATTCCCCACTTAGAGAATGCACGTCCACCCATCATAGGTTTCAATGGCATCTCATCTTTACGTATAGGATACTGAGTTCGCTGACACACATCACACCTCTTCACATAGGTATGTGCATCCATGTGAAGCGTGGGCCACTAAAGACCTGCAAATACTATTGCCTTGATCACCCATTCTAGACCAAAATGTCCTCCTGCTACACCCTGGTGAGTAGTTTTCAAGATTTTAAGATATTTGCTCTCATGGACACATAGCCTTAGATATCCATCTTTTCCTCGCTTGTACAGATTATCACCAATAAGTGAGTAATCTAGGGCTTCTTGTTCTAAACTTCTTTGTCTAGCCAGGGTCATGTCTTGAGGGACTGTTTTCATCCTCAAGAAGGCTACTAATGGTTCACTCCAATCTGGTACTAGAGACACTTGGTACAGAGTAGCATACTCCACAGGTGGTCTAGTATGACAGACTGGGCATTCCTTGCACAACTTATGGACATCTACTTCCATAGTAGGCCAATGTACTTTGAGTCTCCTTAGTGTCTGTAGGGTTCTTTGCCTTGAGTAGTGTTGCTCTAATGCACCTAGATGTGCTAATTGTAATCATTTAGCATACTCATCCTCTTCCACACAACAAGCTAATATTCCTTGATCTGTATGTTTGTACATAATCCCTGCCATGATATGGTACTTTTGGGCTTTCTCTATCTCCCTATCTTGAGCGTTTATTAGTGGGTGGTTAGGCCCGTATGTCAATACTCGCTCTAATGTCTTAGCCCATTGTGGCACCACTTCCAAATTAAACAAGTAAGCATCAGGCAGGTCATCTGATACTCCTTGTGGGGCCTCTCCAGATGTGAGCCTAGAGAGATGGTATGCTCTCAAATGAGTCTTACCTTTCCTAACCACTACCTCAAAATCATATTCCATTAGTAAGAGGAACCATCTTACTAATCTACCTGTATTGCATGGCTTGTCCACCAAGTACAACACTGCTCGATGATCAGTAAAAAAATTTAAATTTATTTGCAAGAAAATAGTGTCTAAACTTTTTAATAGCATATACCATGCCTAATCCTTCTCGTTCGATGGTTGTATAGTTTCGTTTAGCTACATTCAATTGTCTACTAGCATAGGCAATCAAAAGATCCATATTACCTTCACCCATAGGTTGTGCAAGCACACATCCAATAACATAATTGGATGCATCCACATGAACATGAAAGGGCTTATTCCAATCCGGTGTGGTCAAGATTGGTGCTGAACATAATCACCATTTAAGCTCATTGAAGGAGTTCTCACATTCATCAGTCCATTCAAAATTTGTCAAAAGTCCGTAAAGAGGCTTTGCAATGATGGCATACATGTGTATAAAACGTCGGTAATAGCCACATTGCCCCATGAAAGCTTGCACTTCCTTGAAATTCTTTGGCCTAGGTAGCTCTGCTATGGCTCTCGCTTTCTCCTCATCCGTGGATATGTCGTTCTTTGACACTATGTGTCCTAGAATCTTGCCTTGCCTGACCATGAAAACACACTTTTCTGGGTTCAAGCAGACTTGATATTCTCTACATTTGTCAAAGATTTGCCTAAGTTCAGGTATATGTGTCTGTTTAATGTTGGAATGAGCACAAAGATCGTCAACATAGACTTCTAAATTCTTCCTTAAGAATTCTTTAAACATATTACACATCAGTCTCTGAAAAGGTAGCGGGCGCATTGGTGAGACCAAATGGCATCACTCTAAAGGCGAATATGCCCCACTCTGTGGCAAAAGTCATCTTATGCTGATCTTCTGGAGCAATGGCTACCTGATTGTAGCCAGAGAATCCGTTAAGGAAGCTCTACACTTCCTTGCCTGCTACTCTTTCTAGTTATTGCTTAGTGACACGAAGCAGATAGTTATCTCGAATGGTGGCTGCATTAACCTTCTTCAAATTAATGCATACACCTAGCTTTCCATTCTTCTTGGGCACAACTACGATAGGGGATACCCACTCAGTGTGCTCAATTTCATAAATGAATCAAGCTTCAACCAAGCGATCTATCTCTTCTTTGATCTTGGCAACATAATTATCATTATATGTGTATGGCTTTTGTTTAGAGGGTTTGGCATCCGAGGTCATGGGGATAGTGTGTGAACATATGTTAGGGTCTACACCTTTCAAGTCCTTGTAGCTCCACGTGAATACATCTCTGTATTCTCTTAGCAAAGCTATCAACTCTTGCTCTTCCTTTTCCATGAGGTTATGTCCTATGTAGGTGCATCTTTCTTCTCCGTCCTCTATGGATACAACTATTTTCTTAGTGGTTTCTTTGTTATCATAGGCCTCCCCTGATTGCGCCTCACGTTTAGGCATTCTTATCATGACTCTTCTATCATCTATTTCATACTTCTTAAAGTTTTCAGGGACCTCAAACAAAGATTCTTCTTCCTTGGGTGTGACTTCTCTCTTCTTTCTTTTCTTTCCTTCATTCTTAGGGCTCACTTGCGTGGTTAACCTTACATCATTTGTGAGCTCTTCATGTCTCTGAGGATGAACTTCTAGTTCATAGAAATACTGCTCATCTGATGCAAAAGGTGAGTCCATAATGATTGAATCTAGATCTAAGTCACTTGCGTCCTCAAATGCATCGGTGCTAGGTTCACATTCTTCAATAACTGAATCACCCATGATTGGCTCTATTGAGAAGACTAAAATTTCATAACCATCCTCATCACAGTGGGGTGTCCATTGTTCTTCATTGATGGCTACATCCATTGTTGCTAGAATTTCCGCCCAGCCGTGAGGTTCAAATTCTTTGTCAGGAAATACTACAGGTGCATAGGCCGGGTCGTGAATTGATCTATGGGTTTCCTTCACACCTATCTCTCTCGCTTTTTCTCTCTTCTCTTCTTCTACTACTACTTTACACATCCACAAGTGAGTGTCTTCATGCATCCACGGAGATCCTGACCCTAGGGAATGCACTGATTTTGTTACATCTTTAGCTCTATGGATGGGATTCCATTGGATGGGGGGTACGCCCCTATGAGAATAGTCCTTGAGATTGACTTTGGTTGTAACACCTAAATGTTGCAAATACAAGGAATTGGTTCCCCAATCCTGTACCACTTGCAATTGCCGCATAAATGGTCTTCCCAAAATCATCTCATAGGCATGATTCTTGCTATAGTCACATATAGCAAAAGTACGCTCGAACTCAATACCACATGTAGTGAGAGTGATTCCTTCTAGTAATCCTAAGGGTCTCTCAATGTGACCATCGGCCATCTACAATTTCATTCTCATTGGCCTAAGTGCTCGCTTGCCCCAACGCTTCCATAGGGAAGTGGTATCAATTACAACTCCTACACGTGAGCCCAAAATTGCCTTGGTTGTGTAACCCTGATGAGTGATAGGGAGATAGGTGTTTACTTCTTCTCCTTCACTCATGTCTCCTATCTTGTCCAAGGGTATTTCTCGCACTGTTCTATGACACCCTATCTAGGAACAAGGTTTTGCAACTTGTGGTACTTGATTGGCTACATGTTTCCATAATTCTGGCCTAACCTTGAGTAGCTCTTCTATAGTGAGGTTGCATTGCACTTTAGTGTTTTTCACTACCTCTGTGTTCCTAGGGATGACAGAGTCTTCGTTTCTCACCATGACCGTGGGTGCTCTCATAGAAGTAGACTTAGTTTCCCATGGGCTTGTGAAATGGGGTAGTTCCTATAAGGAATTAGACTCAAAGTCTAATTTCTCCTGAGATTGGGCACTCTACTGCTCTTCATAGATAGAACGAATGTCCTGTGGGAATTGATCATGCGCATCATCCACAAGTTCAATGGGAGGAGGGACTTCACTTTCTTTAGCCCATTTCTCTTCTTGAATCTCTCGCAGGAATTCTGGTGAATACCTATTCATAGAAGAAGAGGTGTTTGGTTCAGTGGAATTAGGCACATAAGCTTCCTGGGGGGGAATGCTTATTCTTTTACTTGCCTCATCTCCTCCTTGGGAGGTTCCTTCCTTGGCAGATCTTGCAATTATGCTCTCTAAATTCTCTAATATTCCATCAAAATGCAACTGTGCCTTACCTGAGAAAGAGTAGTTGAAAAGGCGGTTGGCTTCAAACATGGTCTGAGCCAATGCTACCATTTTAGCACAAAACTTGGTTCTCTCTCTATCTCTAAATCAGCTCTAGGGTAACATTTGTCATGATCTATCACGTTTTGCCCTTCTTGGATTCTGGCCTGATATGCATTCAACATCGTCTATGTCTTCAGGAGTGGGGTCAGCTAATACTGATCCTACTCTAGGGAGTGGTGGAATGGTATGAGGTGGGTTGGATAGTGGTGGATTAGGTGTTGATAGGGATGAAGGTGGTGGTGGTATGTGAGAGTTTGTTTGAGAGGTGAGTTCAATAATTTTGGCTTTTGTTTCTCTTATGCTTTCTTCTAATTCTCTCATCTTCTTCAACCATTGTCTTTTCATCCTTTCCCGCCTATATTTCCAGGCTCTCGTCTGTTTCTTAGTTAGGCTCTCAATTTCACTAACCTCGGAACTCTTTCCCTAGCTTGATCCTAAGCTTTGTTGCAAAGCTTGAGCTCTAGTGACCACTTACATAGGGGCAATGAAAGTTACACTTCCTGTAGAGTTTATGACTAACCCGATAACGTTGATGGGAGTGATTTTTGGTGCATTGTAAGGATTCTTAGGACAATCTGGCAAGAGATGCTCTTTCCCACAATCAAGGCAAAAACCTTGAATCGTCACAGGTTGGCTTTGTGTAGGTGCAGACATAGGGCAATCACGAATGAGGTGATCTCCTTGTTGGTGAAGGACAATCAACAATTGAAGTTTAATGAAGCTTTGGAAGTCAAGGACTGAAGAAAAGTTCAAGTTATGAAGCATGGAAGAAGTGCATATTCAGAAGTTCAAAGAGATGTACACATATGTACATTAATTCAGAGATAGTTCACTTATACTTTTGTATAGTCATGAGCTTGTAAATATTTGCATATCTATACTATGAAAAGTGTCTGGGCAAAGTAGAGAGATTATGTGAGAACAAGAATAGAGAAGAATTAGAGTCATTAGGCATCTTAGATGTGAGTAGAATCTCTCTCATCACTCAGTTGTAAAATTCCTTCAGGAATGAAGAAAATTGCGCCCGATGTTTCTGTGTATTCTCCTTCTGTGCTTGATCATTTTAAGAATCCTTTTGTAGACATCTAAGTACATAGTTAATGAGTCTATGGTTTAAGTTTGAGAGCCTAATTGTAAACAGGCTCTGAGAGTTATGAGTAGGAACATGTATATGTGAAGAAGTGTTCACTGATTTCTGAAACAGGCACAAAATGCGATGTTAATGTTTTGGTCAATTCTCCTTCCACAGTGTAAAGTTTTGAGCAAACAAGCACTCAATCTTTAAGTTGGAAGGTAAGCTACCTGTGGCTAAAAGCATTTGCATAAATGCATTCTAGATTGTGAGAACCAAGTGTTAGAAGTTATAGGTGTTTGAATCGACTTTTCAGAAGAGCAGTTTTAGACATAGGTAACTTGTTGAGATCATTTCTCAAGATCTACTGAATTTTTTGGAGTGATTCAAATTGGAGAAGCTGCGCAATTTCTAGGTAACACCTTGTGCAAAGTTTCATAAAAAACTTTACACAATTGATAAGTTAATGAGAGAGATATGTGCAGCAGACTTTCTGTGTAGTCATCTTCTTCACAGATTTTTCAAAATCATTATAATTGATCATTGATCCTCTAAATTTGGTGAAGGTTTGAGTTACTCTTGTTATAGAGGTGCTCTAACTACAAGAGTAGCTTGTTCTTTTGGAGATTAACACTCTCCATCAGTGGTATCAGAGCAGGAAGTATCAAAATTGAAGGAAGGAGGATCCCGACTGCTGCAGTTGCAAAGAACTCAACATCTGAAGGTTCAAAAGGTGAAAGCTTGAGGGAAAAGCTTGAGAAGGAGGTCATACGACATCAAGGAAGACAAAAGAAATATTATTCGAAGTAAAGGTACATCTATTACTCATAAAGTTTGAAGAATTCAATATACAGGTGAAGAAAGGATGGGAGATTCTCTTCAAATAGAGAAGTTGGATAGAGAGAACTATCCAGCATGGTCAATGAGGATGGAATCTCATCTTATGAGCAAAGACTTGATAGCTTATATTACAGGTGAAGAAGAAAAGCCTCAGTTCAGGGATCCTAGTGTTCCAACTAGGGAGGAATTATCAGATTTGAAGAATTGGATGAAGAGAGATGCTCAAGCTAGGAGCATTATCTATATGGCAGTCACTGACTACTTGCTACCTCATATTAGAGGTCTTGAAAGTGCAAGTGATATATGGAATGCTTTGGAGGAGCATTTTCAAAACACCACAAAGTCTAGGAAGGCATCCTTGTGCACAATATTTACCACTTTCAAGAAGAAGGCCTCTCAATCCATCTCAGATTATGTAACAAGGATGAAAGACATTGCAGATGCATTAGGAGTAGTTGATGAAGACATTGAGGAGGATAAATTGGTAAGGCAAATCCTCAGAGGGTTGAGAGGTGATGACAAATGGAAGCCATTCATTTTGTCTACTGAATTATCACTTGATCATTTTACTCCTGACTTAATTTAGTTGCTAGGACATATGTTAACCTTTGAGTAGGATGTGAAAGGTGAAGGTGACAAGAGTACAGGTCATGCAATTTATTCAAAGGATAAGAAGAAGAATATCAAAGGAAAGCAACAAACAAACGAGGATGAAGGTACAACTAGTCAAGCTAACTTCCTAAGAGGAAGAGGAGGTGGCAAAGGTAGAGGAAGAGGCAGGAGTAATAAAGATAGAGTCAAAGCTTTCTGGATTTGTCACTTAGCTAATGATTGTTGGCATAATAATCAGAATAACGGTGGATATAATCAGAATTTTAATTCAAGAGGAAGAGGTGGCAGGAATCAAAGAGGTAATTTCAGAGGTAGAGGTAGTAGAGGTTACTTTGGAAGAAATGTAGGTAGAGGATTCCAAAGTCAACAATACAACAATACCTACTACAATTATGCTTCAGATCATAAGGAAGATAATGAATGCAACTTGTGAAAGGCAAAGTGAAAATCAAAGAGTCTTCTACATTGACTCAGGATGTAGCAATCATCTGAGTGGTAACATAGCCTTGATGATTGATTTGGAAAATAAGGTAACTAATCATGTAGTTCAAACAGGTGACAATACAAAGCACAATGTGAAGTCAATTGGATCAATGAAGGCCAAGGATGGTAGAACCCTCTTGAGTAAGGTCTTGTATGTTCCTACAATTCCTAAGAATCTGATAAGTGTAGGACAAATTGTTGAAAAAGGTTATGAAGTTAGGTTCACTAATGAAGGAGTGTTTGTGGAAGACCCTAGCAATGGGTATAAACAAATTGTTTCAAGGAAGAAAGAAGGAAGATTGTTTACATTGAAGATCCAAGGTAATGTTGGTCATGCCTTCTTCACCTATGGAGGACATAAGATCTCTGAGTTAGATCTTTGGCACAAAAGGCTTGGACATTTTAATGAAAGAGGTATCAAAGATATGATTAACAATGGTTCAGTGCTTGGATTGCCTAATGTTGCAGGTCAACATATGACATATAGATGTGAGGTATGTCAATTAGGTAAGGCTCATAAGCAATCTTATTCCAAGCATGGTTTTATGTATTCAAAGAAGCTTGAATTGGTACACATAGATGTGTGGGGACCATCAAAGAATTTCAGTATCAATGGTTCAAGGTATTATGTGATTTATGTT
>CM035414.1:129318266-129323266 GCA_020310875.1 Ceratopteris richardii
GAGGTAGTAGGGGTTACTTTGGAAGAAATGCAGGTAGAGGTTTCCAAAGCCAACAATATAACAATACCTACTACAATTATGCTTCAGATCAAAAGGAAGATTCAACATTGATAATGAATGCAACTTGTGAAAGGCAGAATGAAGATCAAAGAGTCTTCTACATTGATTCAGGGTGTAGCAATCACCTGAGTGGTAATATAGCCTTGATGACTGATTTGGAGAATAAGGTATCTAATCATGTTGTTCAAACAGGTGACAACACAAAGCACAATGTGAAGTCAATTGGGTCAGTGAAGGCCAAGGATGGTAGCACCTTATTGAGTAAGGTCTTGTTTGTTCCTACAATTCCTAAGAATTTGATAAGTGTAGGACAAATTGTGGAAAAAGGTTATGAAGTAAGGTTCACCAATGAAGGAGTGTTTGTGGAAGACCCTAGCAATGGGTATAAACAAACTGTTTCAGAGAAGAAAGAAGGAAGATTGTTCACATTGAAGATTCAAGGTAATGTTGGTCATGCCTTGTTCACCTATGGAGGACATAAGATCTCTGAGTTAGATCTTTGGCACAAGAGACTTGGACATTTCAATGAAAGAGGTATTAAAGACATGATTAATAATGGTTCAGTGCTTGAATTGCCTAATGTTGCAGGTCAACATATGACATACAGATGTGAGGCATGTCAATTAGGTAAGGCTCATAAGCAACCCTATTCTAAGCATGGGTTTATGTATTCAGAGAAACTTGAATTGGTACACACAGATGTGTGGGGACCATCAAAGGACTTTAGTGTCAATGGCTCAAGGTATTATGTGATTTATGTTGATGATGCTACCAGATGGATCACTATCTATGTGATCAAAGATAAGTCACAAGTATTCAATACTTTCAAACATTATCATATGTATGCAGAGAGAATTACAGGACATAAGTTGAAGAGACTAAGGTCAGATGGAGGGGGAGAGTATTTCTCTAATGAGTTCAGTGATTACTTGTGGAATGCAGGTATAAAAAGAGAGGTTACTTGCAGGTACTCTCCTCAACAAAATGGTGTAGCAGAAAGGAGGAATAGGACTCTTGTTGAATTTGCAAGGTCCATGATGAAGGAGAAAAATTGCCCAAATTATTTGTGGGCTGAGGCTGTAAACACAGCTACTTATTTGATCAATAGGCTACCTTGTAAGGCTTTGCAGGGTATGACACCTTATGAGGCATGGTGGGGTAAGAGACCTACACTAGACCATTGCAAAGTATTTGGATGTTTGGCCTATCCATATGTGCCATCACAATTAAGGCACAAATTAGAACCTAAAGCTAAAAAATATGTCTTTATTGGTTATGATGATAATCAGATGGGATACAGGTTGTGGAATCCATCCACAAAACATTTTCTTGTATCAAAAGATGTTACATTTGATGAGCAAGGTACTTGGTATGCAGGTACTATCAATATTAATACAAATGATGAAGAAATTGTGAGCCAAAGGAAAGGTAAATCAAAGGTTCAGATATTTGATGAACAAGAGAATAATGAAGTGTAGGTTGAAGTGGAAGAAACACCAAGATTTGATCCTGAATATGAAGAACCAAAAACCTCAAGAAGTGGAGAACTTAGGAGGTCTACAAGGAACAAATGGCAACCTACAAGGTACAGCTATGATACTTCATTTTTGGCTACCAAAGATTATGCTTACATGATTAAAGCAGATGAAGACCCTTCTACATATGAAGAGGCAAAAGGTAAAGAAAATTGGGAGAAAGCTATGCAGGAAGAATATGATGCATTGATGGAGAATCAAACATGGGATTTGGTTCCAAAGCCAAATAGTCAGAAGATCATTGGATGTAAGTGGGTTTATAAGACAAAAAGATTTGCAGATGGAAGTGTGTCTAGGTACAAAGCTAGACTTGTTGTGAAAGGGTTTGCTCACACATATGGTGTTGACTATGATGAGACTTATAGTCCAGTGGCAAAGATGACAACCATCAGGACACTTATAGCAATTGCTGCATGCAAAGGTTGGAAATTATGTCAATTGTGGAAGATATCCAGATCATGTGTGTAAGCTCAAGAGAGCTTTATATGGCTTGAAGCAGGCCCCAAGGGCATGGAACTATAGACTTGTAAAGTTCCTAAAAGAACTTGGATTTCAAGTATCAAAAGCAGATAGTAGCTTGCTTGTCAAAGCAAGTGATGATGGGTTTATTTACATGTGCATATATGTTGATGATATCATTCTTACAGGTACAGATGAGAAAGGCATTCAAAGCTTAAAGAAGCAAATGGAGAAAGAGTTCAAAATCAGTGATTTGGGAGACTTGTCATACTTCTTGGGCATGGAGATTTCATACACTCAACATGGAATGTATGTGACTCAAGAAAGGTATTTGAGGAACTTGTTAATCAAGTTTAAAATGGATGATTGCAGGGTAGCACCTACTCCAATGGAGGTGAATCATAAATTAAGCAGATTTGGAGGTGAAGAATTCAAGGACATGAAGCAATATCAGAGTTTAGTTGGTAGTCTTATCTATGCTACATTAACTATACCTGATTTATCATATGCAGTTGGGGTTTTGTCTCAATTCATGCATTGTCCTAGGAAAGAGCATTGGATTGCAGGACAAAGAGTGTTGAGGTACATTAAGGGTACACTCAAAGAAGGTTTGTATTATGGTTTTACATCAGATACAAATATCAAGATCTATAGTGATGCAGATTGGGCAGGTAATCCTGATGATAGAAGGTCAACCTATGGATACATGTGTTATGTGGGAGATAAGTTAATCTCTTGGTGCTCAAAGAAGCAACATACAGTTGCTTTGTCATCTACAGAAGCAGAGTACAAAGGCATGGTTGAAGCTGCAAAAGAAGTGATTTGGCTTAAGACTCTCATGAAGAGTTTTGACACTATACAGAGCATACCTATCATTTATGGTGATAACATGAGTTCATTATATCTAGCTGCTAATCTTGTTTTTCATGCCAGGACCAAACACATTGAGATACAGTATCACTTTCTAAGAGAGAAGGTGATGGATAAGGAGATTGAAGTCATACATACTTCAACAAAAGAACAGATAGCTGATATGCTTACAAAGAGCTTGGATGGACCAAAGTTACAGAAGTTCAAAGACATGGCAGGCATAAAGAAGATAAGAGAAACCTCAATTGATGATTGAGGGGGAGCTGTTGGTGCAGACCAATCACCAATTGAAGTTTGGAAGACAAAAGATGAAGATAAGATCAATTCTTGAAGCTTAGAAGATGGATACATTCACAGGTTGAAAGAAATGTACACATATGTACATTAGTTAAGACATAGGTTACTTATACTTATGCTTTGACATAAGTCTGTACATATTTGCCTATAAATACTTTGGAAAAATGTCGGGAAAAAAAAAAGAGAGACAAGAGGAGACAATAGGAGAGTATGAGGATAGTACATTTGTAAGTTGTAAGACTCAATAGAGTGCATAGGAATGAGAAGAAGTCTCTCTCACAACTCAGCTGTAAATTTTTGAGAAATAGAAGAAAAATTGCGCTCGATGTTTCTGTGGTCAACTTGTTCTTTTGGAGATTAACACTCTCCATCACAGACAGACAGACAGATAGATAGATAGATAGATAGATAGATAGATAGATAGATAGATAGATAGATAGATAGATAGATAGATAGATAGATAGATAGATAGATAGATAGATAGTTAGTTAAATAGATGGATAGATAGATAGATAGATAGTTAGATAGATAGTTAGATGGATAGATAGATAGATATATAAATAGATAGATAGATAGATAGATAGATAGATAGATAGATAGATAGATAGATAGATAGATAGATAGATAGATAGATAGATAGATAGATAGATAGATAGATAGATAGATAGATAGATAGATAGATAGATAGATAGATAGATAGATAGATAGATAGATAGATAGATAGATAGATAGATAGATAGATAGATAGATAGATAGATAGATAGATAGATAGATAGATAGATAGATAGATAGATAGATATATAGATAGGTAGGTAGGTAGTGTTGGTGTAAATCACAAGCCTACACCTTTGGCTTGATAAATGCATTGAAGTCCATACACATATGGAGAAGCATAGGAACCATTGCTAGTGGTTAATCACCATTTTATATCCTTGTAAAAGTCAAATTGACTTGGAATCTTTTGTAATCACCTACCAAAAGGATTCGTGGAAAAGGTTAGCTCTTTGATTGAAAGAATATCTCCTAGGATATAGGAGCTTGATCATAGGGAGCCAAAAGTTTGAATTTGAATTCAAATTTTTACTCATTCCTTATAAAAAGGGTCATGGAAAAGTCGCGTGCAGAACTCATCACTCCCGAGCTTCTCATTACTGATTCTGAGTGTGTGTGAGGCCTAAAATCTAGCCCACACCTATCTACACCATTAGGCAATGACATTCATGCCTATGGTATTGTGTACAAGTGTTCATTAATACATACTTTCTCATTGTTCATTTCTGAATTCTCTGTTATACTCCTTGAAAGTCTGTCAACTTGTGAAGTGCATATCTCGGTCAAATCTTCACCAAATTCAAGGGTCTAAAGCTTTTTGGATTAAGCTTGAAGTTATCTACATGCTGCCAAAGTTTGAAGAGATTCTGTTTAGCAATTTCAGAGAAATCTACGTCGAGGTGATCACTGGTCATTGTTTGCTACAATCCTAAAAAATCGGGGGTATAGCTTCATTTGCTAAATTGATTTCTCTTAACATAGTTTATCTTTTTACATCATTCCACTTGGAATAGTTAGCTTACTAAGCTAATTAAATACCCCTAAAAGGAATTTTTCCAATTCCTACTGTGTTGATCATACTCAGTAAAAGATCGAGCAGGTGTCAAGACATAAATAGAAGGTTTTCTTCAGATTTTGAGGTTCAAAGTTATCTGTTTTATCTCAATCATTACACACATCACTTCCAAAGTACATAGGCCATTTTATGGTGGCTTTGGAAAGCTAAGC
>CM035414.1:129328266-129330766 GCA_020310875.1 Ceratopteris richardii
TACATGAGTGGTAAAGTCATATAGACTTTTACATGAGATAAATGGTAAGAACAATAAGACTAGGTTCCTATGGTTCTTGATTCTTGTAAATATATCCTTCAAAGATTCCAAGCTAAACCTTCAAGTTCCAAGCTTTATGTGAAGTCTTCAAGGTTGATATCCAAGCCAAGTGTTAAGGCTTGAATTACACCAACAGCTCCCCCTCAAGCCAAACACTTTGGCTCAAGTCTTCATCTCTAGTCTTCAATTATTTCCTGCAATCCAATCATGGATTTAAATCTGCATAGCTTGCTTCCATCCAGAGCTTTAGTAAGCAAATCTGCACATTGCATATTAGTAGACACATATGACAATTGAATATCTTTGCTAAGTAATTTCTCCCTCACATAGTGGTAATGAACCTCTATGTGTTTTGTTCTAGCATGATAAATTGGATTAGCTGCAAGGTGAAGAGAACTTGTGTTATCCCCAAAGATGATTGGTGGTCTTGTGTATAGACCCAATTCTGAATATAAAAGTTTCAACCAGATAGCTTCTTGAGTGGCATTTGCTAGCCCTCTATACTCTGCCTCAGTAGATGATAAAGCTACTGTGGGTTGTTTTTTGGATGACCAAGAAATTGGTTTATCACCTGCAAAACATATGTAACCAGATGTGCTTCTCCTGTCATCCTTGCATCCTGCCCAATCTGCATCTGAATATACCTTAATATCAATGTCTGATGAATAAGGAAAGTACAAACCATGATTTTGTGTTCCCTTTAGGTACTTTACTATCTTCTTTGCTGCCTCTAAATGAGGTACTCTTGGTTTGTGCATAAATTGGCTAAGTACACTAACACCATATGATATATCAATCCTGGTTAAGGTAGCATAATTTAGACTACCTACCAAACTCTGGTAACTTGTAATGTCTTGGAGTTCTTCTCCTTCATGAGCACTGAGTTTATGGTTGACCTCCATAGGAGTGCTTGATACTTTAGCTTCCTGCAAATTAAACTTCTTGACCATATCCTGAATGTACTTCTTCTGAGTAATAAAAATACCTGAATTTGTATAGACCAATTCAAGTCCTAGGAAGTACTTCAATAACCCAAGATCATTGATCTTGAATTCCTTCATCATCTGTCCTTTGATGTGTCTAATTCCCTGAACATCATTTCCTGTAATAATGATGTCATCAACATAGACACACAAGTATATTACCTCTGAATTGTTCCTTTTGATAAACAATGAAGTATCTGCTTTACTCATTATGAATCCTTGGTCTAGGAGGTAGGTTGTCAACCTGTAATTCCATGCTCTAGGTGCCTGCTTCAATCCATACAGAGCCTTCTTCAATTTACAAACATGATTTACCTTCTTGGGATCTTCATAGCCAGGTGGTTGTGACATGTAGACTTCTTCAGATATCCATCCATTCAAGAATGCATTCTTCACATCCAATTGGTACATGTTCCAATTCTTGGATGCAGCTACACTCACCATAACTCTGATAGTTGGCATCTTGGCCACAGGAGAAAATGTCTCCTCATAATCAATGCCTTGGGTTTGTGCAAAACCCTTGGCTACCAACCTAGCTTTATACCTGTTTATTGTACCATCTGAATTCCTTTTGAGTTTGTAGATCCATCTGGATCCTATCACCTTCATAGATTCTTTCTTGGGTACCAAGTCCCAAGTCTCACTCTCCTTGAGAGCCTCCATTTCTTCATCCATTGCTTCCTTCCATTCTGGTTTAGTGATTGCTTCTTCAAATGTACCTGGTTCTTCATTCAAGAGATCCTTTGCAAGATATACAGAATGCTTGGTTACAAGAGAAGTATCATACCCATACCTAATAGGTTTCTTACTTTCTCTCTGAGATCTTCTCATAGCTTGAGTTGAGGATTCTGGTATATCCTCTAGCTTCTTCATCTTCATTTTCCCTTTGGATTTCCAAGCCTTGAACTCTTCAATGTTGATGGTGTCTTCATCATCTGAGCTTGTGTCCTCTTTCTGAATTGGTTCTTGCTTGATAAGCTTGGGGAAGTCTTCTTCGATGTCATAAGGTAGACTAACCTTCTTGCATTCATTTTCATACCATGAATCATTCTCATCAAAGATGACATCTCTGCTTACCTTGAAGCCTTTATTTGAGGGGTTGTAGAATCTGTATCCCTTCTGATTCAAATCATAACCAATGAAGATACATTTCTCAGCTTTAGGGTCTAGCTTTCCCCTTACGTGTGAGGGAATATGCACATATGCAACACATCCAAAGATTTTGCAATGATCCAGAGATGGTCTCTTACCATGCCAAGCCTCATAGGGTGTCATTCCATCAAGTGTTTTTGATGGCAACCTGTTAATCAAATATGTGGCAGTAGATACACTCTCTGCCCAAAGATAATTTGGCAATTTCTTTTCATTTAGCATAGACCTAGCTGTCTCTACAATGAGTCTATTCCTCCTTTCTGCTACCCCATTTTGTTCAGGTGAGTACCTTGTAGTAATCTCCC
>CM035414.1:129335766-129358266 GCA_020310875.1 Ceratopteris richardii
TATCACTTCCTTTGCAGCTTCAACCATGCCTTTGTACTCTGCTTCTGTAGATGACAAAGCAACTGTATGTTACTTCTTTGAGCACCAAGAGATTAACTTATCTCCCACATAACACATGTACCCATAGGTTGATCTTCTATCATCTGGATTACCTGCCCAATCTGCATCACTATATATTTTGATATTTGTATCTGATGTAAAACCATAATACAAACCCTCTTTGAGTGTACCCTTAATGTATCTCAACACTCTTTGACCTGCAATCCAATGTTCTTTCCTAGGACAATGCATGAATTGAGACAACACCCCAACTGCATATGATAAATCAGGCCTAGTTAATGTAGCATAAATAAGACTACCAACCAAACTCTGATATTGTTTCATGTCCTTGAACTCTTCACCTCCAAATCTGCTCAATTTATGATTCACCTCCATTGGATTAGGTGCTACTTTGCAATCATTCATTTTAAACTTGGTTAACAAATTCTTCAAGTACCTTTCTTGAGTCACATACACTCCATGTTGAGTGTATGTAATCTCCATGCCCAAGAAATATGACAAATCTCCCAAATCACTAATTTTGAACTCTTTCTCCATTTGCTTCTTTAGGCTTTGTATGCCTTTCTCATCTGTACCTGTAAGAATTATATCATCAACATATATACATATGTAAATGAACCCATCATCACTTGCTTTGACAAGCAAGCTACTATCTGCTTTAGATACTTGAAATCCAAGTTCCTTTAAGAACTTTACAAGCCTATAGTTCCATGCCCTTGGGGCCTGCTTCAAGCCATATAAAGCTCTCTTGAGCTTACACACATGATCTGGATATCTTCCATCTCTGAATCCTTGAGGTTGCTCCATGAAAACATCATATGAAATATAACCATTCAAAAAAGCATTGTTCACATCTAATTGACACAATTTCCAACCTTTGCATGTAGCAATTGCAATAAGTGTTCTGATGGTTGTCATCTTTGCCACATGACTATAAGTCTCATCATAGTCAATACCATATGTCTGAGCAAACCCTTTTACAACAAGTCTAGCTTTGTACCTAGACACACTTCCATCTGCAAATCTCTTTGTCTTATAAACCCACTTGCATCCAATGATCTTCTGGCTATTTGGCTTTGGAACCAAATCCCATGTTTGATTCTCCATCAATGCATCATATTCTTCCTGCATAGCTTTCTCCCAATTTTCTTTACCTTTTGCCTCTTCATATGTAGAAGGGTCTTCATCTGCTTTAATCATGTATGCATAATCCTTAGTAGTCAAGAATGAAGTATCATAGCTATACCTTGTAGGTTGCCACTTGTGTCTTGATGACCTTCTAAGTTATCCAGTCCTTGAGGTATCTGGTTCTTCACATTCAGGATCAAATCTTGGCATTTCTTCAACTTCAACCTGCACTTCATTATTCTTTTCTTCATCAAATATCTGTACCTTTGACTTACCTTTCCTTTGACTCACAATTTCTTCATCATCTATATTAATATTGATAGTACCTGCATACCAAGTACCTTGCTCATCAAATGTAACATCTTTTGATACAAGAAAATGTTTTGTGGATGGATTCCACAACCTGTATCCCATCTGCTTATCATCATAACCAATGAACACATATTTTTCAGCTTTAGGCTCCAATTTATGCCTTAATTGTGATGGCACATATGCATATGCCAAACATCGAAATACTTTGCAATGGTCTAATGTAGGTCTCTTACCCCACCATGCCTCATATGGTGTCATACCTTGTAAGGCTTTGCATGGTAGCCTATTGACCAGATAAGTGGCTGTATTTACAGCCTCAGCCCACAAGTAATTTGGACAATTTTTCTCCTTCAACATGGATCTTGCAAACTCAACAAGAGTCCTATTCCTCCTCTCTGCTACACCATTTTGTTGAGGAGAGTACCTGCAAGTAACCTCTCTTTTTATACCTGCATTCCACAAATAATCAATGAACTCATTAGAGAAATACTCTCCCCCTCCATCTGACCTTAGTCTCTTCAACTTATGACCTGTAATTCTTTCTGCATACACATGATAATGTTTGAATGTATTGAACACCTCTGACTTATCTTTGATCACATAGATAGTGATCCATCTGGTAGCATCATCAACATAAATCACATAATACCTTGAACCATTGATACTGAAATCCTTTGATGGTCCCCACACATGTGTGTGTACCAACTCAAGTTTCTCTGAATACATAAACCCATGCTTAGAATAGGGTTGCTTATGAGCCTTACCTAATTGACATGCCTCACATCTGTATGTCATATGTTGACCTGCAACATTAGGCAATCCAAGCACTGAACCATTATTAATCATATCTTTGATACCTCTTTCATTGAAATGTCCAAGCCTCTTGTGCCAAAGATCTAACTCAGAGATCTTATGTCCTCCATAAGTGAACAAGACATGACCAACATTACCTTGAATTTTCAATGTGAACAATCTTCCTTCTTTCTTCCCTGAAACAATTTGTTTATACCCATTTCTAGGGTCTTCCACAAACACTCCTTCATTAGTGAACCTTACTTCATAACCTTTTTCCACAATTTGTCCTACACTTATCAAATTCTTAGGAATTGTAGGAACATACAAGACCTAACTCAATAAGGTGCTACCATCCTTTGCCTTCACTGATCCAATTGACTTCACATTATGCTTTGTATTGTCACCTGTTTGAACAACATGATTAGATACCTTATTTTCCAAATCAGTCATCAATGCTATGTTACCACTCAGGTGATTGCTACATCCTGAGTCAATGTAGAAGACTCTTTGGTCTTCACTTTGCCTTTCACAAGTTGCATTCATTATCAATGTTGAATCCTCCTTCTGATCTGAAGCATAATTGTAGTAGGTATTATTGTATTGTTGAATTTGGAATCCTCTACCTACACTTCTTCCAAAGTAACCTCTACTACCTCTACCTCTGAAATTACCTCTTTGATTTCTACCACCTCTTTCTCTTGAATTATAATTCTGATTGTATCCACCATTATTCTGAGTGTTATGCCAACAATCATTAGCTAAATGATTTGTCTTACCACAAATCCAGCAAGCTTTGGCTCCATCTTTGTTACTCTTGCCTCTTCCTCTACCTTTGCCACCTCCTCTTCCTCTTAGGAAGTTGGCTTGACTAGTTGTGCCTTCTTCTTCATTTGCTTGTTGCTTTCCTTTGTTAGCTTTCTTCTTGTCTTTAGAGTACATTGCATGACCTGCACTCTTGTGAACATCTCCTTTGATATCATTCTCAAAAGTTAGCATATGTCCTAACAATTGATTCAAATCAGGAGTGAAATGATCCAATGAAAGTTCTGTAGATAAAATAAAAGGCTTCCACTTCTCATCACCTCTTAGTCCTGTGAGAATTTGCCTTACCAATTTATCCTCTTCAATGTCTTCATCCACTGCTCCTAATGCATCTGCAATGTCCTTCATCTTTGTCACATAATCAGATATTGATTGTGAAGCCTTCTTCTTGAAAGTAGTAAACTCTACCCATAATGAAGCCTTCCTTGATTTTGTTGTGTTCTGAAAATGCTCTTCCAAAGCATTCCAAATGTCACTTGCACTTTCAAGACCTCTAATGTGAGGTAGCAAGTAGTCATTGACTGCTATATAGATAATGCTCCTAGCTTGAGCATCTCTTTTCATCCAATTCTTCAAATCTGACAATTCCTCCCTAGTTGGAACACTAGGATCTCTGAATTGAGGCTTTTCTTCTTCACCTGTAATGTAAGCTATCAAGTCTTTGCTCATAAGATGAGCTTCCATCCTCATTGACCATGCAGGATAGTTTTCTCTATCCAATTTCTCTATCTGAAGAGAATCTCCCATCCTTTCTTCACCTGTACTAACAGATCTTTAAGCTTTATGAGAAATAAATGTACCTTGGCTTCGAATATTACTCCTTCTGATTCTTTTGACGACTTCAATGTGTCTTCTTTCAAGCTTTCTTCACTCTTTGTCCTTTTGATCCTTCGAGATGTAAAATTTGTATATCTGCAGCAGTCGAAATCTCCCTTTCCTCGATTCTGATGCTTCCTGCTCTGATACCACTGATGGAGAGTCTTAATTTCCAAAAGAACAACCTACTCTTGAACTTAGAGCACCTCCATATCAAGAGTAAGTCAAAACCTTCACTAATTTAAAAGATCAATGACCAAATATCAAATTCTTGAACAAATTGTGAAGAAGGAGATTACTCAGAAAGTTTGCTGCATATATCTTTCTCATTGACTGAGTAAATGTGTAAAGTTTTTTATGAAACTTTGCACAAGGTGTCGCCTAAAGATTGCGCACCTCCTCCAAGTCAAATCACTCCAAAAGATTTAGTAGATCTTGAGAAATCTACTTCACAAGTTACCTATGTCTAAATCTACACTTCTGAGAAGTCGATTTGGACACCCCTAACTTCTTAGCTTTGGTTCTCCCAATGTCGAACCCGTTTGATCAAATCCTTTTAGCTGTAGATAGCTTATCTCTCAACATAGATTTTGAGCTATCATATGTGTAAAACTTTACACTGTGCACTCAACACTACTCATTTCATTGAACTCAAAATCTGTGCCTGTTTCAGAAGACTGTGAACATTCTTTACATATGAATGTTCCTACAGTGGTGATGTTGCTGGTGAAGTTTCCATAGTTTCAAAAGAGTGTGTGACCGTGTAAATGGGAACTGTGGGCGGGGTGGATGTAATGTTTGTGAAAAGTATTGTGAATGTAGGCATGGTAACCTCTCCAAGTTGGGTGCCTGAAGAGAGAGGAATTCCCATAACATATATGGTGATTGTGGAAGTTGGGGTGGTAGTGTCATCGAGAGAAGTGAATTGTGCAGTGAGAGGCGAGGAGTGTGGTGATGGTAGTGACCCATGGTGTTCTTCCATATGAGTAGTGTCTCCTGGTGTTGTGACATCTATGTGAATTTGCTTCCCAGAGTAAAGGGGACGAGTAGGCACTCGTTGCTCAAAGCGATGAATGTAAGAGAGAGCCGAATGATGGGATTCATGCAGGCCAAGTGCATCCACGTGAAGGTTCAAGGATTCAATAAACTGGTCATCTACCCCTTCTTCGCTCATCATTTGACTTATCAGCATCTTTCCTATTTCAAGTGATAACTTGTGATGCTCCTGTACTCGTTTCATTGTCTAATACAATCTTTTTATCTCTGCTGTATAAGCTGGGGCACTAGCTAGTGCTGAGGTTTCTTCTTGCTCCTGGTCGTGTTCCTCGTCTGCTTCCTCTTCAGTCTCTTCTTCATCTTTGTCTACTTGCACTACTTCAGGTTGGGCAGGAGCGGAAATTCCTGTGGTTGGTTACGGTCCCTTGGTCTGCTCTTCTTCCATCTCCAGGTTAGCCTCATTAATCATTTGGGCAATTTCTTCATCTATCAAATCATCCAGAGTGTAGCCTTGTGGGAACTCCAAGTCAGAGGGAATCAGAGGGAAAACCAGATTGGGTCCTTCTGCACTTAGTCTGGGTAAGCGAATAGTAAATGGACAGACACGTCTGGTCTGAGGTGGTGTCACCTCTCGTGTGAGGGTGGCACCCCTTGCTTGTGCACAGGGTATTTGGACCGCTCCTCTCATTTTCTTCAATGGTGGCCCTATTGTTGATAGCCGTTTGTAGAATTCCTGGGCTCGGGACCACACTAGTGCTCTTTGAATAGGCACATCATAAGCTAAGCACATGTAAATGATCCTTGTTAGCATGCAACATCCATGGAGCACATTCTTATGTTTCTTATTCGAGTGTTGATGTGCTAAGTGGATTTGATCTATGATCTAGTGGGGAAGATTGATTGTGAGGTTTTTGGTCTCTGCCAAGGACAAGCTAAACCAAATTCTTTTGGGTGGCATGGTGAAGCGCTCCTCGGCTGGAAAGGCGAAGTGTTGCATGATTGTGCATAGATGGAGGGTGATGGTGGATGTCATAGCTACCATATATTTTAATTTGTTAAGATCTTTGTGTTTCATTCTTTCGGGGATCAATGTTTCTTTCTCTGTGGGAATGTGCATACCATTCATGTCCAAGGCCTCCCGTACTAAATTGAGTGTAAGTTTAAATCTTTTCAAGTCCTGGCGTGGTGTTAGAGAGGGGAGTACAAATGTACTATCTCCTCCTTTGGCTCTACTAGGGGTGATCGTGCTGGTCAGGTAGGAGCAGCGCAAAAAATCAGGCTTAGGTAAGAGTGCTCTAAAATAGCTGTCCAAGCCCGCCTTCATCCATACAGATCAAATTACTTCTGCATCCTGATATTTCTTGAATTCATGGGTGAAGAAATGATACCTTCCCCACTTTCCATTAAATTCTATTTCAGCTTCCCAGAAGTATGTGCCCTCTCCTAATGGACTTGTGACATCACTGAACCTGTATGCATGTTTGCCAACTTGTGATCTATGCCCCTACTGAGGGTTCTGAATTGGAAGGACATGCACCGCCCTGAGTTCCTGAGGCCTCTCGGTGAGTTGTGGTTCGAGGAGGAGAGTTTCAATATCCACTATTTGGGCGCTGGACCCCGCGTGGGAACTGGTGCCTCCTGCTTCTGCCATGTTATTGCTTGCCGGTTGTGTGAGGATATAGAAACACATGTTAACACTGTAGTGGACAAGAGATGACAATTTTTGTCCTCATTACAACATTGACATGAGGTCAGTGGTAGGTTAGTGGATCAGTGAGTGCTTGATGATTGTGTGTTTCATTAGTGAACACGTAATCCTATGAGCTAAGTGGAAAGATGCAGTTAGTGGGTGGAGATGAATTTACAATTTGGGGTCGGGGGGTTTATTGCAAGCTTTTGGTTGCCAAACGTAATGCATGGTTTGCGAATGTGATCGTCAGTAGGCTATGGGAGACTTTACATGAGCATCCATTTGAAGGTGAGGCTTTTTTGGGACCTAGGTACAAGTGGTTTTGCTCGTGCTCAAGGATGAATATGTGTTTGTGTGTGTCGAATAAGAGTGGATATCAGCTCTTTGAGTGAGTGAATCATGCCATACATGGTGTGGGCTATGCGTGGCTACTTGAGCCCACAAGCAAGCCTTAGGCACCCAAATTTGTCTTGATTGTGGGTCAGCCTTCATTGACTTCTTGGGTATCTAGATAGACTTTACTTTCTTAGAGGAATTTTTGAAAGAATTCTTATTAGTGTTCTGTCGTTGAGCACTAATATGAAGTTGAGCCAGTGGTTGTGGCTTGAACGCAATAGGATGCTCGCCTTTCCGCACCCACACTTGTTTCAGTGGCTGAGACACCTTGCTTCGTACTTTCTTTGGTCTTGGAGCATAGTTCATCTGCTTCTTCTGTGCTTGGTACTCCTTTGGTTGTCGTGTCTCTACCACTTTTGGAAAAGAAGGGAGTTCCATTGTATCCTTGAATTCTTTGTTGAAAAATTCATCCCTCTCCATCACATAGTTTTAGATAAGAATAACATCGTCATCTTCATGTGTACTCCTGGAAGGACCAGGAGTGTGTGTCTTTCCTAGTTCCTTGCATGCTTCATTTTCTAACTCAAGTGTAATGCAATTCTGATTTACCCAAACCTTAAGAAGTCCACTTCTTAGGTTGAGGTTGAATGCATGATCATAGACCCAGTCTTGCCAGCCCCAAGACAAGAGGCTCAGTGAGGTCCTCGTCTTGACACAATAGCACTTGAACTATCATAAGGAAATCTTGGATGTAGAGGGGAAGCTCCACCTTGCCCATGCAAGGGGTTTCCACACCTCCCAACACTATGAGATATGCTTCTATAGGACTCACACTTAAGTTCAATTCTTGACAGTATGAAAGTTTAACAGCACTAGTTGCTGCACCTGATTCAATCAAAGCCCGTACAATCCTTACACTATTTCCTTGTCCTATCTCTAAGGTTACAAAAGGACGTCGGTCAATTGTTCTATGGGAACTTACACTTGAGTCTTTGCACATAGCCATATGATATCCTGGATCTGCATAGGCATCTGTCCTCGACTGATCTCTACCCTGTCTTCTCAATTTCATTCTTCGAATGCGTTCCAATGCTTCTCCCTGAGCTTCTTCTCGGATTCGTTTCTCTTCTTCCTTACGTTTCTTGGCAGTGTTGAGTCGAATGAGCATTTCCTCAATGAGGGTTTCCTGATATAACTTGACTCTGCATCCATTGATGTAACTTGGTAGGATGTTGCCTTCTAGAGTGGCTAATTGAACTGCTCCACTTGTGGAGATCCTATTGATAATCATGGATCCATAGCCTCCCTTCTCTAATTTCCGTGCATGTTGTTTCAAAGTGTAGACTAGGACTAGATCTCCTGTTTTCAAGCCCTTATCCTTCACATGGGCATCGAAGTATAGCTTTTTTCTTTTCTTAGCTGCATATATCCCTGTTGCAGCTCTTAGTCTTGTCTCACCTAGTCGTTCAAGGTCAAAGATTCTAGAGGAGAGCTCATGGCCTATCCAGTCATGCTCTTGTGCTACTTTCAATGTAGGTATCAAGAAGTCCAATGGTAGCATTGCATTTTGGCCAAATACCATCTGAAAGGGTGTGGCTTGGAGTACTGTTTTATAGGCCACTTAGTATGCCCAAACAACATGATGTAGCTGTTTGTCCCAATCAGAGCGTTTATTATTCACTAATTTGGTCAGCACATTGCATAGAATCTTATTTGTGCTTTCAGCTTGTCCATTAGCTTGTGGATGATAGGGGGCAAACTTCTTGTGTACTACCAAGAACTCTTTGAGAATATTTTCAATGACTTCATTCAAGAAGTGAGTGCCTCTATCACTTACTAGCTCGATAGGTAGCCCGTATCTAGTGAACACATTCTCGAATAAGAACTTAGCTATTGTTTGAGCATCGTTCTCCGTGGTGGCTTTTACTTCTACCCACTTGGTTAGATTTTCAGTGGCCACAATAATGTATTCAGCATGTGAACCCTTGGCTGGGGGATTAATAGGACCTACAAAGTCTATTCCCCACTTAGAGAATGCATGTCCACCCATCATAGGTTTCAATGGCATCTCATCTTTACGTATAGGATACTAAGTTCGTTGACACACATCACACCTCTTCACATAGGTATGTGCATCCATGTGAAGCGTGGGCCACCAAAGACCTGCAAATAGTATTGCCTTGATCACCCGATCTAGACCAAAATGTCCTCCTGCTACACCCTGGTGAGCAGTTTTCAAGATTTTAAGATATTTGCTCTCATGGACACATAGCCTTAGATATCCATCTTTTCCTCACCTGTACAGATTATCACCAATAAGTGAGTAATCTAGGGCTTCTTGTTCTAAACTTCTTTGTCTAGCTAGGGTCATCTCTCGAGGGAATGTTTTCGTCCTCAAGAAGGCTACTAATGGTTCAATCCAATCTGGTACTAGAGACACTTGGTACAGAGTAGCATACTCCACAGGTGGTCTAGTACGATAGACTGGGCATTCCTTGCACAACTTATGGACATCTACTTCCATAGTAGGCCAATGTACTTCGAGTCTCCTTAGTGTCTGTAGGGTTCTTTGCCTTGAGTAGTGTTGCTCTAATGCACCTACATGTGCTAATTGTAACCATTTAGCATACTCATCCTCCTCCACACAACAAGATAATATTCCCTGATCTGTATGTTTGTACATACTCCCTGCCATGATATGGTACTTTTGGGCTTTCACTATCTCCCTATCTTGAGTGTTTATTACTGGGTGGTTAGGCCTGTATGTCAATGCTCGCACTAATGTCTTAGCCCATTGTGGCACCACTTCCAAATTAAACAAGTAAGCATCAGGCAGGTCATCTGATACTCCTTGTGGGGCCTCTCCAGATGTGAGCCTAGAGAGATGGTATGCTCTCAAAGGAGTCTTACCTTTCCTAACCACTACCTCAAAATCATATTCCATTAGTAAGAGGAACCATCTTACTAATCTACCTGTATTGCATGGCTTGCTCACCAAGTACAGCAGTGCTTGATGATGAGTAAAAAATTTAAATTTATTTGCAAGAAAATAGTGTCTAAACTTTTTAACAACATATACCATGCATAAACCTTCTTGTTCGGTGGTCGTATAGTTTCGTTCAGCTGCATTCAATTGTCTACTAGCATAGGCAATCAGAAGATCCATATTACCTTCACCCGTAGGTTGTGCAAGCACACATCCAATAGCATAATTGGATGCATCCACATGAACATGCAAGGGCTTATTCCAATCCGGTGTGGTCAAGATTGGTGCTGAACATAATCACCCTTTAAGCTCATTGAAGGAGTTATCACATTCATCAGTCCATTCAAAATTTGTCAAAAGTCCGTACAGAGGCTTTGCAATGATGGCATACATGTGTATAAAACGTCGGTAATAGCCACAATGCCCCATGAAGGCTTGCACTTCCTTGAAATTCTTTGGCCTAGGTAGCTCTGCTTTGGCTCTGGCTTTCTCCTCATCCGTGGATATGTTGTTCTTTGACACTATGTGCCCTAGAATCTTGCCTTGCCTGACCATGAAAACACACTTTTCTGGGTTCAAGCTGACTTGATATTCTCTACATTTGTCAAAGATTTGCCTAAGTTCATGTATATGTGTCTGTCTAATGTTGGAATGAGCACAAAGATTGTCAACATAGACTTCTAAATTCTTCCTTAAGAATTCTTTAAACACATGACACATCAGTCTCTGAAAGGTAGCGGGCGCATTGGTGAGACCAAATGGCATCACTCTAAAGGCGAATATGCCCCACTCTGTGGAAAAAGCCATCTTATGCTGATATTCTGGAGCAATGGCTACCTGATTGTAGCCAGAGAATCCGTCAAGGAAGCTCTACACTTCCTTGCCTGCTTCTCTTTCTAGTAGATGCTCAGTGACAGGAAGCGGATAGTTATCTCGAATGGTGGCTGCATTAACCTTCTTCAAATTAATGCATACACGTAGATTTCGATTCTTCTTGGGCACAAATACAATAGGGGATACCCACTCAGTGTGCTCAATTTCATAGATGAATCAAGCTTCAACCAAGCGATCTATCTCTTCTTTGATCTTGGCAGCATAATTATCATTATATGTGTATGGCTTTTGTTTAGAGGGTTTGGCATCCGAGGTCATTGGGATAGTGTGTGAACATATGTTAGGGTCTACACCTTTCAAGTCCTTGTAGCTCCACGTGAATACATCTCTGTATTCTCTTAGCAAAGCTATCAACTCTTGCTCTTCCTCTTCCATCAGGTCATGTCCTATGTAGGTGCATCTTTCTTCTCCATCCTCTATGGATACACCTATTTTCTTAGTGGTTTCTTTGTTATCATAGGCCTCCCCTAATTGCGCCTCACGTTTAGGCATTCTTATCATGAACCTTCTATGATCTATTTCATACTTCTTAAAGTTTTCAGGGACCTCAAACAAAGAATGTTCCTCCTCGCGTGTGACTTCTCTCTTCTTTCTTTTCTTTCCTTCATTCTTAGGGGTCACTTGCGTGGTTAACCTTACATCATTTGTGAGCTCTTCATGTCTCTGAGGATGAAATTCTAGTTCATAGAAATACTCCTCATTTGATGCAAAAGGTGAGTCCATAATGATTGAATCTAGATCGAAGTCACTTGCGTCCTCAAATGCATCAGTGCTAGGTTCACATTCTTCAATAACCGAATCACCCATGATTGGCTCTATTGAGAAGATTGAAATGTCATAACCATCCTCATCACAGTGGGGTGTCCATTCTTCTTCATTGATGGCTACATCCATTGTTGCTAGAATTTCCGCCCAGCGGTGAGGTTCAAATTCTTTGTCAAGAAATACTATAGTTGCATAGGCTGGGTCGTGAATTGATCTATGCGTTTCCTTCGCACCTATCTCTCTGGATTTTTCTCTCTTCTCTTCTTCTACTACTACTTTGCACATCCACAAGTGAGTGTCTTCATGCATCCATGAGGATCCTGACCCTAGGGAATGCACTGATTCTGTAACATCTTTAGCTCTATGGATGGGATTCCATTGGATGGGGGGTACGTCCCTATGAGAATAGTCCTTGAGATTGACTTTGGTTGTAACACCTAAATGTTGCAAATACAAGGAATTGGTTCCCCAATCCTGTACCACTTGCAATTGCCGCATAAATGGTCTTCCCAAAATCATCTCATAGGCATGATTCTTGCTAAAGTCACATATAGCAAAAGTATACTTGAACTCAACACCACATGTAGTGAGAGTGATTCCTTCTAGTAATCCTAGGGGTCTCTCAATGTGACCATCGGCCATCTACAATTTCATTCTCGTTGGCCTGAGTGCTGGCTTGCCCCAACACTTCCATAGAAAAGTGGTATCAATTGCAACTCCTACACCTGAGTCCAAAATTGCCTTGGTTGTGTAACCCTGATGAGTGATAGGGAGATAGGTGTTTCCTTCTTCTCCTTCACTCATGTCTCCTATCTTGTCCAAGGGTATTTCTCGCACTGTTCTATGAGACCCTATCTGGGAACGAGGTTTTGCAACTTCTGGTACTTGATTGGCTACATGTTTCCATAATTTTGGCATAACCTTGAGTAGCTCTTCTAAAGTGAGGTTGCATTGCACTTTAGTGTTTTTCACTACCTCTGTGTTCCTAGGGATGACAGAGTCTTTGTTTCTCACCATGACCGTGGGTGCTCTCATACAAGTAGACTTAGTTTCCCATGGGCTTGTGAAATGGGGTAGTTCCTATAAGGAATTAGACTCAAAGTCTAATTTCTCTTGAGATTGGGCACTCTCCTGCTCTTGATAGATAGAAGGAATGTCTTGTGGGAATTGATCATGCGTGTCATCCACAAGTTCAATGGGAGGAGGGACTTAACTTTCTTTAGCCCATTTCTCTTCTTGAATCTCTCGCAGGAATTCTGGTGAATACCTATTCATAGAAGAAGAGGTTTTTGGTTCAGTGGAATTAGGCACACCATTTTAGCACAAAGCTTGGTTCTCTCTCTCTATGTGTAAATCAGCTCTAGGGTAACATTTGTCATGATCTGTCACGTTTGGCCCTTCTTGGATTCTGGCCTCATATGCATTCAACATCATGTCTATGTCTTCAGGAGTGGGGTCAGCTAATACTGATCCTACTCTACGGAGTGGTGGAATGGTATGAGGTGGGTTGGATAGTGGTGGATTAGGTGTTGATAGGGATGAAGGTGGTGGTGGTATGTGAGAGTTTGTTTGAGAGGTGAGTTCAACAATTTTGGCTTTTGTTTCTCTTATGCTTTCTTCTAATTCTCTCATCTTCTTCGATCATTATCTTTT
Organism: Ceratopteris richardii; assembly: GCA_020310875.1. NCBI lineage: Eukaryota > Viridiplantae > Streptophyta > Polypodiopsida > Polypodiales > Pteridaceae > Ceratopteris > Ceratopteris richardii. Next base: position 129,349,020 of record CM035414.1, read on the forward strand.
CATCCTTTCTCGCCTATATTTCCAGGCTCTCGTCTGTTTCTTAGTTAGGCTCTCAGTTTCACTAACCTCGGAACTCTTTTACTAGCTTGATCCTAAGCTTTCTTGCAAAGCTTGAGCTCTAGTGACCACTTGCATAGGGGCAATGAAAGTTACACTTCCTGTAGAGTCTACGAGTAACCCAATAATGTTGATGGGAGTGATTTTTGGTGCATTGTTAGGATTCTTAGGACAATCTCGTAAGAGATGCTCTTTCCCACAATCAGGGCAAAAACCTTGAATCATCACAGGTTGGCTTTGTGTAGGTGCATGCATAGGGCAATCACGAATGAGGTGATCTCCTTGACATCGATAGCATGGTCCTCTAGGAAATGGGGGTCTTACCTGCCTAGGTTGAGGCCTAGAGTTGGGATTTGCATACATGACATTTGCATACTTTGGCTCGTAACTAGGTTCACTCGCGTCTTCAGAGTAATATGACTCATTATGCTTAGGTGACTACATGTAGTAAGCCTGTGGACTATCCGTCTGAGTAGATTCAAAACTATGATCACTCAGTTCACTTTCTCAAAGTAGTGGAGTCACTGGCACTATGGCTCCATTCAGGTTCTCTTCTGCAGCTGCTTACTTTATGGGAATCACATTGGCTGGGGTTGGAGGCTACTGAGCTAACATAGGCTGAGGCCTTTGCTGGGTTTGGTAGGGTTGCTAATAGGGTTGTTGAGGTCTATCATATTGCTGTGGTGGGTACTGGTTCTGGTATCTCCCCTGTTGTGGATAGGGCTGAGGGTAGGTTTGCTTAACTGCTTGCTTATTGTTTGGGCAATCTGGTGCGGTGTGATTAGTGTATCTTTGTTCTATGGTGCAGTATTGGCTACTAGGATTCACTTGGGGTTGAGCCATAATGGTACATACATTCATTGTATGGTCACCTCCACAAGTATATCATCTTTTCACTGGTGCAAATCTTGGGATTTGTTTGCTAGAGACACCTAGTTTTTGAGCTACCTTCTCTGCAAGTTCCTCGATAGATGTGGATTGATCGGAAGTGAGGCTACTAGAGCTATCTGAATCCTTGTAGATTTTTGAAAGCTCCAGCTCCTCTCCTAGATTATCCTCAATGTCTATGCACATGCGTACACACTCTTCTATGGTCATAGGATCCTTCAAGTACACATATGATCTCAATTTGGTACTTAGCAGTCCATCCAAGAATAAGGCCACTTGTTTGGCTGGTGTGGGTAACTCAAGAACATGACATCTCTCTAAGTATTGCCTAAACCTTCTTCCTACAAGGCTAACGGTATCTTGAGGTGTTTGCTTGAAGCTATGGATCAGTGAGTAAGTATTATGTTGTATACCACTCTTGGAGAATTCAGTAATGAAAGCCTCTAGAAGCTGGTTTATATTCCTGAACTATGTCTCATTTAGTGGTTGAAACCATGTAAGGGCTGTGTTCCTAAGGGTTAGAACAAAGGCATTGTATTGCGTGAATAGGTCCTCCACTTGTTCAGCTCTCAAGACTTGCCTAAACTCGGCCACATGATCGTATGGGTCTCCAGTGCCATCAAAGTAATTCTTCATGGACTTTACCAGGTGGGTTGTCCTCAAGGTCTTAGTGTGTTCTCTAGGCCTTGGCAAGGGAAAATCATATGCATTTATTTGGTTTCTTGGGGCTCTAGGTCTCTCAATTTCCTCTAAGTTTATCCATCTTCGTTCTTGATCTTTCTCTTCCTAGTGGGTTAGCAAAGCTCACTTCAGGTCTATCTCTACTCCGATCCGTTGGAGCTCCATGAGCTTGGGATGATCTAGCTCCTTGGTGACCAAAAGAAAAATTAAATCTTGGTTAGGGAAAGATAAATTCACCCTTGGCAAGTCTAGGCATGCCTACCATGCTCAATGACCACAAAGATCCTCTCCGAAGTATTGTCTAAATAGGTCACTTTGCCTGGGCTATCATGATCTTTGAACTCATAGATTGTGATCGTTCCTACCTCATTCGGCTGATCAGGATTATACCTCCAAAAGGCTTCATCGGTCTCTCTGTTTAAGAGCAGATCTATGCTCTTATTATCTTGGGGAACCCACTCTGGTGTGATAATTCTAGTGAGAACTGATTTGCCTCGAGGGGTTCTAGGCTCTCCACCTATGTTCCCTTGCTCTAGGTCACCTACGTCCGTTTCTGGGATCACATTACCAAATTCATCTGTCCTATCTGGGTAGGTTATGACCACATATATGGTTCTTTTTTTGTCCAAGTATGCACCATTTTCAAATTTGACTGCTGGATGTTTGAGTCCAATGGGTTGGTCAGGGTTTTAATTTGGACCACGGCTCTTCTTAGGACGTCCTCATAGATGTAAGTACCTAATCAATTGGTCATAAGGTATTCCAATTGAGTCTTGTAGGGGCCTTCAACCTTTTGCAAGTAAGCCACTCCTGAACTTCCTGTGGGTTGCTCCATACCTTGAGACATCTCTGATTTGCTAGTTTCAGAGCTACGGTAGTGTGAATAATTGCTCAGACCTAGCCATGTGATTGACACTAGCCTCTAAAGACCTAAGGCTTTATATATCTCTCCCTAGGTGTCATCCTCATCTAAGGTTCATATGCCTGATTTCATAACTCCAATTTTACCCAAGTACAACCTCGTTGGAGATCACTTTATAACAGTCACTTGGTTCTTTTTTAGTTGATTATCGTGTTTAGGATCTTGTGTGATATTACGTCGTCAAGAATATCTAAGTGATTTTTTTGCATTCTCCATTGCTCATAACACGTTAAGTTCTTTCCCTTTTGCGTTTTCGATCACAAAAAGATTATATTTCTACTTGAACTTGAGTAGTTAAGTAGTCTTCAACTTGATAGATGCGTATTGTCACCCTGACTTACTTCTAATACTACTCCCACTTCGCCTAAGCTAGAAATTAACAAAGGAAGTTGAGAATAATCCAACCTCACTTGTTGATCCCTTGCTCTTTGGTGCTCAAGAACCCCATTCTCAAGCTTGTAGAATGCCCTTGCTTTGGATGCCCTCTGGAGCTCTCAATGGACCTGTGAGAGTCCCAAACTTAGCTCAAGATTTACATTCAAATGACATAGCAATTCATTTTCAATAATGTACTTCAGAGCCCAAATTGCCATTGTCTTTATGGCCAACAATTATAGAGATCCCTCATATTTCTTCCCCCTGGGTGTGGTCAACTTCAAAATACCTTATCTATAACTCCTTGTATTAGTTTTACAAGACCAAAATCACTAAAAACGGAGTTCATATGAGGAAGTTGTGTCTATTCACGAATCTAGGGCTAAAACAGGATCAAAATAGGCTAACAGACAACCAGAAATAATTCACAATGTGGTCTAAGGCTTGGTTATGTTCTAATGACTTTTAATGTTTCCCAAAATTTGACCCAAAATATACCAAGTATTTTTTTGCCCAAAAAAATGCCAAAATTGCCCATCAATCACGATCGAATGGTCTGTCAATCACGATTGATATGTCAGTCGCATTGACGTATCGGTCACAATTTATAGGTCCGTCGTGGCTATCAATCGTGATTGATGGGTCAATCATGATTGATATGTGGCCCGAAATTTGATGGAGAGTGTTAATCTCCAAAAGAACAAGTTGACCTTGAATTTAGATCACCTCTATATCAAGATCAACTTTAGACTCCACCTAATTTAGAGAATCTTCACCAAATTATCAGGAAATTGATTATTCTGAAAAATTCAGTTTCTTTAGAAAAGTGTGCTGCAGATTAGTCACTCATTGACTAATCAATCCTGTAAAGTTTTTGATAAAACTTTGCACAACACTTCGCCTTAAGGTTGCGCAACTTTGCCAAGTTAAATCTCTTAAAAAGATTAAGTACACACTGAGAAATGTGTGAAACACTTTACCTATGTCTGAAAGTGCTTCTCTGCAATGGCGACTTTGACACCTGCAACTTCTTAGCACTGGTTCTCCCAACTCTGAACCCGTTTGATCAAGATCTTCTAGCCATAGATAGCTTACCTTCCAACTTAGATTTTGAGCCCTCATTTGTGTAAAACTTTACACTGTGGACTGAGCACTGACCATTTCTTTGAAGATGAAATGTGCGCCAGATTTTTCGACTCTCAGAACATCTTCACATATGAATGTTCCTAAACAAAATTCTCACAGCATGATTGAAATTAATCTCTCAAATTCTAGCCATAGATAGATTAGCTATGGACTTAGATACATGCAAAAGGATTCTTCAAAAGATTAAGCACAGAAGGAGAATGAGGAAAAAGATCGACGCGCAGAATTCTACAACATTTTCTTCTTCATTACTTTTCATACATATGGTTGATGATACATACAATGTTCATCACCTCTTCACCTATTCTTCTCTATCTGATCTATATCACTCTCTCTTTCTATGAATACGTATCTGTAGATATATATACGAGTCTAACTCGTCATCTTTTTCAAAATACATTGAACTATTTACAAGAGTAATATACAAAAGAAACATTTCTGATTCTATTTTCTTCCTCTGAAAGTAATCTTCATTCTTCCACATATCTTCTCACTTTGATCTTCATATAATCACTATTGATGATTGCTCTGCTCCAACAGCTCCCCCTCAATCTTCAATTGTGATTACCTGCATCTTCTTTATTCCTGCCATATCTTTAAGCCTCTGCAACTTAGGTCCATCCAAACTTTTAGTCATCATATCTGCAAGTTGATCTTTTGTAGGGGTGTGTATGACTTCAATTTCCTTCTCAATGACCTTCTCTCTCAGAAATACAGGATTAGCTGCCAAGTATAATGAACTCATATTGTCTCCACAGATAATAGGAGTACTCTGAATCACATCAAAAACTTTCAAAAGTGTCTTTAGCCATATTACCTCTTTTGCAGCTTCCACCATACCTTTATATTCTGCTTCTGTAGATGACAAAGCAACTGTATGTTGCTTCTTGGAACACCATGAAATCAATTTGTCTCCTACATAGCACAAGTATCCATGTGTTGATCTTCTATCATCCACATTACCTGCCCAATCTGCATCACTATATATCTTGATTCTTGTATCTGAAGTAAACCCATAGTACAACCCTTCTTTGAGTGTACCCTTGATGTACCTAAGTACTCTTTGTCCTGCAATCCAATGTTCCTTTCTAGGACAATGCATGAATTGTGAAAGCACACCAACTGCATATGACAAGTCAGGCCTTGTCAATGTAGCATAAATCAAGCTACCAACCAAACTTTGATAGAGTTTCATATCTCTGAACTCTTCTCCTCCAAACCTAGACAATTTATGATTCACTTCCAAAGGTGTAGGTGCAACCCTGCAATCTTCCATTTTAAATTTGGTTAGCAAATTTTTAAGATACCTTTCTTGGGTCACATATACTCCATGTTGAGTATAAGAGATCTCCATTCCCAAGAAGAATGATAGGTTCCCCAAATCACTGATTTTGAACTCTTTCTCCATCTGCTTCTTGATCATTTGTATCCCCTTATCATCTGTTCCTGTAAGTATTATGTCATCAACATAAATACACACATAAATGAATCCATTTTCACTTGCTTTGACTAGCAAGCTACTATCTGCCTTTGATGCTTGAAATCCAAGATCATTCAAGAATTTTACAAGCCTATAATTCCAAGCCCTTGGGGCTTGCTTCAACCCATACAAAGCTCTCTTGAGCTTACATACATAATTTGGACTCAGTTGATCTCTGAACCCATCTGGTTGCTCCATGTAGACTTCATCTGAAATGTAACCATTCAAGAAAGCATTTTTAACATCTAATTGAGACAACTTCCAACCTTTACAAGCAGTAATTGCAATGAGTGTCCTGATGGTTGTCATCTTTGCCACAGGACTATAAGTCTCATCATAGTCCACTCCATATGTCTGTGCATACCCTTTCACAACAAGTCTAGCTTTGTACCTAGACACACTTCCATCTGCAAATCTCTTTGTTTTGTAAACCCACTTACATCCAATAATCTTCTGACTATTAGGTTTAGGAACCAAATCCCATGTTTGATTCTCTATCAATGCATCATACTCCTCTTGCATAGCATCTTCCCAATTCTTCTTCCCTTTGGCTTCTTCATATGTAGAAGGGTCTTCATCTGCTTTTACCAAATAAGCATAATCTTTAGTAGTCAAGAATGAAGTGTCATAGCTATACCTTGTAGGTTGCCATTTGTGCCTAGATGATCTCCTAACTTCTGCACTTCTTGAGGTCTCTGGTTCATCACATTCTGGATCAAACCTTGGCCTCTCTTCAACTTCAATCTGCACTTCATTACTCTCACTTTCATCAAGTAATTGAATCTTTGCTTTACCTTTCCTTTGTTCCACTACTTCTTCATCATCTGCATGTACATTATATTTACCTGCATACCAAGTACCTTGCTCATCAAATGTAACATCCTTGGATACAATAAATTGCTTTGTAGATGGACTCCACAACCTGTATCCCATTTGCTTATCATCATAACCAATGAATACATACTTCTCTGCCTTAGGCTCCAACTTATGCCTCAATTGAGATGGCACATATGCATATGCCAAGCATCCAAATATTCTGCAATGATCCAAGGTAGGTTTCTTACCCCACCAAACTTCATATGGTGTCATACCCTGCAAAGCTTTACAAGGCAATCTATTAACCAAATATGTAGCTGTATTAACAGCCTCAGCCCACAAATAATTTGGGCAATTCTTCTCTTTCATCATGGACCTTGCAAACTCAACAAGAGTCCTATTTCTTCTTTCTGCTACCCCATTTTGTTGAGGAGAGTACCTGCAAGTAACTTCTCTCTTTATACCTGCATTCCACAAATAATCATTGAACTCATTTGAAAAATACTCTCCCCCTCCATCTGACCTTAGTCTCTTCAATTTTTGACCTGTAATCCTTTCTGCATATGCATGATAGTGTTTAAATGTATTAAACACTTCTGACTTTTCCTTAATCACATAAATTGTGATCCACCTGGTAGCATCATCAACATATATGACATAATATCTTGAACCATTTATACTAAAGTCCTTTGAAGGACCCCACACATCTGTATGCACCAATTCAAGTCTTTCTGAATACATAAATCCATGCTTGGAATAGGATTGCTTATGAGCCTTACCTAATTGACATGCCTCACATCTGTATGTCATGTGTTGACCTGCAATGTTAGGCATTCCAAGCACTGAATCATTGTTAATCATTTATTTGATACCTCTTTCATTAAAGTGTCCAAGTCTTTTGTGCCAAAGATCCAATTCTGACACCTTCTGCTCTCCATATGTGAACATAGCATGTCCAACATTTCCTTGTACCTTCAATGTGAAAAGCCTTCCTTCTTTCTTTCCTGCAATAACTTGTTTATACCCTTGACTAGGGTCTTCCACATAAACTCCATCATTGGTAAACCTTACCTCATAACCTTTTTCCACAATTTGACCTACACTGATCAAATTCTTTGGAATTGTGGGAACATAAAGTACCTTACTCAGAAGAGTGCTCCCATCCTTAGCCTTGACTGAACCAATTGACTTTACCTTATGCTTTGTATTATCACCTGTCTGAACTGTATGATTAATTGCATTATGATCTAGGTCAGTCATCAAAGCAATATTTCCACTTAAATGATTACTACATCCTGAATCAATTTAGAACACTCTCATGTCCTCATGTGAGGTTTCACATGTATTCATAATGAGAGTCGAATCCTCCTTTTGATCTGATGCATAGTTGTAGTAGGTGTTATTATAGGATTGATTTTGGAAGTTTCTTCCACCACCTCTTCCAAAAGAATTCCTACCACCTCTACCTCTGAAATTTCCTCTCTGAAATCTACCACCTCTTGCTCTTTGATTAAAGTTCTGATAATTACCATTGTTTTGATTATTGTGCCAACAATCATGAGATAGATGATTGGTCTTACCACATATCCAACAAGCTCTTGCATTATCCTTGTTGTTTCTGCCTCTTCCTCTACTTCTGCCATTTCCTCTTCCTCTTATGAAGTTTGCTTGGCTTGATGTACCTTCTTCTTCACCTGATTGTTGCTTCCCTTTGTTGGCTTTCTTCTTGTCTTTAGAATACATTGCATGACCTGCACTCTTATCAACATCTCCTTTGACATCATTCTCAAAAGTTAGCATATGACCTAACAATTGATTCAAATCAGGATTAAAGTGATCTAATGAAAGTTCTGTAGATAAAATGAAAGGCTTCCACTTCTCATCTCCTCTTAGCCCTGTAAGTATTTGTCTTACCAATTTGTCTTCTTCAATATCTTCATCAACTCCACCTAAAGAATCTGCAATGTCCTTCATCTTTGTCACATAATCAGAGATTGATTGTGAGGCCTTCTTCTTGAAGGTAGTAAATTCTGCCCATAGTGAAGCCTTCCTTGATTTGGTTGTATTTTGGAAATGCTCTTCCAAAGCATTCCAAATGTCACAAGCACTCTCAAGTCCTCTAATGTGAGGAAGCAAATAGTCATTGACTGCCATGTAGATGATGCTTCTTGCTTGAGCATCCTTCTTCATCCAATTCTTCAAATCTGCAAGCTCCTCCCTAGTTGGAACACTAGGATCTCTGAATTCTGGCTTTTCTTCATCTCCTGTGATGTATCCTATCAGATCTTTGCTCATAAGGTGAGCTTCCATCCTCATAGACCATGCAGGATAGTTGAGAACTATCCAACTTTTCAATTTGGAGACTATCTCCCATCTTTACTTCACCTGTAGCTTCAAATCTTTAACCTTTACAGATAATAAATGTACCTTTACTTCGAATGTTGCTCCTTCTGATCCTTTTGATGCTCTTTGTATGTCTTCCTTCAATCTTTCTTCAACCTTTACCTTTTGCACCTTCAAAATGTAAAGTTTTGTACTTCTGCAATAGTCGGAGTCTTCTTCTTCTCAATTTTGACACAACCTGCTCTGATACCACTGATGGAGAGTGTTAATCTCCAAAAGAACAAGTTGACCTTGAATTTAGATCACCTCTATATCAAGATCAACTTTAGACTCCACCTAATTTAGAGAATCTTCACCAAATTATCAGGAAATTGATTATTCTGAAAAATTCAGTTTCTTCAGAAAAGTCTGCTGCAGATTAGTCACTCATTGACTAATCAATCCTGTAAAGTTTTTGATAAAACTTTGCACAACACTTCGCCTTAAGGTTGCGCAACTTTGCCAAGTTAAATCTCTTAAAAAGATTAAGTACACACTGA
>CM035414.1:129370766-129378266 GCA_020310875.1 Ceratopteris richardii
CATATCCAAGACCTGGATTCAAGCATGAAGGTATGGGAGACACTTGAAAGGCTTTATTCAACAAGCACCAAAGCAAGGAAGATCCAACTCAAGAATGAGCTCAACAACCTTAGGAAGAGCTCAGGGAGTAGCATAAATGACTACATACTTAAGGTCAAGGAGTTATCAGATGCATTGGGATCCATTGGAAGCCACGTAGACGATGACGATCTTGTGGCTTATACTCTCAATGGTTTGAGAGATGATGAGAAGTGGAAACCCTTTACCACTTCAGTTTATGTAAGGGATAATCTTCCCGATTTTGAGCAATTGGTTGCTCTCATGGTCACCGAAGAAATGAACATAGGTGGAAGTTCAACTAAAAGCAAAGATGCACAAGTTTTCTATGCAGGTAATCAAAGGGGCAAAGGAAGACAAGGACAAGGAAGGGGCAAAGGAAGGTTTGGAGGAAGGCAAGGCCACTCAAGAAATCAAGGACATGACCAAGGCACCTCATCACAAAGAGGGAGAGGAAGATCAAGAGGAAGAGGAGGACGACATCAACAAAACAGGAATCAAGATGGCGAAGGATGTTACATATGTGGCAAGTTTGGCCACTATGCTAGAGATTGCTACCAAGGAGGAAACCAAAGGAACTATAATCAAGGTTCTTCATACAAAGGCCAAGGTAATTATGCTTCTACAAGTTCAGAAAATGACAATCTCTTGATGATGCACATGAATGGGAATTCAAGCAAAGTAGATAACACTTGGTATATTGATAGTGGATGTAGCAACCATATGAGTTGCAATGCTTCTTGGTTTACTAATCTACATGTTCCCAAAGGTAAAGGACATGTAGAAACAGGTGATGATACAGCCCATGAGATCTCCCATGTTGGAGATGTAGCTTTGGATGACAAGGAGGAAGGAAGATGTCTCAAGGATGTCTTGCATGTACCTACCATCACAAAGAACTTGGTGTCCGTTGGGCAAATGGTTGAAAGAGGCTATCAAGTAAGGTTCAACAAAGGTGGATGCTTTGTGGAGAACCCTAAGCAAGGTTACAAGGTCATAGCAAGAGGAAAGAAGCAAGGGAGACTCTTCACTTTGGAGGTAAATTCTCATTCTACTCAACATGTCTACTTCACATATGGAAACAAGAGGATTTCGGAGTTGGACTTGTGGCACAAGAGGATAGGTCACATCAACATACAAAGAATGAAGGAAATGCAATTCAAGAGGCTGGTTGAAGGTCTTCCCAACTTCCAAGGACAAGGTATGAAGCATTTATGTGAATCTTGTCAACTAGGGAAGCAAGCGAGACTTCCATTCAAGAAGAGTGGCTACATAAGCCAACATCCATTGGAGTTGATACATACAGATGTGTGGGGGCCAACGAAAGAGCAATCCATTGGAGGTAACAAGTACTTTGTCACTTTTATAGATGATTGCACAAGGATGGTTTGGGTTTATTTCATCAAAAACAAATCAGATGTGTTTACATGTTTCAAAGCATTCAAGGCAATGGTAGAGAAGGAAACAGGTACATATATCAAGAAGCTAAGGTCCGATGGAGGGGGAGAATATTTCTCAAATGAGTTTTCTGATTTTTTAATGGATCAAGGCATCAAGAGGCAAGTAACATGCAGGTACACACCCCAACAAAATGGAGTAGCAGAGAGAAAGAATAGATACATTGCCGAGATCGCTAGAGCAATGCTTAATGAGATGAATGTACCTAACATGTTTTGGAGTGATGCAGCAAATACCGCCGTGTATCTAATGAATAGGGCTCCTACCTCAGGGATCCATGGCTTGACACCATATCAAGCCTATTATGGTAAGAAACCTGATCTTTCCCACTTGAAGATATTTGGATGTACTTGTTATGTACATGTGCCAAGTGAATTGAGGCACAAGCTACAACCAAAGGCAGAAAAGTGTGTGTTTCTAGGATATTCAAATGATCATAAAGGTTACAGGTGCTTCAACCCAAATACAAAGGACTTGAGGATATCAAGGGATGTAGCATTTGATGAGCTACTCCCTTGGTATAAGAAGTATGATTGTATGCAGGACTATGAAGAAGAAAAGCATGGACATGATGAAGAACAAATCGACCTAGAGCTAAGCGGCCCAAGGTGTTCCATCAATGAAGATAGTTCAAGCATGAACTCACCATGGAGGGGGAGACCTTCATCAAGCTATGAAGCACAATCAATCAACAAAGGCAAAGCAACATTGGTGGAGTTGGATGAAGAAGGTAATGAAGTTGAAGATGATGAAGGACACATGATGGAGAAAGAAGCCACGTCAAAGAAAGAGATCAAGTTCCCAAGGCAAAGGAGGTTTATTCCTCCAAAAGGTGAAGAAAGGAAGTCTTCTAGAGTTAAGTATCCAACTCAAAGGTTTACTTATGATTCATACATGGCAACACATTATGCATATATGAACAAAGTAGTAGAAGATCATGAGCCCGATTGCTATGAAGATGCAAGCAGGTACACCGAATGGAAAGAGGCAATGCAAGAAGAGATCGACGCACTTGAGGAAAATCAAACATGGACTCTAGTGCCCAAGAAGGAGAACATGAAGGTAATAGGTAATAAGTGGGTGTATAAAGTAAAGAGGAATTCAGATGGATCTATTTCTAGGTTCAAAGCAAGATTGGTGGCTAAGGGTTTTGCACAAACCTATGGAGTGGACTTTGAAGAGACATTCAGCCCCGTGGCAAAGATGAGCACCATTAGGACACTCATTGCAATGGCTGCTAGCAAAGGATGGAAGCTCTTCCAATTGGATATCAAGAATGCCTTTCTCAATGGAGACTTGGAAGAAGAGGTATACATGGAGCAACCACTAGGTTTTGTTCATAAAGAGTTTCCACATCATGTTTGTAGGTTGAAGAAGGCACTTTATGGCCTAAAGCAAGCTCCAAGGGCTTGGAACCAAAGATTGGTGGACTATTTGATCAAATGTGGTTACAATCAATGCAAGGCAGATCCATCTCTCTTCATCAAACAAAGAGGAGAACTTGTGGTCTACATGTGTGTGTATGTAGATGATCTTATCATTACAGGTAATGATACAAAGGGCATTGAGGAGATCAAGGCAAAGCTTGGAAAGGAGTTTAGGATCTCTGATCTTGGAGATCTTAGGTATTTTCTTGGCATTGAAGTTGTATACAAAGAAGAAGGTATTATGCTCATACAAAGGAAGTATATTCTAGACCTACTTGAGAGGTTTGGGATGCTACATTGCAAGCCTATTTCAAATCCCATGGAAGTTAATGTAAAGATAAGCTCCATTGATGGAGAGCCATTAGAGGATGTAACTTTGTATCGATCTATTGTAGGCTCTTTCAATTATGCCACAATAACCAGGCCTGACATAGCATATGGAGTTGGAGTGTTATCACAATTTATGCATAGTCCAAGGACTACACACTTGCAAGCTGCAAGAAGAATGTTGCGATATCTCAAAGCCACTATAAATGAAGGATTGTTCTACTCATTTGATGATGATATGCAGGTCAAAGCTTATTCCGATGCCGATTGGGCCGGTTCGAAGGAAGATAGAAGGAGTACAAGTGGTTACCTAGTCATGCTAGGTAGCAAGATCATCTCATGGATTTCAAAGAAGCAACCCACGGTGGCATTATCTTCCACCGAGGCTGAGTATAGAGCTTTGGCTCAAGTCACATGTGAGCTAATGTGGATTAAGAAGTTATTTATGGAGCTTAATTTGCAGGTTGACACATATCCAATTTTTTGTGACAACATGAGTAGCATTCATCTAGCATCGAACCCTGTCTATCATGCTAGAACCAAGCATATTGAAGTGCACTATCACTTCATAAGGGAAAAGGTGATATCCAAGGAAGTTTCAGTACATCATATTGGTACTAAGGACCAAGTTGCGGACATGTTTACAAAGGCTTTGGATGGGATGAAGATTTCAAAATTCAAGCAATGCATCAACATGAAGGAGCTTGGATAAGGATGAAGAATTGAAGCTTGAGGGGGAGTGTTAAAAGTCAAGCTTCAAGCTAAAAATTCGTGGGGAATCTTTTATGGACATGTGGAGCAATCAAAGGAAGCCAAAAGCCACGAGATTCCATCAAGAAAAGTCACTCAACCACTCCCCAAGTCATCTCAACTAATTCCTCCAAGTTAGGAGGCTGATTTGGAAAGGTAGTTCCTAGATTTTAGGGGCACACCTCTCACTATAAAAGGAGCATGTATCCCGACTTCTTTTGGGCCATCTTCTTGGAGTTTTAGCTCATGTAAAGTGAGCACTAAGTGCTGGAGTTGTGATAAGCAAGCCCCTTGCTTAAGCAACCCCCTTGCTTGCTTGTTTGTTTTCTTTTAGTAGGCATATCTATGTGTGTGCGCAGGCAGTGTTGCAACTCTCTACCCCTGAGTTGTTAGCATTGGTTCTCCCTCATATGGTATCCATTTTGATGTAATTCTTGTCTCATTGGATAGCTATAAGAGTCTATTTTATGCTTACCAATTCTCTGGAGCATTCTCTGAGTAATCTGGGAGCAACATTCATTTTAGTGAAGTTGTGTGATTGATATCTCTCTCTTTGTGTAGGCTCTGTTGGAAATATTTTGCTCTCTGTTGTAAGGGCTGGTTCTCCTTCTCTATGTATCCATTTGCTATGATTTTGGTGTCATTGGGTAGCTATTAGAGTCCTTTAAAGTTGACATAAGTTTGAGATTCATTCTCTGTATAATCTCTGAGAAAAGTTTGCTGGAATGAAGTGAGGTCTCTGCTTGACTAGCAGTTGTGAGCATTCAACTAGCTCATGTTGTAGACATTGTTTTTCTTTGTGTAAGCATCCATTTCAAGTGAAATTTGTTTTGTTGGAAAGCCCTTGGTGTCTACTACAGGTCTACAAAAGCTCACTGGAGTTCTCTGCATAAGCTCTGAGTAAGAGCATTTTTGGTGTGCAGAGGTCAAAGAAGGATACCTGTGGAGGTCATTCGCGCTTCATCGTTGCTTAGGGGTTGAGATACTTCCCCCATCAAAAGCTTGGAGTCAAAAGCCTGAGGAGAAGACTACTCGACATCAAGAAAGGCAAAAGGAGTCTAATTCGAAGTAAAGGTACATACATTGTTTGTAAAGCTTGAAGATTTCAATATACAGGTGGATACAAGATGGGAGATGCTCTACAGATAGAGAAATTGGATAGGGAAAACTATCCTGCATGGTCAATGAGGATGGAAGCTCATCTTATGAGCAAAGATTTAATTGCTTACATCACAGGAGAAGAAGAGAAGCCACAGTTCAGAGATCCTAGTGTTCCAACTAGGGAAGATTTAGCAGATCTGAAAAATTGGATGAAGAAAGATGCTCAAGCTAGGAGCATTATCTATATGGGAGTCAATGATTACTTGTTACCTCATATTAGAGGTCTTGAAAGTGCTACTGACATATGGAATGCTTTGGAGGAGCATTTCCAGAACACTACAAAGTCAAGGAAGGCATCCTTATGGGCAAAGTTTACTACCTTTAAGAAGAAGGCCTCTCAATCCATCTCAGACTATGTAACAAGGATGAAAGATATTGCAGATGCATTAGGAGCTGTTGATGAGGACATTGAGGAGGATAAATTGGTAAGGCAAATCCTTACAGGGTTGAGAGGTGATGACAAATGGAAGCCATTTATTTTGTCTACAGAACTATCACTTGACCATTTCACTCCTGATTTAGATCAATTGTTAGGTCATATGCTAACATTTGAGCAGGATGTTAAAGGAGATGGTGACAAGAGTACAGGACATGCAATGTACTCAAAGGACAAGAAGAAGAATAGCAAAGGAAAACAACAAGCAGGTGAAGATGAAGGAACAACTACTCAAGCCAACTTCCTAAGAGGAAGAGGAGGTGGCAAAGGTAGAGGAAGAGGCAGGAACAACAAAGATGGAGGCAAAGCTTGCTGGATTTGTGGTAAGACAAATCACTTAGCTAATGATTGTTGGCATAATAATCAGAATAATGGTGGATACAATCAGAATTATAATACAAGAGGAAGAGGTGGCAGAAATCAAAGAGGTAATTACAGAGGTAGAGGTGGAAGGAATTACTTTGGAAGAAATGCAGGTAGAGGATTCCAAAGTCAACAATACAACAACACCTACTACAATTATGCTTCAGATCAAAAGGAAGATTCAACATTGATAATGAATGCAACTTGTGAAAGGCAGAGTGAAGATCAAAGAGTCTTCTACATTGACTCAGGGTGTAGCAATCACCTGAGTGGTAACATATCTTTGATGACTGATTTGGAGAGTAAAGTTTTTAATCATGTTGTTCAAACAGGTGACAACACAAAGCACAATGTGAAGTCAATTGGATCAGTGAAGGCCAAGGATGGAAGCACCTTATTGAGTAAGGTTTTGTATGTTCCTACAATCCCTAAGAATTTGATAAGTGTAGGTCAAATTGTTGAAAAGGGATATGAAGTAAGGTTCACTAATGATGGAGTATATGTGGAAGACCCTAGCCAAGGGTATAAACAGATTGTTTCAGGAAAAAAGGAAGGAAGATTGTTTACATTGAAGATTCAAGGCAACATTGGTCATGCTATGTTCACATATGGAGGTCATAAGATCTCTGAGTTAGATCTTTGGCACAAGAGGCTTGGACATTTCAATGAAAGAGGTATTAAAGAAATGGTTAACAATGGTTCAGTGCTTGGATTGCCTAATGTTGCAGGTCAACATATGACATACAAATGTGAGGCATGTCAATTAGGTAAGGCTCATAAGAACTCTTACTCCAAGCATGGTTTTATGCACTCAGAGAAGCTTGAGTTGGTACACACAGATGTGTGGGGACCATCAAAAGATTTCAGTATAAATGGATCAAGGTATTATGTGATTTATGTTGATGATGCTACTAGGTGGATCACTATCTATGTGATCAAAGATAAGTCAGAAGTGTTTAATACATTTAAACACTATCATGCATATGCAGAAAGAATTACAGGTCATAAGTTGAAGAGACTAAGGTCAGATGGAGGGGGAGAGTATTTCTCTAATGAGTTCAGTGATTACTTATGGAATGCAGGTATAAAAAGGGAAGTTACTTGCAGGTACTCTCCTCAACAAAATGGTGTTGCAGAAAGGAGGAATAGAACACTTGTTGAGTTTGCAAGATCCATGATGAAGGAGAAAAATTGCCCTAATTATTTGTGGGCTGAGGCTGTAAATACAGCCACTTATTTGGTCAATAGGTTACCATGTAAAGCCTTGCAGGGTATGACACCATATGAGGCTTGGTGGGGTAAAAGACCTACCTTGGATCATTGCAGAGTTTTTGGGTGTGTGGCATATGCATATGTGCCATCACAATTAACACACAAATTGGAACCCAAAGCTGAAAAGTATGTTTTCATTGGCTATGATGACAAGCAGATGGGCTATAGATTGTGGAGTCCATCTACAAAGCAATTTATGGTTTCTAAAGATGTTACATTTGATGAACAAAGCACTTGGTATGCAGGTAC
>CM035414.1:129395766-129438266 GCA_020310875.1 Ceratopteris richardii
AAGTTGGAGGTTTGCCACAACTGCGTTGAATCTCTGCATTGTAATCCGCAAGGAGCACACAATATGGAACATATTGATCATCGTTGGTGCCGATCCATCTATGATGAAACATGCTTCGAAAGTATTCAGACTTGATGATGGTGTCTTCTAACTTTGCCATAGATTGGATTTGAATGGCCACTCTATCTTCATGAGTTGTTGCTGTCTTCTCTAGTGTTTGGAGCCATTCAGGTACTTCAACTTCTAATGTGTCCATTCCTTCTGAGGTCTGTGCACCACCTGGCATCAGCATAGGAGCGTATGGTTCCTCATATGTTTCATCCACCTCAATGGGTACTAAATCCTCCGGTTCGGGTTCTACAACTGGGGAGGGCTGCCTTTCATATTCTAGTAACTTTTTCTGGAGCTCAGCGACCTGCTCTGTCAATGCCTTTACTTCCTCTGAAGTCAAGACCGTTTCGATTACCTTGGTTGGAGCCTCCTGTTCCCTGAGCTGGCTACGTAGCTCATCTCGTTCCCTTTCCAAATCATCATGTGCGTCTAATAAATACGCATAACTTTCCAAGATGGTTTTCATTGTTTCTATGGGAACCGCTTTGAATTGTTCTGGGTCGATCTCATGGGGGGAACCTTCCATGGCTGATTCTAGGTTTTCTTCATTTTGTTTCTGCAACCGTTTATTCTCTTCAAGTGCTGTAGCCATATGCTTTCGAAGTAGAGTTAAATTACGTGGGACTGTCAGGTTATCTGTTTGGTACACTTCCAGCAAGGCTTCAAGTTGTTTGACATCGGGTTCTGCTGATGGTTGGGGTGCCTCCAAGAGTGTTTGATGAGCTTGCTCGAGAGTGGTGTGGCGTTGGTTGAGTTCCGCATTTTCTTCTTCTCGCCTTAAGAGTCGTGTTTGTAGTTGCTGATGGTTTGTTGTCAGCTGATGATGGCGGCTTTCTAGATCCCTGTACTCGCGCTGAAGTTGATATACACAATGATGTAATGACAGGAATATACTATTTACATTAAAAGATGCAGGTAAAGAAGAAGATGCATGGGGAATGGGGAAGGGGCGGGGAGTTGTGAATGCTGAGGAGTCAAGTGGTGAAGTAGGTGGAGGGGGTATGGGAGATTGAGGTTGTGTGGGGGGTGGGGGTGGTACTGTGGTGGGTGATGTCTCCATTGTGTCAAATGTGGGTGTGACAGTAAAGAGGGGGACCGTGGGTGTGGTGGAAGTGATATTGGTGAAGAGTTTCGTGAAGGTGGGCATGGAAACTCCTCCGAATTGGATGCCAGGAGAGAGAGGAATCCCCATGACGACTGTGCTAGCGGTAGAAAAGGGCGTGGTCGTGCCGGGTGGTGAGGTGAAGTGTGTAGTGAGAGGTGAGGTGGGTGGGGAGAGTTGTTCCTCGTGATGTTCTTCAGTTGGTGTGCAGCCTCTCGGTTCTGACACATTGATGTGTATTTGTTTTCCAGATCGCATGGGTCAGGCAGGCACACGTTTCTCGAATCGATTAATGTATGTCATGGCTGCATGTATGGCTTCATCTAAGCGAACCGCCTCTGCGTGTAGGTTCATGGATTCGATAAACATATCGTCCACACCTTCCTCTGCCAATAGTTGGCTCATGAGCACCTTGCCTGATTCAAGTGACATTTTGTGTTGTTCCTGAACTCGCTTCATGGTTTGATACAATCTTTTTATTTGTGCTGAGTATGCTGGGGCACTTGCTAGCTCTGAGAGTTCATCATATTCTTGATGTTGTTCTTCGTCGGCTTCTTCTTCTTCTCCTCCTGCCTCTTGTTCATCTCCTTCGACGTCTACGACGACTGGTTGTGTCGGGGCTGGTGTTGTTGTGGTGGGATGTGGTTCCTGGGTCTGGTCTGCTTCTGTTTCAAGATTAGATTCGTATATCAGCCTGGCAACTTCTTCATCCGTGAGGTCATTGAGAGTAAATCCCTGTGGAAATTCCAAATCTGATGGAATGGGGGGAAACACCAAGTTGGGTCCTTCTGTACTTGGTCTAGGAAGACGAATGGTGAATGGCCGGACACGCCTAGTTTGAGGAGGAGTCACTTCAGGTGTGGTCGTGGCCCCCCTTGGTTGAGCACATGGTAATTGGACGCCCCCTCTCATCTTCTTTGAGGGAGGACCCGCTATTGATAGTCGCCTTTGGAATTCTTGGGCCCTAGACCACACTAGTGCTCTTTGAATGGGCACGTCATATGCTAGGCATCTGTAAATTATTCTTGTTAGGGCACAACAGCCATGAAGTACATTTTTCTGCTTCTTATTCCAGCGCTGATGGGCTAGGTGTATCTGGTCGATGACCCAGTGCGGTATGTTGAGGGTGAGGTTCTCTGTTTCTGCTAAGTATAAGCTGAACCAAATTTTCTTAGGGGGCATGGTGAATCGTTCTTGTGCGGGGAAAGCAAAATGTTGCATAACGGTTCGTAAGTGGAGAGCAATGGTAGGCGTCATTGCCACCATGTCCTTCAATTTATTGAGATCCTTGTGCTTCATCCTACCCGGGACCATTGTTTTTTTCTCGGTGGGAATGTGCATACCTTGCATGTTCAATGCTTCCCGTACCAGATTGAGGGTCAGTTTGAATCTCTTGAGTTCGTGTCTTGGCAACAAGGATGGTAGTACAAAAGTACTATCGCCTCCCTTGGCCCTGTTGGGAGTGATGGTGCTGATAAAATAGGAGCAGCGTAGAAAATCGGGTTTAGGCAAGTGTGCCCTGAAATATCTATCCAGGCCTGCCTTGGTCCAAACTGATCGCATTACCTCTGCATTCTGATAGTTCTCGAATTCCCGAGTGAAAAAGTGGTAGCGTCCCCATTTGCCATTAAATTCAATTTCTGCTTCGCAGAAGTAGGTGCCGGCACCCAATGGCCCTGCTACATCACTAAACCAATGAGCATGTTTCCCCACTTGAGAAGTGTGTCCTTGAGGGGGGTCCTGGATAGGAAGGACATGCACCGCTTGAAGTTCTTGAGGCCTTTCGGTGAGTGGCGGTTCCAGAAGAATGGTTTCAATGTCCACAATCTGTGTGCTAGACCCTGCTTGGGAGCTGGTGCCTCCAACTTCTGCCATCGTTATTGCTTGCGAGCTGGTTCTGTTGAGAATACAAAGCATGCGTTACTATTGTAAGGGACAAGATAGAACGCGTGTTGCCCCCGTTACAGTATTATTGTGATGTGAGTAATGGGTTAGTGGGTTAGTAAGTGCCTGATGACCGTGTGTGTAGTTAATGAATGGATAGTCCTAGGAGCTAGATGGAAAGATGCAGTGTGTGACTGATGCAGTTAGTAAGTGGAGATGAATTCACAAATTGGGGTCGGGGGGTTTATTACAAGTCTTAGGTTGCCAAACACCATGGATGGCTTTTGGTCTTGGGTTTGTGGAGACTCGGGAGGGTTGCATGAGTAATTCTACTTGGGGGTGATGTGTCTTTGGAACCCATTTACGAGTGAGTCTGTGCATGCTTCTAGGTGGCAGTGGGTTCGAGTGTATCAGACAAGAGTGGGTGGCGGCTGCTTAAGTGAGTGAACCCTGTCGTGTATGATGTGATTTGTTTGGGTCTAGTTGAGCCCGCAAGCAAGCCTTAGGCACCCAAATTTTTCTTGATTGTGGGTCAGCCTTCATCGACTTCTTGGGCACCCAGATAGATTTCACTTTCTCAGCAGAGGTTTTAGGAGTCCTCTTATTAGTATCATGTCGTTGATTACTAATAGGAAGTTGAGACAGTTGTCGCGACTTGGCTACAGTCGGCAGCTCGTCTTTTTGCACCCACATTTGTTACACTAGCTGAGTTGTTCGGCTTCGTGCGTTCTTTTGGTATCCCGCATAGATAGTCTTCAGTAATGGATCTGCCCTTAGTTGCTGCCTCCTTCTGGCCTTTGGAAAAGAAGGGAGTTCCGCCAACGCCTTGACTTTTCTATTGAGATCTCCATTCCTTTGCATCACATAGCTTTGGACAAGAACAGCATGGTCAACTTCATGTGTACCCCTGGAGGGACCAGGAGTCTGTGCCTTTCCTAGTTCTTGGAGTGCTCCATTATCTAACTCAACTGTAATTCTAGTCTGATTCACCCACACCTGAAGAAGTCCACATCTTAGGTTTAAGTTGACTGCTTGGTCATAAATCCAGTCTTGACCCAAGACAAGAGGTTCAGTGAGGTCCTCATCTTGACATACTAGTACTTTGACTGTCATTGCCTCGTCATGAATATAGAGGGGAAGTTCCACCTCGCCCATGCAAGGGGTTTCCACGCCTCCCAATCCTATGAGATATGCTTCTATAGGATTGACAGTTAATTTCAACTCTTGATAGTAAGACAATTTAACAGCACTAGTGGCTGCACCTGAGTCAATCAAGGCTCTTACAGTCCTTGCACTCTTTCCTTGTCCTATGTCTAAGGCTATAAAAGGACGTCGATCAATTATCCTATGAGAGCTGATACCTGAAACTTCACACATAGCCACATGATATCCCTGATTTGCATGTGCATCTAGCCTAGGTTGCTCTCTGCCTTGTCTTCTTAGTTTCATTCTCCGTATACGTTCTAAAGCTTCTTCTTGGGCTTCCTCTTGAATTCGCTTTTCTTCTTCTTTGCGTTTCCTAGCAATATTGAGTCGACTTAGCATTTCCTCTGTGAGTGGTTCCTGATACAACTTGACTCTGCATCCACTAATGTAACTTGGAAGAACATCGCCTTCTAATGTGGCTAGCTGCACTGCTCCACTTGTTGAGATTCTATTAATGATCATGGGTCCGTAGCCTCTCTTCTCTAGTTTCCTCGCATGTTGTTTCAACATGTATACTAGTACTAGGTCTCCTGCTTTCAAGCCTTTATCCTTAATATGGGCATCAAAATATGCCTTCTGTCGTTTCTTAGCTGCATATATCCCTGCAGCTGCCCTCAGTCTTGTTTCTCCTAATCATTCAAGGTCAAAAATTCTAGAGGAGAGTTCATGACCCGTCCATTCGTGCTCTTGTGCTACTTTCAATGTAGGTATTAAGAAGTCCAACGGTAGCACGGCATTTTGGCCAAATACCATATGAAAGGGGGTGGCTTGGAGTACCGTTTTGTAGGCGACTCGGTATGCCCAAACAGCATGGTGTAGTTGTTTGTCCCAATCAGAGCGTTTATTGTTCACTAAGTTTGTCAACACATTGCACAGAATTTTGTTTGTGCTTTCGGCTTGTCCATTGGCTTGAGGGTGATAGGGGGCAGACTTCTTATGTACTACCAAAAATTCTTGGAGCAGATTTTCAATAACTTCATTCAAGAAGTGAGTGCCTCTATCACTGACTAACTCAATAGGTAGCTCGTATCTTGTGAATACATTCTCAAACAAGAATTTAGCAGTTGTCTAAGCATCGTTCTTCGTTGTAGCTTTTACCTCTACCCACTTTGTTAGATAGTCTATCGCAACAATGATATATTCTGCATGGGAACCCCTAGCTGGGGGATTAATAGGACCTACGAAGTCTATTCCCAACTTAGAGAATGCACGTCCACCCATCATAGGTTTCAATGGCATCTCATCTTTATGTATAGGATACTGAGTTCTCTGACAGACATCACACCGTTTCACGTAGGTATGTGCATCCATGTGAAGGGTCGGCCACCAGAAGCCCGCAAATAGTATTGCTTTGATCACCCGATCTGGTCCAAAGTGTCCTCCTGCTACACCTTGGTGAGGAGTTTCCAAGATCTTAAGATATTCACTCTCATGGACACATAGTCTCAGGTAACCATCTTTACCACGCTTGTATAGATTATCACCAATGAGTGAGTAATCCTGGGCTTCTTGTTCTAAACTCCTTTTCCTAACTAGGGTCATGTCCGGAGGGAATTTTTTCGTCCTCAGGAAGGATACTAGTGGTTCACTCCAATCTGGCACTATGGACACTTGATAAAGAGTGGCATGTTCCACAGGTGGTTTAGTGCAGCAGATTGGGAATTCCTTGCACAACTTTTGGACATCAGCTTCCATAGTCAGCCAATGCACTCCGAGTCTCCTTAGTGTCTGTAGGGTTCGTTGCTTTGAATAGTGTTGCTCTAATGCACCTACATGTGCTAATTGCAACCATTTAGCGTACTCATCCTCTTCCACACAACATGCCAAGATTCCTTGATTTGTGTGCTTGTACATACTTCCTGCCATGATGTGATACTTCTGGGCTTTCACTACCTCTCTATTCTGTGTGTTTACTACTGGATGGTTAGGCCCGTATGTCAATACTGGCACTAGTGGCTTAGCCCACTGTGGCACCACTTCCAAATTAAATAGGTAAGCATCAGGAAGGTCATCTGACACTCCTTGTGGGGCCTCTCCCGATGTGAGCCTAGAAAGGTGGTCAGCTCTCAAATGAGTCCTCCCTTTCCTTACCACAACCTCGAAGTCGTATTCCATTAGTAAGAGAAACCATCTTACTAATCTGCCTGTATTGCATGGCTTGTTCACGAGATATAGCAGTGCCTGATGGTCAGTAAAAAATTTAAACTTATTTGCAAGCAAATAATGTCTAAACTTTTTAGCTGCATATACCATGCCTAATCCTTCTTGTTCGGTGGTTGTATAATTTCGTTCCGCTGCATTCAATTGTCTACTAGCATAGGCAATTGGAAGATCCATATTACCTTCACCGGTAGGCTGTGCGAGTACACATCCAATAGCATAATTGGAGGCATCCACATGAACATGGAATGGCTTGTTCCAATCTGGTGTGGTTAAGATTGGTGTTGAACATAATCGCCGTTTAAGCTCATTGAAGGAATTCTCACATTCATCCGTCCACTCAAAGTTAGTCAAAATTCCATACAGAGGCTTTGCAATGGTGGCATACATGTGTATAAACCGTCGGTAATAACCACAATGCCCCATGAAAGCCTATACTTCCTTGATGTTTTTTGGCCTAGGTAACTCGGCTATGGCTCTCACTTTCTCTTCATCAGTGGATATGCCATTCTTTGACACTATGTGTCCTAAAATCTTGCCTTGCCTGACCATAAAAACGCACTTTTCTGGGTTTAGGCAGACTTGATATTCTCTACATTTGTCGAAGATTTGTCTGAGTTTAGGGATATGGGTTTGTCTAATGTTGGAATGAGCACAAAGATCATCAACATAGACTTCTAAGTTCTTCCTCAAGAACTCTTTAAATACATGGCACATCAGTCTCTGGAAGGTAGCTGGTGCGTTGGTAAGCCCAAATGGCATTACTCTAAAGGCAAAAATGCCCCATTCCGTGGCAAAAGCTGTCTTATGCTGATCTTCTGGAGCTATGGCTACTTGATTGTAGCCCGAAAATCCATCAAGGAAGCTGTACACTTCCTTGCCTGCTACTCTTTCTAAAAGATGCTCTGTGATAGGAAGCGGATAGTTATCTCGAATTGTAGCTGCATTAACCTTCTTTAAGTTACTTCATAGAAGTATTCTTCATCTGATGCAAAAGGTGGGTCCATAATGATTGACTCTAGATCGGAGTCACTTGCATCCTCAAATGCATCAAGGTTAGGTTCACACTCTTCTAACACTGTCTCTCCCATGATCGGTTCTATGGAGAAGACTAAAATTTCATAGCCATCTTCATCACAGTGAGGTGTCCATTGTTCTTCATTGATGGCTACATCCATTGTTGCTAGGATTTCTGCCCAGCCGTTGTCGGGATGAAATCCCGCAGGGAGTGTGCATTGTTTTTTTTCAAAAGTTCATTATTTTCTGAGTATTGTGTGATGTTTTCACAAGAGAGTGGTATGTTCTGTACATATTTTGGCCGAATCGATTGATTATGTGATGCAAAAATAAGTTTGAGATGTATGTTAGACGTGTGTGTAAAAATAACTGACATTAGAAACACGAAAACCCTAGTTTTGACCCTCAGAACTCCCTAAAAATGTGAGTTTACCCCCCTGAAAATCGGACTTGAACCCTTGGAAACCCTTGGAGTTTAGGCCGAAACTGTAAATAAAACCTTGAATCGGTGAGTTTAAGATAATTGTGAGCAAACCCTTGCTTTTCCCGATCAAAAACTTTAGGTTGGACCCTTGGAAATGGCGGTTTCTGTAGGCCAAACCTTAAAAACCCATTAAACTGTGAACATCCAGTGTGAAATGGAAACCTTAGTCTAGGGAAAAATTAAAAGACTGCCAAAAATAGAAAGTTAATTGAGGAGGTGGGAATGTTCTAGAAGCGAGTCCAAGGGGGGGCCTATAAATAAGTGCTAATTCATTTGTTTCTTCCCTAACCCGTGGATCTTGCTCGTGGATTGTCACCTTCAGGTATGCTCCTTGTTCGTTTATGTTCATTCTTTTGTTTTGTTTCATACATACGGTAGTGCGTGTGAGAGAGAGCTCTGATAGACTTCTGTGTGTTGTCTTCTGTGTTATGGTGAAGTATTATTCGATTCTTAGTTACAGAAACAATCGCAATGACCTCTCTAGTTATATTATCTGTTTGACTTCCTTCTCTGGTGGAGATCCAGAGGGAGAATAACTCTAGAGAGAGAGAGGTCTGGATAGAGCCGTCCGCGCACGCAATAAGTCATGTAGAGAGAGAAGGCAAGAAGTGCGCACTACCATCATGGCTCCTATGCGTGCTGTAGAGTCATGTAGAGAAATAGACATCCGAAGATGGCTGGGGAATCGGGATGCGCAGCTGTCATAGAGAGAGAGATTCAGAGAGAAAGTTTGGAGGCGACACATATATGCAGAGCTTGACCATGTCATGCTGCTGACTTAGTACGTGGCTGGCTGTAGAGGATAGAGAAAGAGATTCATGGGCGGCAATCGATAGACAGAGAGATGGATGCGCGCGCGGAAGAGCGCTGAGAGAGAGAGCCAAGACGGCTGCAGAGAA
The DNA here is from genome assembly GCA_020310875.1 of Ceratopteris richardii. Classification (NCBI taxonomy): domain Eukaryota; kingdom Viridiplantae; phylum Streptophyta; class Polypodiopsida; order Polypodiales; family Pteridaceae; genus Ceratopteris; species Ceratopteris richardii. The sequence continues at coordinate 129,404,630 of CM035414.1, forward strand.
TCGATTGCGCACTGTAGTTGTCTGCCACTGACGAAAGAGAGAGAGAGAGAGAGAGAGAGATATATCCGCTGTAGACTGTTGAGAGAGATATGCAGAGAATTGCTCTCGTGCTATTGTCGGTGTGAGGAGAGAGAGTCTTGCGGGCGTTGTCAGAGAGATTTTTATACGCAAAATTTACAACAAAGGGAGAAATTGAATTATACAGAGCTTGCGATTGTCCTGACAGAGGAATGGAGGAAGCGCTTTATTTCAAAAGCTCTTAGTTTTTCGGGTTTTATGGTAGAAAAATCGAAGTTCTGTCGTGAGAAAACTGTGACAGAAGCATTGATTTTAATATACGATGTATGCATCTTGAGAAGACAAAGGTCAGCGTTGTTTAGGATCACACAAAAATGACAGAGAGACAGGGTATGTTCGATGCGCGCGAGAAACTTTAAGAGAGAAAGAGAGGATCGTAGAGATACGTTGTAGTCTCTCGCAGAGACCAAGATGGCAGTTCAGGTCCTTTTATGCATGAGGGAACTGATGAATCGATCGATGGAGCCTCTCGAGCTCAAGGTGCTAATGGATTTTAGCTTATGGTTCCCGAGGCAAAGCGAGAGGAGCCGATAAACACAAAAATTGCATAGCTGACATGAGGTGATGAGAGAGAGAGAGCATGCACGATATACTCACAGCTTCACAGATGATGATGACTGAGGTGATGAAATTCTGCCTGTGATCTTCGGAGAGAGAGATGGACGCTGTAGATAGTAGAGTAGAAGGCTGACAGAGGCGATGTGATGGTGGAGAGAGAAGGCCCGCAGAGCGATGGCTGCTACGCTATCCGTCAGATTGAGGGAGAGAGAGAGAGAGAGATTACCTCTAGCGCACAGAGGCAGAAGACGATCGAAACCTACAGACGACGATGAGGAAGGTAGAGAGAGACTAAGCAGAGAAGATTTCACACATGACGTGGTGGTCCACAGAGAGATCGCGATGTTGCAGGTGGTGATTGACACTGAAACAGAGGAACATACAGGCGGAGAGTCGAGAGAGAGAGAGAGAAAGACTCCTATGTGCTCCGGCTGGCTGCAAAACTTGATGGAAGAACGCATACGAAGAGAGAGGGACAGAGACTCTAAGGCGACAACAAGGCTCGAATTGGCGTAGAGAGAGAGAGAGAGAGCGAGAAAGGGATAATAGTCGGTGGATGGGTTTGCCAGAGAGAAAATCGAGCGTCATAATAGAGAGAAATCCAGAAGCTTACGCACGTTGCTGTGTCAGCACGATAGGGAGAGAGAGGCGGTGCACAGATAGCGCATGCACAAGGACCGCGTAGAGAGAGAGAGAGGCTGGAGTGCGCCTAGGCGGGGGATAAGGAGAGAGATTCTACGCCGCTTCAGAGAGAGAGTTAGATGGAGTTAGGTGGCGACATAATTTGATAGAATACGTGGAAGAGAGACAGATAGAGAGAGAAAGAGACTGAGAGAGAAAGAGAGAGAGAGAGGGAGGGGGGAAGTGCACGGCAGTAAGGAGAGAGAGAGAGAAAGAGAGAGAGAGAAAGAGAGAGAGAGAAAAAGATAGAGAAAGGAACACAGAGAGACAATCGGAGATCACCGCCATTATTTTATGATCGAATGGGATTGTATTCATAGCATTTGTCTAATGTTCTAGAGCAAATATAAGATAACACTAATGCGATGTGAAGAAATCCGAATGATGAGCTTGAGGGGTGTCCCAAATAGAAACGAAGCCAGATATGTCATATATAATGATGTGTTCATAAAGAGACAAGGATTCAAAGCCGCGACAAAATGAGAATAATTGGACGTTGTAATTTATGGGTGAAATTGCAATTCAACGGATTGAATGATGTTAGCATTTTGTATATCTTTGTTTTATTGACATGCCCTACTTTACAAACACTTCCATTGCATAACTATGACGATTTCGAGATGAAAGTGTATTATGGGAAGGTTTCACATTATGTCATGATTACCATCTTTTCATGGAGATTGAGCAAATCCATTAAAGCTTGAATCATTCTAGTAAATGTGAGTGCCATACTATTAGACATGCAATTTTAACATGAGAGAACCATCATCCGAGTTATTGCAAATCTATAAAATACTCAAAGACAAAGGGATTTTTTTTCTTCTTTTGAGTACTATTGTTTTGTTTGTAAGAAGAACATTAAAATGATTGAGAAGATGATTTTGTTCTATAGTACTAACATGTTTTGTGGCCCTAACCCGTGGATCTTGCTCGTGGATTGTCACCCTCAGGTTTATGCGGGTTTCTGATTATCTGAAGTAAAGAGAAGGAAGGCCATTGCGGAGGGTACTTGAAGTAAAGAACGGACCGAAGTAAAGTTGGAAGAAAAGCTTGGACTGCGAAGACCGAAGCGAAATCCTGTGGGCGATTTCTCGCATTGTAGCCAGGGATCTATTTTACATCAGCTAGCCCGCACTGTAGCGGCGGCTTTCATATTGTATCATCGCACCGCACTGTAGCGGTTTTATTGTACCCTCGGCCCGCACTGTAGCGGCCTGTTTGTATCATTAATTTTTATTGGAGTACTTCAGTTTCATATTTCGTTGTATCGTTGGCTTGATCTGCATTCCGTGTATCACTGCGATATCCGATCGTCTCTTTCCGACGCCCACGGTCCCACGTCTCGATACTTTCGAGGAGCAAGGGACCCTACGAGGATCGCGCACGCTCCGGAGAGCACAGGCGAGGCGCCCAGCGCGCAGACGCCGCTCGTAGGACAGTGGGAACGGCGCACCAGAGCGGGGCCTGATCCAACCCCAGGCGCCGGCTTCCCGCCACGACCTCCTTCTTCCCGACACCTGAACCCGACGTGAAGCGAGGCGGTTGCCCGGTGATCCTCGACACGCCACCCACTCCTTGAGGAAAGAGTCAAGAACCTCGGCATCGGACAGAGACTCCAGGTACTAGCACTTCAAGTTATTTGAATTTTGCATTGTTTCACACACACTGTTGAAACAGAAAGACTGTCTTGCTGTCTGCGTTTGAGCATCCACGCTTTGCATTAGTTTAGTCCATACGTGTGAGCACTTTTTTTTTTCTTCTTGCTAAGACTAGAGATTTACTGATTTCATAGCTTAGACAAAACATTAGAAAACTTATCACAAAAAGGGGGAAAATACATTGAGATCTTGGGAATCGAAGAGAGGACAGTTTGACTAGACTGTGGCCTAGGCAAATCAAAGAGCTTAGACTGACCTTTACCTCCTGGCTCGTGACTCATCAAGCCTCTTCTCTGATCTCTACTCAGAGCTTAGAGAAATAATTGAGCCACTTACGCTAGACCTTGTGCTACATTCTAGGACAGAGCAGAGAAGAGAGATGGAGGATATATTCAAGGAAATGGTAATAGAGAAACAAGGGGCCCGCGTAGTTCAAGCGGTATTGAGAGAAAAAGGGAAGTTTACAGGCTTGAACGTAACTGAGTACCTAGATGTTTTTGAGGAACAGGCACGGATTTATGGTCTACCCGAGGATGTGTTTATACATTACTTCACACGGGTAGTATCAGGATCCATTTTAGCCCCTATTACAGCACATATAGCAAAGCCTTGGGCCGAATTCAGAAAAGAATTACATAAGCTATTTTATTTAGAAGACTTTTCCCAACACAGTAGAGAAGGGTTCTTGCGGTGGATAAGCTCTCCAAAGCCCACTGCATCCCTCACTCAACTTTTGAATGAGTTCCTGAGAAGATATGAACAACTTCCACAGGCCGATTTAGATGCTTTGAAACCTGACTTAGTTATATCTTTTCTTAGAATCTTAAGTCTTGAAGACAGGACTGAGGTCGAAAGGAGGATTGAAGAGCCTGGGAAGAGATTTGGATTGACTGAAGATTGGGGTGTAGTGAGGAGAGAGGTAGAAGCGGTTGCCCAAATGAGGCAACGCCAGGCGGTGTTATACGATAGACCTGCAGTGGTAACACCACAACCGCCTAGGGAAGCTCCACTTCCAGTAATCCCGAACGTGCCTGCAGCGTCAGCTTTTGCTAATGTTGCGTCCACTTCGCGATCGCCAATAGAGCTACAGGTTGAGATTCTCAGTCAACAGATAGAGAATCTTATTACGATGCAAGCGTCTATGTCAAAAGAAATGGCGAGTATTCATAATAAAGTTAATTCTATGGGATATCAGAACCCCACTCCTCCTCAGGCGAGTACGAGTTATGCAGATACTTTACAGAGAGGCACTATGCCCATTCCAGATTTGCAAGGCTATGTGATGCCACAGCCTGCACCTCCAGTGCAGCCTGTTGCCCAACAGATACCTACACCACCAGTGCAAACCACATTTCAAAGAAACACTGGACCTTTTGAGAGACGAGCGACTGGTGGGTTTGGAGGGGCTAAGAGATGCGTATGGTGTGATGCACAAGAGCATTTTTCATATGGCTGTGAAGAGCTTAAGCTAGCAAAAGAGCATCAACTGGTGATAGATATCGATAAGAAGTTATGTGACTTCAGGACCCGCCTTCCTCTACCTGTGAATTGGGGAAAGGGGGGAATGAAGAAGTTTTATGAAGATTTATCTGGCAATAATGCAAGTACATCAGCTGCACGATTAGAACCTGTTGAGGAGGAAGATGAAAAAGTGCTTAGACCTCGACCCCAAAGAAATTATTCCATTGAGGCTTTAGTGAGGGCTAGGGATGCCATTATGCAGAAGACTGCCTGGAAGTCTCCTGTTGATGAATCCTCGGTCTATTCCCATATAGCAAATGTAGAAGAAAAGAGGAAAAGGGATGAGAGCCAAGAAGAGACTGAGCCAGAAAGAAGAGTGACTAGAAAGCAAAGCCAAGAGGCCGAAGAAAAGGCTAAAGAGCCAGAAAGGAAAGTACAATTCAAAGAGCCTGTTGTTTCAAAGGAAGAGGCAAAGAAGAAAGAGATAAGAGAGGGAAAGAGGCCGGCTGGGCCAACTAAGATTCAAGAACTGACTAAAGAGAAAGAGAAAGAACCTGAACCGGTTCAAAAGATCGATCAAATTCAAGAAAGTATTCAAGAGGTTGACAAAGAAAAGAAGAAGAAAAAGAAGAGAACTCCAAAGGCTGTATTAATTTCTGAGTTGGAAAGGAAAAATGATGCAAGAGAGATATTAAATGATATTTTACTGAAAAGCCAAGTGACCATGTCCTTGGAGCAGGTCTTCTCCATAGCAAAGCCTGAGTTCAAGGACAGTTTCATAAGGCTGGTTAAGAGAAAGAGGTTTCCATTACCTGAAGATGTAGAGATGGAAGAAGCATCTGAAGATATTCAAGTAATAAATGAAGCAGTTACATTGAGTGATACATCTGATGATGATGATGATGAGGTTGCCAGGTGTCATAAAAATTCTCTAGGTCCTATCATACCTGATGATGAAATGAGGAAGACAGAAAGTGAGTTTAGCAGGACCTTTTGGGCGAGAGGAACTCCTGAGATGAAGATAAAGTTAGGGAGCAACGAGGAGTCATGTTTTGCTCTGGCCTTGATTGACTCAGGATCAGAATTTCACTTCTTTGTCCAGGACCATTGTTCATATGAGGCTATCCTTGGGCAGCCCTTTATAGCTGAGGTAAGAATGGAGACTAAGGCCATGGATGATGGATCTGCCTATGCACGAATCCGTTCTAGATCTGGTCTACATTCTTTGCAAGTGATGATTGTGTGTCCAAATCACTCTAGGAATAGAAAGAATATAAGAAAGAAACCTATTAATTCACATGACCATGATGAGTGTATGCCTGTTGGAGAGTATGGAGCTTCTGCTGATCAAAATTTCTGTTAGGATCCACTGTTGAGCGAGACAACAGTGGGAGTTGGTTTGATGTCTCGCATGATTCTGTACAAAGATTTGAAAGTTTTTCTGTTTATTCATCTGCATTCAAGTTGCTATGTTTACAGAAAGAAAATGTTTCAAATAAATTCAGAAAAGTTCATGAGAGATACTATAAGGATTTAGGAATGATGTTACCTGATGAGAAGATTGAAGATGTGATCCAGTTGGAGAGAAGTTCGACTACTCTGGAAGAGCTTGAGAAGGCATTTGAAAGAAATGAGAAATCAGAAATGTTTATGCTCAGTTCTATCCAAGAGTATGAGATGATTAAGGAGTTTATGAGAAAGCATGAAGTAAATGTAAATACGAAGTATAAGACTGTGGATAAGAAAGTGAAGCCTATAGCTCAGCCATTGCCTGAAGATAGTCATGAAAAGTATCTGCGAGTGTCAGATGACCCTATGCTGAGACGACGAGAGCTCATAGGGCATCATTTCACTGATGAGACTATTAAAGAGATCAAGTTTGGAGAAAAACCATTCCTGAGAGAAGAAGAAAAACAAAAATTTATTGAAGTCATCAAGAAACACGAAAAAGCGTTTGCACTTTTCCCACATGAGATAGGTTGTGCAGACCCGAAACAAGTACCTCCCATGATTATCTTTACAGTGCCACATATACCATGGAATATCCGACCTATACCAGTCCCAAAGGCTCACTTACCTGAGCTGATGAGGTTGCTAAAGGAAAAGATTTCCATGCGGATATTGGAACCTTCCTCGGCTCCATATTCGAATAGGTGGTTTACTGTGCCGAAGAAAAATGGGAAGCTTCGTTTCATTCAGGATCTGCAGCCTGTGAATAAAGTCACAATTAGAAATGTAGGGACAGGACCTATAGTGGATGAGTTTGCTGAAGCATTTGCTGGGCATTCCATCTACTCTATGGGTGATCTGTATTCAGGTTATGACCAGTTTCAGTTGGCTATGGAGAGTAGAGACATTACGACCATGAGGACTCCACTGGGCCTTGTACGCATGTGTACTTTGCCGCAGGGAGCGACGAATTCTGTGGCTCACATGATGAATGCCATGAATCTGGTTTTACGAGACTTTATACCATCTGTGACTATGCCATTCATTGATGATGTTCCAATAAAGGGATGTGAGGAAAGAGTGAAAGATGTGAGTTTAGATGCTTCAGGATGTAGAAAGTTTGTGAGAGATCATATTGCTGATTGTGAGAGGATCTTTGAGAGATTTGAAGATGTGGGACTAACACTTTCTTTAGAGAAATCTATTTTTGGCGTTGATGAGGTCCTCATTGTAGGACATCTGTGTGGACATTATGGCCGCAAGCCGTACCCGCAGAAAGTTGAGGCCATTAGCAGGATCTCTGAAGTGTGTCGTAATGTCAGTGAGGTGAGAAGGTTTCTAGGAGCCTGTGTATTCTATGTGATATGGATTCCTCACTTTGCTCACGTTGCGAACCCCTTATATGATCTCCTGAGAAAGAGAAAGAAGTTTGTATGGACAGAGAAACAGTCGAGAGCTATGCGTAAACTGAAGCAGCTGCTAATTGAAGCTCCAATTCTGAAGCGTGTTGACTATTCAGGTCAGAGACCTATCATTTTGACCGTTGATACCAGTCCTATTGGCATAGGCTGGGTCATAGGGCAAGATGATGATGAGGGGCAGAGATATGCAGTGCGCTTTGGTGCTAAGATCCTACATGATACCCAAAGAAAATATCCACAGATTAAGAGAGAGTTATGGGGATTGGTGACTGCTTTAAAGAGCGATAAAGAATATTTCATTGGGGCGAATGTGATAGTTGAGACTGACTGTCTTCCACTGATTGGCATGATTGCAAATTGTTCATCTCCAGACATTGCTATGCTTAGATGGATCTCTTATATAAAGTTTATAAATCCTGCATTTGTACACATAGCTGGGAAGTCGAATACAGTGGCTGATATGCTTTCAAGAGCGAAATTTGATGATGAGTCTGATGATGATGATGAGGTAGAAAAGGATACACATATGATGAGATATGATCCATTGGTGTATGTGTATGAGCAATTCCGAGAGAATGAGTATGATGGTGAGTGGAGAGATATAGGGAGATATCTGAGTACTCTGAAACCTTCCCCCGGTTGGTCCACAAATAAGTATAGATCCATCAGGAAAAAGTCTTACAACTTTTTCTTGAAGGATGGGCTTATTTGGCGACACGCTAAAGGCAAGGTGAAGAGTCCACAGAGAGTATTGAGTTCGAGGAGTCTTCAGAGAAAAGTTATGAGAGAGATGCATGAGACCTTATGGGCGGGTCACAAAGGATTTTATGCTACATATGAGAAGATTAGGGAAGCCTACTGGTGGCCAGGGATTTATGTCAGTGTGAGAGATTTTGTAGGCACTTGTGCTACATGCCAGGTGCATTCATCAGTTAGGCATAGAGACCCGTTACATCCGACCTACCCTCCTTGTATCCATTACAAGTGGGTGGTCGACCTTGTAACCATGCCCAAAGGGATAGATAAGATGAGATACATTGTACTGGCCAGAGAGGACTTGACCAACCATGTGGAAGGTCGAGCTCTTCGAACGAAGACTACTTATAATGTATGCAAATTCCTTTTAGAAGAAGTGATCTCGAGATTCGGATACGTTGAGAAAGTGGTTGCGGACAGGGGAGAGTTGGATGCGAGAGAGGCAAAAGAGTTCTTTAATCGTCATGGAATTCGATTGTCTCTCACCACTGCCTATAATCCAGAGGCAAATGGGAAAATCGAGAGAGGTCATCCTTCCATTGTGAAGGCGATCTCTAAGGCTTGCAGCGATGACATCAAGCAGTGGCCTAGGTTTCTTCCATTCGCATTATGGGCTGATAGGATGACTTACACTCGGTCCATAGGTTTCATGCCTGCTGAATTGATGTATTGTCAAAAGCCAATCTTCCCCATCCAGACTCAGATAGTGACATGGTTGACGCTCCCATGGAATGATGATATGACAAGAGAAGAGTTATTATCATTGAGAATAAAGCAGTTAGAACAAGGAAATGAAAAGTTGAAAGAAGCAGTCCAAAAGTTAAAGGAATCAAGGTTAAAAAACAAGATCTATTTTGACAAAACCCATCGACTGAGACCACGTAGGATTGAGATAGATGATTGGGTATTGGTGTACGACAGTACATTTGATACTCAATATGATGCTAGGAAGAAATTGACCAAACGATGGTTTGGGCCGTATGTGGTTACATCTGTGTTTGAAAATGGTACGTATGCACTTCGTGAGTTAGACAGTACTCCTTTGAGATCTTTGATTGCAGGAAAGAGGATAAAATTATTCAAGAAAAGAAATGAAGCGGATTATGAGATTGAGCAAGAACTTCTGGAGGGAACTGATGACACTGAGGCTGATGGTGATGAAGAATGATAGACCATGAAGATAAAGAAAAGCTGGATCAAAATGAAGAAAAATGACCAGGTGAAACGTTTCTGATTTGAGATTTGTTTTCTTTCTGATAGAGCATATACATTGCATTGATGTGTGTGATAAAGATATGTATGAGTTTATGAAAATCATGTAGAATGAAGATACCAAATATCCATTATGGGTTTGCACGAAGCATGAGCAACTAGGAATTATATGAATAGGATCAGTTAGTGGACTAGAGACTTTTGGGAGTGAAAACTTGGGGATGTGATGACATGCTTAAACCAAGTGCATGTATATACTGATTGATTTGAACACTTAGTGAGTGGGAAACTTTGGATCCTAGTATTTATTTCCTATGAGATCTTACCTCCATATGGATCATGATTTATAAAGAAACATTCATACTCATGCCAGCTTATATGTGCGTGTATGTTGTTGGTGCGCTACGATGGGCTAGTAGGCGGGTGGAACCACCTTGGTCGGGTGATCAAGGCCACGAGCCGTAGCTAGTTTCGTCGTAGGCCTGACCTATCTGTTGTCATGCGCCTGTATGGGTCGGTAGGCGGGTGGAGTCACTGTGACCGGGTGGTCAGAGCCACGAGCTGACGTCGATTTCATGCAGGGCTGACGTTGTGTATGTCGTGCGCTATGCCGGGTCGGCAGACAGGTGGAACAAACTTGGCCGGGTGGACAAGTCCATGAGTCGCACCCGATTTCTACATAGGCCGATTTGTGAAAAATAAAAGATAAAAAGAAATGCTGAGCTGAGATGAAGAGGAAAAGAAAAAGAAAAAAAAAAGAAAAATGAAAAAGAGAAACGAAAAGAAAGAAAGATCTAATGGAGAGCTGGACAAGTAGGAGATAAATAGTAGGAATCGAGGTATATTCTACAAACTGAGTTAGTAGAAACATATGTATATGCTAGTACTTAGAATGAGCAGTTGGATCTGAACCAGTTGAACAAACAAAAGATCTAGAAAGCCGACGATTTATTCATGTGATTACTTGTCAGAGTGCAGACGCAGAAACATAATATGATGTTTGTGAAGCTTGAATCTACCTAATTTTCTAAAATTCGTACTAATCTTTATAAAAGATTGCATGACTGCATGAGATCATGATTTGAGTTTTGAGAAGAAAAAGATAAAAAGTGTAAAGAGATTTTAAAAGAACCCTGATGCGCTTCTGTTGAGTCTTGCAGGTTGGCCCATCGGGACGATGTGCAGGTTTAGCGGGGGCGAATGTCGGGATGAAATCCCGCAGGGAGTGTGCATTGTTTTTTTTCAAAAGTTCATTATTTTCTGAGTATTGTGTGATGTTTTCACAAGAGAGTGGTATGTTCTGTACATATTTTGGCCGAATCGATTGATTATGTGATGCAGAAATAAGTTTGAGATGTATGTTAGACGTGTGTGTAAAAATAACTGACATTAGAAACACGAAAACCCTAGTTTTGACCCTCAGAACTCCCTAAAAATGTGAGTTTACCCCCCTGAAAATCGGACTTGAACCCTTGGAAACCCTTGGAGTTTAGGCCGAAACTGTAAATAAAACCTTGAATCGGTGAGTTTAAGATAATTGTGAGCAAACCCTTGCTTTTCCCGATCAAAAACTTTAGGTTGGACCCTTGGAAATGGCGGTTTCTGTAGGCCAAACCTTAAAAACCCATTAAACTGTGAACATCCAGTGTGAAATGGAAACCTTAGTCTAGGGAAAAATTAAAAGACTGCCAAAAATAGAAAGTTAATTGAGGAGGTGGGAATGTTCTAGAAGCGAGTCCAAGGGGGGGCCTATAAATAAGTGCTAATTCATTTGTTTCTTCCCTAACCCGTGGATCTTGCTCATGGATTGTCACCTTCAGGTATGCTCCTTGTTCGTTTATGTTCATTCTTTTGTTTTGTTTCATACATACGGTAGTGCGTGTGAGAGAGAGCTCTGATAGACTTCTGTGTGTTGTCTTCTGTGTTATGGTGAAGTATTATTCGATTCTTAGTTACAGAAACAATCGCAATGACCTCTCTAGTTATATTATCTGTTTGACTTCCTTCTCTGGTGGAGATCCAGAGGGAGAATAACTCTAGAGAGAGAGAGGTCTGGATAGAGCCGTCAGCGCACGCAATAAGTCATGTAGAGAGAGAAGGCAAGATGTGCGCACTACCATCATGGCTCCTATGCGTGCTGTAGAGTCATGTAGAGAAATAGACATCCGAAGATGGCTGGGGAATCGGGATGCGCAGCTGTCATAGAGAGAGAGATTCAGAGAGAAAGTTTGGAGGCGACACATATATGCAGAGCTTGACCATGTCATGCTGCTGACTTAGTACGTGGCTGGCTGTAGAGGATAGAGAAAGAGATTCATGGGCGGCAATCGATAGACAGAGAGATGGATGCGCGCGCGGAAGAGCGCTGAGAGAGAGAGCCAAGACGGCTGCAGAGAATCGATTGCGCACTGTAGTTGTCTGCCACTGACGAAAGAGAGAGAGAGAGAGAGATATATCCGCTGTAGACTGTTGAGAGAGATATGCAGAGAATTGCTCTCGTGCTATTGTCGGTGTGAGGAGAGAGAGTCTTGCGGGCGTTGTCAGAGAGATTTTTATACGCAAAATTTACAACAAAGGGAGAAATTGAATTATACAGAGCTTGCGATTGTCCTGACAGAGGAATGGAGGAAGCGCTTTATTTCAAAAGCTCTTAGTTTTTCGGGTTTTATGGTAGAAAAATCGAAGTTCTGTCGTGAGAAAACTGTGACAGAAGTATTGATTTTAATATACGATGTATGCATCTTGAGAAGACAAAGGTCAGCGTTGTTTAGGATCACACAAAAATGACAGAGAGACAGGGTATGTTCGATGCGCGCGAGAAAATTTAAGAGAGAAAGAGAGGATCGTAGAGATACGTTGTAGTCTCTCGCAGAGACCAAGATGGCAGTTCAGGTCCTTTTATGCATGAGGGAACTGATGAATCGATCGATGGAGCCTCTCGAGCTCAAGGTGCTAATGGATTTTAGCTTATGGTTCCCGAGGCAAAGCGAGAGGAGCCGATAAACACAAAAATTGCATAGCTGACATGAGGTGATGAGAGAGAGAGAGCATGCACGATATACTCACAGCTTCATAGATGATGATGACTGAGGTGATGAAATTCTGCCTGTGATCTTCGGAGAGAGAGATGGACGCTGTAGATAGTAGAGTAGAAGGCTGACAGAGGCGATGTGATGGTGGAGAGAGAAGGCCCGCAGAGCGATGGCTGCTACGCTATCCGTCAGATTGAGGGAGAGAGAGAGAGAGAGATTACCTCTAGCGCACAGAGGCAGAAGACGATCGAAACCTACAGACGACGATGAGGAAGGTAGAGAGAGACTAAGCAGAGAAGATTTCACACATGACGTGGTGGTCCACAGAGAGATCGCGATGTTGCAGGTGGTGATTGACACTGAAACAGAGGAACATACAGGCGGAGAGTCGAGAGAGAGAGAGAAAGACTCCTATGTGCTCCGGCTGGCTGCAAAACTTGATGGAAGAACGCATACGAAGAGAGAGGGACAGAGACTCTAAGGCGACAACAAGGCTCGAATTGGCGTAGAGAGAGAGAGAGAGAGCGAGAAAGGGATAATAGTCGGTGGATGGGTTTGCCAGAGAGAAAATCGAGCGTCATAATAGAGAGAAATCCAGAAGCTTACGCACGTTGCTGTGTCAGCACGATAGGGAGAGAGAGGCGGTGCACAGATAGCGCATGCACAAGGACCGCGTAGAGAGAGAGAGAGGCTGGAGTGCGCCTAGGCGGGGGATAAGGAGAGAGATTCTACGCCGCTTCAGAGAGAGAGTTAGATGGAGTTAGGTGGCGACATAATTTGATAGAATACGTGGAAGAGAGACAGATAGAGAGAGAAAGAGACTGAGAGAGAAAGAGAGAGAGAGAGGGAGGGGGGAAGTGCACGGCAGTAAGGGGAGAGAGAGAGAAAGAGAGAGAGAGAAAGAGAGAGAGAGAAAAAGATAGAGAAAGGAACACAGAGAGACAATCGGAGATCACCGTCATTATTTTATGATCGAATGGGATTGTATTCATAGCATTTGTCTAATGTTCTAGAGCAAATATAAGATAACACTAATGCGATGTGAAGAAATCCGAATGATGAGCTTGAAGGGTGTCCCAAATAGAAACGAAGCCAGATATGTCATATATAATGATGTGTTCATAAAGAGACAAGGATTCAAAGCCGCGACAAAATGAGAATAATTGGACGTTGTAATTTATGGGTGAAATTGCAATTCAACGGATTGAATGATGTTAGCATTTTGTATATCTTTGTTTTATTGACATGCCCTACTTTACAAACACTTCCATTGCATAACTATGACGATTTCGAGATGAAAGTGTATTATGGGAAGGTTTCACATTATGTCATGATTACCATCTTTTCATGGAGATTGAGCAAATCCATTAAAGCTTGAATCATTCTAGTAAATGTGAGTGCCATACTATTAGACATGCAATTTTAACATGAGAGAACCATCATCCGAGTTATTGCAAATCTATAAAATACTCAAAGACAAAGGGAATTTTTTTCTTCTTTTGAGTACTATTGTTTTGTTTGTAAGAAGAACATTAAAATGATTGAGAAGATGATTTTGTTCTATAGTACTAACATGTTTTGTGGCCCTAACCCGTGGATCTTGCTCGTGGATTGTCACCTTCAGGTTTATGCGGGTTTCTGATTATCTGAAGTAAAGAGAAGGAAGGCCATTGCGGAGGGTACTTGAAGTAAAGAACGGACCGAAGTAAAGTTGGAAGAAAAGCTTGGACTGCGAAGACCGAAGCGAAATCCTGTGGGCGATTTCTCGCACTGTAGCCAGGGATCTATTTTACATCAGCCAGCCCGCACTGTAGCGGCGGCTTTCATATTGTATCATCGCACCGCACTGTAGCGGTTTTATTGTACCCTCGGCCCGCACTGTAGCGGCCTGTTTGTATCATTAATTTTTATTGGAGTACTTCAGTTTCATATTTCGTTGTATCGTTGGCTTGATCTGCATTCCGTGTATCACTGCGATATCCGATCGTCTCTTTCCGACGCCCACGGTCCCACGTCTCGATACTTCCGAGGAGCAAGGGACCCTACGAGGATCGCGCACGCTCCGGAGAGCACAGGCGAGGCGCCCAGCGCGCAGACGCCGCTCGTAGGACAGCGGGAACGGCGCACCAGAGCGGGGCCTGATCCAACCCCAGGTGCCGGCTTCCCGCCACGACCTCCTTCTTCCCGACACCGTGGGGTTCAAATTCTTCGTCAGGAAAAACTACAGGTGCATAGGCTGGGTCTTGAATTGATCTATGTGTTTCTTTTGCACCTACCTCTCTGGCTTTTTCTCTCTTCTCTTCTTCGACTGCTACTTTGCACATCCATAAGTGGGTGTCTTCATGCATCCATGAGGATCCTGATCCTATGGAATGCACCAATTCCGTATCATCTTTGGCTCTATGGATGGGATTCCATTGGATAGGAGGGACATCTCATTGAGAGTAATCTTTGAGATTCACTTTGGTCGTAACACCTAAGTGTTGCAGGTACAAGGAATTGGTTCCCCAGTCCTGTACCACTTGCAACTGTCGCATAATGGTCTTCCCAAGATCATTTCATAGGCATGATTTTTGCTAAAGTCACATATAGCAAATGTATGCTCGAACTCGACACCACAGGTGGTGAGAGTTATTCCTTCTAGCAATCCTAAGGGCCTCTCAATATGACCATCCACCATCTGCAATTTCATTCTCGTTGCCCTGAGTGCTGGCTTGCCCCAACACTTCCATAGGGAAGTGGTGGCAATTGCAACTCCTGCACCTGAGTCCAAAATTGCCTTGGTGGTGTACCCCTGGTAGGTAATGGGAAGATACGTTGTGGTCAAGATCTGATATCAAAGATTAGAAACCAAACCAGAAGCATCGATTCAAATATTAGGAAGAGGCAAATGCAAATCGAATGAAAATGAGAGAATGTGTTACTTTCGCATACAAATTTATCAAAACACCTTCAACTTTGGCGAAAGAGTCTCAAACCTTGGTGATTTCTATCCTTGAAAGAGTTTTACAGCGTGATGATGCTTAAAAAGTCTATTTTTCTTTTCATCATAATTGAAAGCATGTGAGATTGAGTTTATATGATTTTGTCTTTGCCTCATAATTACAAAACAAATGTTGGAGTGAGCACTTAGTTATGTGTGGATTCCAACTTAGTGGAACCATATGAACATGTATATGTTAATGTATGTGCAAATTGTAAATGAGTGCATAAGTTTATGTGTGCATTGTAATGTGTTCACATGTAAATCAACGTGAAACGTTTGGTGTATATATACTAGTATATATAA
Source organism: Ceratopteris richardii (assembly GCA_020310875.1). NCBI lineage: Eukaryota > Viridiplantae > Streptophyta > Polypodiopsida > Polypodiales > Pteridaceae > Ceratopteris > Ceratopteris richardii. The sequence continues at coordinate 129,420,225 of CM035414.1, forward strand.
AGTATATATGTGTAAGTTTGTGTACTATATATCTATTTGATTTTGAATGTATATATATAGTAAAAATGTGCGACGTGTTTTCTTTCTTCTTCTTATTTGAGCATTTAATATATAGTATTAAAAACATGCTCAAAAAGGAAATGGAAAAAGGGGAATCGTGGCCTTTTCAAAATAGAAGGAGGAGGCAGTTCGCATAAGGAAAAGCGGCGGACTGGAATATCTCTGGGGTTTTTTTTTTTCTCCTTGGGATTTGGCAGGAACTTCGATCACGCGCAGAGTTGTGTGAGCTATGGATGACAGAGAGTGAAGCCCGTTTTCTTCCACTATCGACTGCTGAAAGGAGTACTCACTTGTTTTCCATGGAAGATCTGTGGTAGTTGATGAAGATTTGGCTGAAAGTTATGGCGCACAGAGGGAAGGGAAAGTGCAGTCTTCATCCTTGATTTTGCTGTTCACTGTGCATACATCAGAAATCATTTTACTCTTATGGAGCGGCGGGAACGATCGATATGAGATGTTCTTGGTACAGAGTGCTAATTTCTACTGAAGAGTATATGAAGTGTGGTTGCATCGGCAGAGAGAGCCGCAGAGGAAGGTAGCTCATCTTCGAAGGGAGCAGGCTGCTAAGCTGGTGAAAGAAGTGAAGTTTGCAATCGGTTGGAGTCGGCAAATACATGAAGATACAGGCTCTTCTCAGATTGATAAGTTTTCATTTCAATATTTCTTTGACAGTAATACTTTCTGATATGACTGTACTGCACTAGATTATTGGAAAAAAACGAGGGCATTGAGCTTTGATATTTCATGTTACATAGATTCGACTAAACAAAAATATTAGCATATGATGCTGCATTTTCCTGTACTGATGATTGATTGACTGTGTATGCATACGGTTGTGTCTAAACAAAATTGGAATAGCACGATGCTATGGGTGTAAGTTTTGATAAAAGATTGTTCTATGCTGTATGAGTACAGCCGCATCCAAGCTTAAATGGAAATATAGTACAATGCTGCTAGCATATATTGTCAACAGATGTTATATATGGTTTTAGAGTGGTGCATTTATGAAGGAAGATGGTTCCATTTGGCTGAAACTTTTGGAAACCTTGCGAACGGTTCAACTCATGGAAAACGTGCACAGAAAGAGCAATGGAAGTCATTCTGCGTATATCTAAATAGACAGAGCATGGGATTTGTTATTGTCCAGATTTCAGTTTTGTTATTTTTACCATGTGCAGCTTATCGCTTAGGAGAGGGGTTCATGAATTAGGCTTTCGCTGACCACTTTGTGCTTGCTTATAAGACAAGGGAATCATATCATATTCAATTTTGAGCCTAATTCTTCAGCACCGATTGAAGTTGAACTTTCTTTGAAGTGCTTTGAAGCTGAATGAGAAGTTGGTTTGCTGACGATTTGCACACCATTAGGGCTACATATTGATAATGTTTTGAGGCACTAATAACAGTCTCGATAAAGGAAATAGATGCATAAGCAACAGAGTTGTTGAAGGCACTAATGGGAAGAAGCCTGGACCAGAGGAAGTGGTTTATAGGGAAGAGTTAGCAGAAACGCAAAAAAAAAAAAAAAAAAAAACAAACACATTGTTAGTAAAGGCATACACAGAAGGTATGTTAGTTGTTCAGTTGAAAATAGTTGGAAATCCCTTGATTGTAAATTATGAATGCCTCCTTCTATATTACTAGTTGCGTGTACATCATGCAGACATATATTGAAAAGTTTCTTTTGTGGAGAGATAAGTATGTATGTTTGTTAACTGAAGTTTATTGGACAAATTAAGCGCGCTATTCACGTGTTTCACCTTAACTTTTGAATTTTGAATCGTGACTATATGATAACGACTTTGCTTACGAACTTGGATACGTTTTATTTTCATGTGCAACGATTCAAATGAGTTGTAGATCAGAAACTACACACCAAAGAGAATCATTAGCACTAGCATATAATGACTAGATCTATCGAATGCTGGTAATTTCTGAGATAATAAACTAACTCTCTGTAATGAACTTTGAACAGTAATAGATTGAAAATTTCTTCATCTGTCAATTGAGCTAATAGAAGCTTTTGACTTATGCTTTCATTTATGCCACTAGTTTTACTTCCACGCCATCCGTGAACTTAAAAGGCTTTATGTGATTATGTATAAGATAAAGATAAGAAAGAGAAACTTTAAAACTTATGAAGGTATAAGGCATAAGGAGTTAGAGGCAATTCATACAACCGTTTATTACATGCAATTTTGAATTTGAGTTTCGTTAGGATTCGAAGGAAATAAATGATCAACATTTTATTCACTTCTTGAAACCTACTTTAATTTTCTATAAACAATAAGACAATTGCCTCATGTGAGTTCTTTGTTTGACATAAACTTAACCTCAAATGAAGAGTCATCCCATCCAATCCTTGTGATTCTGTGAAGACTTCAACGTCCATAGGATACTTCTGAGTATGTGTATAATGTTTCTTCCATTAGAACGGAAGAGTGATTCATCATAGTACACTTCAAATCTCAAATGCAGTTTTTAGCATCTTTACGCACTCAAAACAAACACCTTGCATGTAAGATCAAATCCGCATAACATCATAAGGAGAGCCAAGAAACATGATAGACACAAGTATCCATGTACCTTCTATTTGTCCCTCCTTTCTATGAACAATGCGACATACCTGGTGAACCCGACGTGAAAGGAGGAGAGTGTAGAAATCCTGATCCTAGTTTAAAGAGTGGTGCGGTTGAGTGAGCTCATTGTGCTTGACCATTTATGGGCGACGCAACGATGGATGTTATAACCCAACTTTTGCGCTTTCAGCAGGACGAGAAAAGACGGAGTGCCATCCAGGCATTTCATGAGCGAGTAGTCAGAAGAAGTGGATATTTTAGTGGTAAAAATGTTACTCGTTTTTGTAAGGAATATGAATTGGAGGCACGATACCTTGGTACGGGTCTAACACCATTGAGTGACCAAGAATTAATAGACAATTTTGTATACGTTTCAGAATTACATTTGCGTGACCGACTAGTTGTGGATGCACCTCGACTAGTTGTAGAAGGGCAAATAAGATGGTCACAATACAAGATGATACTCACAAGGATGTTTGCACTAGATGACGAAGATAAAGTGACTAGATCCACATTTCTAAAGTGGATACATAAACCAAAAGATCAATCCATTCTAGATATAAAAAGGGAGTTTGATCAGCAATTTGCAGACTTATCTGATTATGATAGGAGGGCTATAGATCAAGAAAAGGTATCCTTGTTTCTCCGGGCTATAGATTAGAAAGCCCGAGAAGAAATTTTTCCACAATTACAACAGATAGGAACTGAGTCTGGTCTTACCGAAGACTGGGGTAATGTAGATGAAGCTGTTAGAGGATATGTAGAAAAGCAAAGAACTTTGTCTAAGTTCATGCAGAGCTGGCATGATGATATGCAAGAAGAACAAGCTCAGACTGTTCAGCAACCTGTACAGAACCCTCAGGTAAACCTACCAACACCAAAGGATGTTGTGCCCACTAATACAATGGAAGATATGTTTAAAAAGTTTAGTGACCTTACGATTCAAAGTATGAAGCAGATGATTGAATCTCAATCTTTACAAGCACCGGCACCTAAAAATCCAAAAGCTCCAGAAATTAAAAGATGTATTTGGTGTGACTCTTTGGAGCATAACAGATACTCGTGTGAGAGCTTCAAAGAAGCATTAGCAAAGAATTTGGTATTCGTTAAGGAAAAGATGATATATGACTCTAAGACTGGAGAAAAAGTAAACATTAATTTTGGTCGGGGAGGAATGAGAATATTCTTCCCTGGCACATGTGAAAACGTTGCTTCAACATCGCATACGTATGCATGTCAGGTAGTTGACGAAAATAATGATATAGAACCGTGGTCTAAAGTAATAAAGTCCTTAGATCGCGGGAAGATGCATCATGAAATTTTAAAAACAGCTAGTAATGAAATCCGAGGGGTAAGTGGATGGGATGATCCTGTAGATACTCTCTCGGTTGTTACATACCTATGCTCTTCGGTAGAGCATGAAGCAGTAGTGGAAGAGAAACGAAGAAGAACCAATGAGGGTGAAGAGGAGAAAAGAAGAACTAGGCGTCAAGTAGAAGCTTCACATGAACAGCCTCAAATACCAAACCAAAACCATCCAACACAAACAAACCAACCCACTCAAATAGATCCACCATCACAACCAACAATAATCCAACCAAATAAAATTCCGACTCAAGTTCAAATTCCTACTTCTGCTGAGATGCCAGTCTCTACCCACGATAATATTCCTCCTCAAGATCAAGAAATGCAACCTGTGAAAAAAGGACAAGGAAGAGTGAGAAATCCCTCATATATGCTAAAATCGCACATAGACCAAGCCACAAATCTTAAACAAGTTCTCGAGAAAAGAGTGCTCGATAGTGTAATCGAATTTACACTCGGTGAGTTACTGGGAATAGCAAAAAGAGAATTTCTAGAAGTAATAATTGACCTCTTAAGAAGGAAACGACAACCAATAGCTGACATGCAAGAGATTGAAAGAATGGATGAAGAGACTCCTGTTCATACTGTGCAAGCGCAAGTACAAGAGCTAAAAAATGTACTTGAACCAATTGAGACTAATGTTCAACCGTGCGTGCATGAGGAAATATCCTTGGAGAAGAATCCTTCCGAAATAACTCCTTCGAGTTATTACACTAAAGATCATTGGGCTCGAGCCACAACTGAGACGTTGGTGAGATTAGAGAAAATTAGCACTCCAGTTGTCGCTCTTATTGATCATGGATCTGAAGTTAACTTGATGTCCAAAGATCTCTATATGAAGGGGAAATGGCCAATAGACATGCAGCCTGGTTGGAGAATTAAGGCTGCGAACTCGATGCCAGGTGAGTTGTTTGGTGCATGCCCGCAGGTTCTAGTTACAATTGGAGATGTCAGTGATTATCAAAATTTTTTCGTACAAGATCATTCTAGTTACTCATTGATTTTAGGGCAGCCATATATTACTGCCTTAAGAATGGAAACAAGAGTCTTAGAAGATGGATCGGCCTATGCGCGAATCCGTAGTAAGGATGGAAAAAAGGCAGTCCAATTCATGACGGTATGTGTAGATCATATCAGGAATAGAACTTCTCTTCGGACAAGACCTATTCCTGAAGAATTCGAGGATCAAAGTTTTTAAAGGAAGCTTTCATAAGTCGGGACTATGAAAGCTTGAAAAGTGAAAAGATCCCGAATGTAAATATGTTTATATCAAGTTTTATAGCACTTTCTTCGACAAATTCATTTAAGTTTCGTGTTTTTTCTGAGTTAAAAAAGTGGGAAAAACAATACATAGCAGATCTTCAAAGAAACTTTCATGGATGTAGAGTGCTTAACTTCGACGAGGAAATCTCCGGAGTCTTTGATGAGATATCCTTTGCAGACACATTGTTTGATCTGCAAGAGTTAATTCAAGGAAAAAGGAGTGACTATGTGATTCAAACACACTCTATTTCCATGTATAAGGAAATAGCAAAGTTTGAGCAAGATGAAACAGGTAAAGAAGTCTTCGTTGAAACAAAATACAAAACAATTGATAAAAAGATAAAGCCAGTCGCAGTTCCACTTCCTGAAGATAGTAATAAACTTATGGATGATGTAAAATCTCAGCCACCTCTCAGAGATAAGAGAAAAATAGGCCATATATTCACTAAAGAAACACTCGAGCAAATTCAATTAGGGAAAGATGGTTTCCTCAGCGAAAAAGAGAAGAATGTATTCTCTCGGATGTTATTTAAGCATGGAAAAGCTTTTTCTTTCAATGCCCAAGAAATTGGATGTGTAGATCCATCTGTGGTGACACCTATGATAATTTTCACGATACCACATGTACCTTGGAATCTCAGACCAATTCCGGTACCAAAAGCTCATATTTCAAAGCTAATTGATCTGTTGAATGACAAGATTAGAATGGGGATTCTTGAGCCATCAAGTGCTCCTTATTCTAACCGTTGGTTTACTGTACCAAAAAAGAATGGGTCATTAAGATTTATCCAAGATCTACAGCCAGTGAATAAAGTGACAATTAGAAATATGGGAACTGGGCCTATTGTAGACGAATATGCAGAAGCCTTTGCAGGAAGATCTATTTATTCAATGGGAGATTTACACTCTGGATATGATCAATTCCAGCTAGCTCTCGAAAGCCGTGATTTGACGACTATGAGGACGCCACTTGGGCTTGTGCGCATGTGCACTTTGCCGCAAGGTGCCACGAACTCGGTGGCACATATGATGAATGGTATGCATAAAGTTCTTAGGGATTTTATTCCACATCTGACTATGCCATTCATTGATGATGTTCCTATTAAAGGCTGTGAAGAAAGAGATAGAGACGAGACTCTTGATGAGGATGGATGTAGGAATTTTGTTAAAAAGCACATAACTGATTGTGAATCCATTCTTAGTCGGCTGGAAGAGGTTCATTTGACATTGTCTGTTGAAAAATCAGTATTTGGAGTGCAAGAGGTTTTAATTGTAGGAAGTTTATGTGGACCTAAAGGAAGGAAGCCATGTCCAAAGAAAGTAGATGCCATCCAACACATGAAAGAGGTCTGCTCCTCGATCACTGAAGTGAGGAGATTTCTTGGGGCATGTGTTTTCTATGTTGTATGGATTCCCCATTTTGCCCATATTGCTGACCCACTTTATCAATTGCTTAGGAAAGGGCAAAGATTTCAATGGAAAGATATCCATACTCAAGCTGTGAGAAAATTAAAGAAAGCACTTGCAGAAGCTCCATTGCTTAGAAAGGCTGATTATATTGATAATAAAGAAATTTATATCACCATAGATACAAGTCCGACAGGTATAGGTTGGGCAATTGGCCAAGAGGATGATGAAGGAAAAAGATATGCAATTCGTTTCGGAGCTAAAGTTCTAAATGTTCGCCAGAGAGGTTACCCTCAAATTAAGCGAGAGCTTTGGGGAATAGTGACTGCGCTAAAAAATGATAAAGAATATCTGATTGGGGCAAATGTGGTAGTAGAAACAGATTGTTTACCATTGTTGGGAATGATCGTGAATTGTTCCACTGCAGATATTGCCATGTTAAGATGGATAGCATATATTAAGTCGCTAAACCCTGAGTTTGTTCATATAGCTGGAAGGAATAATGTGGTGGCTGATATGCTATCACGAGCTATATATGAAAATGAAGATTCGATGATTTCTAATGATGAAGAGATAGGTCTGGACTTTTATGCTTCACATGTACATAATTTAAGCCTAAATGAAGCATCTACTGGACTAAATAGAAAAGAGCCTAAGCGTCAAAATGAAAGGCTTGGAATTTGTACTGAGTCTTCAAAGGAAATTCATAATAGCTTAGGAAGAGGGAAAGATAACAGATGGATAGAAGAAGAACCTTACAAGATCCAAATAGGAATAACAGAAAGATTCAATGAAGACGAATATGAAAATGAGTGGAAGGAAATCGGGAGATATTTAAGTATGAAGTGTCCTGATCTTAGTTGGAGCAAAGAAAAATTTCGTACCATTCGAAGAAAGTCAAGCAATTATTTCCTGAAAGATGGATTACTCTGGAAGCGAAGGATTGGAATGGGTAAGATACCCCAGCGAGTTGTAGGTTGTGAAGAATCGAGAGGAAGGATTATGCGTGAAATGCATAACTCACTATGGGCCGGTCATAAAGGCTTTCAAGGAACTTATGAAAAGATAAGGGAAAGATACTGGTGGCCTGGGATGTATGTGGATACCCAAAATTACGTAGCCACTTGTAAACCTTGCCAGATGTACTCCAATGTTAGACACATAGATGAATTACATCCAACATATCCTCTTAATATTCACTATAAGTGGGTTGTTGATTTAGTTACAATGCCATTAGGGGTGCATCAGATGAGGTATATTGTATTAGCAAGGGAAGACCTAACAAATCATGTTGAAGGAAGAGCTCTAAGGACGAAAACTACAAGCAATGTATGCAAGTTTCTACTAGAAGATGTGTTTAGTAGATTTGGTTATGTGGAGAAAATAGTTGCCGATAAAGGTGAGCTTGATGCTCAGGAAGCTAAAGACTTCTTTAAAAAATATGGAATTCGATTATCACTCACCACTGCTTACAATCCTGAAGCTAATGGAAAAATTGAGCGTGGTCATCCACCAATTATTAAAGCTTTGGCTAAGGCTTGTGAGGGGAAAATAAAGAATTGGCCAAATTACCTTCCTTTTGCCCTTTGGGCAGACAGGATGACATATACTAGAACTACTGGATATATGCCAGCAGAACTGATGTATTGTCAAAAACCTATTTTGCCGACGGAGTCACATGCTTTAGCATGGACTTCCTTGCCTTGGGAAGATGAGGTGTCAAGAGAAGATCTTCTAGCAGTGCGGATTCTTCAACTAGAAAGAGGAAAAAAACTGGTAGAAGAAGCTGCATTTAAGCTTAGAGCCTCTAGAGAGAAAAATAAAATTGCATTTGACAAGTCCCACAGGTTAAGGCCAAAAAGGTTGAAGGAAGGAGACTGGGTACTTGTTTATGATAGCTCATTGAATACTCAATATGAGGCTCGAAGAAAACTGGTTAAGAGATGGTTTGGTCCCTATGTGGTATGTAAAGTTTTTGATAATGGAACATACTCACTTAGAGAATTAGATGGGACCAAGTTAAAGGATTTAACTACTGGAAAGAGAGTTAAGCTCTTTAAAAGAAGAGAGAATGAGAATTATGAGACGATAATAAATGAAGATGAAGAAGAGGGAAGTGAAGAGGAAGGAAGTGGAGATGATGAAGATGAAGACATCAATAAGGAAAATGATTAAAATAAATTATATCGTAAGATGGTGCATATATATATAAAAACACGTATATATATATGTATGTATATAATAAAACCATGTAGACAAATAACAAGATACGAATCCGTCTAGATGTAATAAATAAATAAAGCAGCAAATAAAGTAAATGTATGTGTTATTTATTCATGACCTTCTATTGATATTAATTTTTGTTCCTTGCAGGGTACTGATAGAGATTTGTGACCAGGATATTAATAGGAAGTTTTTTTAGGTTTGATTGGACTGTTTAACTATCTTAGGATCTGGAATGGACAGTGAAGATTCCAATGATACATCCATTCCTGAGGGTAGCATTCCTGAAAGATTTAGAGAGACGTCAAGGAGTGTGCTTGAAGGGAGAACCTTAGATAGTTCTTTCATTTCAACTTACTTGCTCCCTACACCTGAAAATGAAGAAAGAATTCCTATAGAAGAGTTTGTTAAAGATCGTATCACTAGGGAGACCTTGATCTCATCATCAAATGAAAGAAGTGTGCTCAGGTATCGAAGGGCACGAACATATGGAGAAGATGATACTTCGGATGACCGTGAGTCATATATGGAAGTGGACCCAACAGCACTTCTTGTATATAGTCGTGACTTAGCAGAATATGCAGAACTCTTACAACATCTTGCCTTGTTCCGTAGGGAACGTAAAGGGGGTGAGACGTCTTAAAGATAAATTAAAATATTGTATTAAAGATATGTGTAAATAATGTTTATTTTGAATCAAGTTAGGTTTTTTTTATGAAGAATAAAGTCAGGGAAGATCCTCGGAGATCGGCAAGAAAATAAATATCAATGTATTTAAATAAAGCCAGGTAATATTTTCCTTTTTGAATAATTGTTTTTATATAGATTCGTGTGAAATAAGCCTCTGATTTATGCAGGATGACCAAGTTCAAGTTTTTTTTTAGAGAAAGAATGATTAAAGGCGACAAGCTCGAGCGGCTTCTGATTTTATACTGGTGAGATGTTATTGTTTCAGTTTCTTTTCCTCTCATGTATATATGTGTATGTATGTATATATATATATATCCATATGAAAAGACTACATGGGTTGGGCATATAATATGTAAATAAATGCATAATTAAGGAAAATTAAGTAGAACAAAAATCTCGTGCCACTAATTAGATTACATGTAATGTATAAGGGCCAGGATTATATGAGTAAGGTTAGAAGATGGACTAGAACTTTCGAGAGCAAGACCTAGGAAGGTGAAGGGAAGACCTAGACTAAGTATCTGTATATAGTAGTGTTTACAAACACTTGATGAGTGAGACACTTCGACTTCTACTCTTAATCTCTCATCTGACCTAATCTTCAGACAGGTTATATCCTGAGAAAAGAATTCTTATACTAGCCAACTATCTATATGTATGTGTTTGTGTTGTTGGGTGCTGCGATGAGCTAGTAGGCGGGTGGAACTACCTTGGTCGGGTGATCAGGGCCACGAGCTGACGCTAGTTGTGTCGTATGGCCTAACCTACATGTTGTTACGCGCTCATACGGGTTGATAGGCGGGTGGAGTCACTCTGACCGGGTGGTCAGAGCCACGAGCTGACGTTGATTTCATATGAGGCTGACATTGTGAATCGTGCGTTATGTCGGGTCGGTAGATGGGTGGGCTAAACCTGGCCGGGTGGTCAGGTCCAGGAGTCGCATTCGATTTCGACATAGGCCGAAAAGTGTGGAAAAATAAATAAATAAAAATAAAAGCAAAGATATAAAGGTTGAGCTGGGATAAAGAATTAAAATAAAAGAAAAACAGAATAAAAATATGAGAAAAATAAGAAAAGGATCTGAAGGGGCTTCAGATGATAGAAGATCAATAGGGAAGCCAGAAGCGAGTTTCATAAATCGAGTTAGTGAAGACTGGTATATGCAAATGCTTCGGATAGGCTACTAGATCTGACCGGGTCGAGTTAACGAGAGAGCTAAGAAGTTTTCGATTTACTCATATGATTTCTAGTCTGAGTGCATTAGTGTATTCTGATATGTTGTATGGGATGCTTTTGTCTACCTTCTTCTCTTGATTTATGCCAAGTTTAATACATATTCAGATTTCATGCATCCAGTTGAAATTTCTTTAAGTGGTGTTTATTTGCCATGACCACTTGATCCTCGCTTGTATTTAATGTTGTGTATGCAGGTTGGTGGTGCATCCGGAGGATGCACAGGTTCAGAGGGGGTGGATGTGGTCAAGATCTGATATCAAAGATTAGAAACCAAACCAGAAGCATCGATTCAAATATTAGGAAGAGGCAAATGCAAATCGAATGAAAATGAGAGAATGTGTTACTTTCGCATACAAATTTATCAAAACACCTTCAACTTTGGCGAAAGAGTCTCAAACCTTGGTGATTTCTATCCTTGAAAGAGTTTTACAGCGTGATGATGCTTAAAAAGTCTATTTTTCTTTTCATCATAATTGAAAGCATGTGAGATTGAGTTTATATGATTTTGTCTTTGCCTCATAATTACAAAACAAATGTTGGAGTGAGCACTTAGTTATGTGTGGATTCCAACTTAGTGGAACCATATGAACATGTATATGTTAATGTATGTGCAAATTGTAAATGAGTGCATAAGTTTATGTGTGCATTGTAATGTGTTCACATGTAAATCAACGTGAAACGTTTGGTGTATATATACTAGTATATATAAAGTATATATGTGTAAGTTTGTGTACTATATATCTATTTGATTTTGAATGTATATATATAGTAAAAATGTGCGACGTGTTTTCTTTCTTCTTCTTATTTGAGCATTTAATATATAGTATTAAAAACATGCTCAAAAAGGAAATGGAAAAAGGGGAATCGTGGCCTTTTCAAAATAGAAGGAGGAGGCAGTTCGCATAAGGAAAAGCGGCGGACTGGAATATCTCTGGGGTTTTTTTTTTCTCCTTGGGATTTGGCAGGAACTTCGATCACGCGCAGAGTTGTGTGAGCTATGGATGACAGAGAGTGAAGCCCGTTTTCTTCCACTATCGACTGCTGAAAGGAGTACTCACTTGTTTTCCATGGAAGATCTGTGGTAGTTGATGAGGATTTGGCTGAAAGTTATGGCGCACAGAGGGAAGGGAAAGTGCAGTCTTCATCCTTGATTTTGTTGTTCACTGTGCATACATCAGAAATCATTTTACTCTTATGGAATGGCGGGAACGATCGATATGAGATGTTCTTGGTACAGAGTGCTAATTTCTGCTGAAGAGTATATGAAGTGTGGTTGCATCGGCAGAGAGAGCCGCAGAGGAAGGTAGCTCATCTTCGAAGGGAGCAGGCTGCTAAGCTGGTGAAAGAAGTGAAGTTTGCAATCGGTTGGAGTCGGCAAATACATGAAGATACAGGCTCTTCTCAGATTGATAAGTTTTCATTTCAATATTTCTTTGACAGTAATACTTTCTGATATGACTGTACTGCACTGGATTATTGGAAAAAAACGAGGGCATTGAGCTTTGATATTTCATGTTACATAGATTCGACTAAATAAAAATATTAGCATATGATGCTGCATTTTCCTGTACTGATGATTGATTGACTGTGTATGCATACGGTTGTGTCTAAACAAAATTGGAATAGCACGATGCTGTGGGTGTAAGTTTTGATAAAAGATCGTTCTATGTTGTATGAGCACAGCCGCATCCAAGCTTAAATGGAAATATAGTACAATGCTGCTAGCATATATTGTCAACAGATGTTATATATGGTTTTAGAGTGGTGCATTTATGAAGGAAGATGGTTCCATTTGGCTGAAACTTCTGGAAACCATGCGAACAGTTCAACTCATGAAAAACGTGCACAGAAAGAGCAATGGAAGTCATTCTGCGTATATCTAAATAGAGAGAGCATGGGATTTGTTATTGTCCAGATTTCAGTTTTGTTATTTTTACCATGTGCAGCTTATCGTTTAGGAGAGGGGTTCATGAATTAGGCTTTCGCTGACCACTTTGTGGTTGCTTATAAGACAAGGGAATCATATCATATTCAATTTTGAGCCTAATTCTTCAGCACCGATTGAAGTTGAACTTTCTTTGAAGTGCTTTGAAGCTGAATGAGAAGTTGGTTTGCTGACGATTTGCACACCATTAGGGCTACATATTGATAATGTTTTGAGGCACTAATAACAGTCTCGATAAAGGAAATAGATGCATAAGCAACAGAGTTGTTGAAGGCACTAATGGGAAGAAGTCTGGACCAGAGGAAGTGGTTTATAGGGAAGAGTTAGCAGAAACGCAAAAAAAAAAAAAAAAAAAAAAACAAACACATTGTTAGTAAAGGCATACACAGAAGGTATGTTAGTTGTTCAGTTGAAAATAGTTGGAAATCCCTTGATTGTAAATTATGAATGCCTCCTTCTATATTACTAGTTGCGCGTACATCATGCAGACATATATTGAAAAGTTTCTTTTGTGCAGAGATAAGTATGTATGTTTGTTAACTGAAGTTTATTGGACAAATTAAGCGCGCTATTCAGTGTTTTCACCTTAACTTTTGAATTTTGAATCGTGACTATATGATAACGACTTTGCTTACGAACTTGGATACGTTTTATTTTCATGTGCAACGATTCAAATGAGTTGTAGATCAGAAACTACACACCAAAGAGAATCATTAGCACTAGCATATAATGACTAGATCTATCGAATGCTGGTAATTTCTGAGATAATAAACTAACTCTCTGTAATGAACTTTGAACAGTAATAGATTGAAAATTTCTTCATCTGTCAATTGAGCTAATAGAAGCTTTTGACTTATGCTTTCATTTATGCCACTAGTTTTACTTCCACGCCATCCGTGAACTTAAAAGGCTTTATGTGATTATGTATAAGATAAAGATAAGAAAGAGAAACTTTAAAACTTATGAAGGTATAAGGCATAAGGAGTTAGAGGCAATTCATACAACCGTTTATTACATGCAATTTTGAATTTGAGTTTCGTTAGGATTCGAAGGAAATAAATGATCAACATTTTATTCACTTCTTGAAACTTACTTTAATTTTCTATAAACAATAAGACAATTGCCTCATGTGAGTTCTTTGTTTGACATAAACTTAACCTCAAATGAAGAGTCATCCCATCCAATCCTTGTGATTCTGTGAAGACTTCAACGTCCATAGGATACTTCTGAGTATGTGTATAATGTTTCTTCCATTAGAAGGGAAGAGTGATTCATCATAGTACACTTCAAATCTCAAATGCAGTTTTTAGCATCTTTACGCACTCAAAACAAACACCTTGCATGTAAGATCAAATCCGCATAACATCATAAGGAGAGCCAAGAAACATGATAGACACAAGTATCCATGTACCTTCTATTTGTCCCTCCTTTCTATGAACAACGCGACAACGTGTTCCCTTCTTCCCCTTCACACATGTCTCCTATCTTATCCAAGGGTATCTCTGGCACTGTCCTATGTGATCCTACCTGGGAATGAGGTTTCACTATCGCTGATACTTGTTTGGCGACATGTTTCCATAATTCAAGTCTAACCTTGAGTAGCTCTTCTAACTTGAGGTTACACTGCACTTTAGTGTTTTTCACTACCTCTGTGTTCCTAGGTAAGACTGAGTCCTCATTTTGTACTATGACCGTGGGTGCTCTCATACAAGTAGACTTAGCTTCCCATGGGCCTGTGAAGTGGGGTAATTCTTGTAGAGAGTTAGACTCAAAGTCTAGTCTTTCCTGAGAGTGTGTGCTCTCCTGCTCCTCATGAATGGATGGGATGTCTTGTGGGAATTGGTCGTGTGCATCATCCACCAGTTTAATGGGAGGAGGAACTTCACTTTCTTTAGCCCATTTGTCTTCTTGAATCTCTTGTAGGAATTCTGGTGTGAATCGATTCATAGAAGATGATGTGTCTGGCTCCGTAGAGTTAGGCACATAGGCTTTAGGCACATAGGCTTTCTGGGCAGGAAGACCTGCTCTTTCACTTGCCTTGTCCTTAGGTAGAGAAGCGGGTTCCTTTTCTGGTTGCGCAATGAGCTTCTCTATTCTTTCTAACAGTCCATCGAAGTGCAACTGTGTCTTTGTTGAACTAGAGATGTTAAATAGGCGACTGGCTTCAAACATGGTCTGAGCCAATTCCACCATTTTGGCACAAATTTTGGTTCGTTCTAACTCTAGCTCTGCTCTAGGGTAACACTTTTCATGATCAATTACATTTGGCCCTTCTTGGACTCTAGCCTGATATGCTTTAAGCATCATATTAATGTCCTCGGGAGTGGGATCTGCTAGGACTGATCCTACTCTAGGGGGTGGTGGGATTAGGTGAGGCGGGTTGGAAGGTGGTGGTTCGGATGGAGATGGGAATGGTGGTGGTGGGGTAGTGTGAGAGGGAGTTTGAGATGTGAGTTCAGTTATCCTGGCCTTTGTTTCTCTGAGGCTTTCCTCAAGTTCACTCATCTTTTTTGCCCATTGTCTTTTCATTCTTTCACGACTATCTCGCCAAGCTCTAGTCCTTTTCTTGGTTATGCTCTCAGTTTCACTAACGTCTGGGCTCTTTTCCTGGCCTACGCTTTGGTTCTGTTGCAAGGCTTGGGCTCTAGTGATTACTTGTACTGGTGCAGTGGTAGTCACACTCCCTGTGGAGTCTACCACTAACCCAATAACGTTGATAGGAGTGATTTTCGGCATATTATTGGGGTTCTTTGGGCAATCTCGTAAGAGATGCTCCTTTCCACACTCTTGGCAAAAGCCCTGAATTGTCACTGACTGGGGTTGTGTAGGTGGAGGTAAGGGACAATCACGAATGAGGTGATCTCCCTGACATCTGTAGCACGGTCCTCTTGGGAATGGAGGTCTTACCTGCCTAGGTTGGGGTCTTGAGTTAGGGTTTGTATACATTACATTTGTGTACTCCGGTTCCCAACTAGGTTCATTTGGCTCTTCACTATAGTAGGACTCACCATGTTCAGGAGACTGCATGTAGTAGGCCTGGGGGCTATCAACGTGTGTAGAATCGAAACTATGGTCACTCGGGTCACTTTCTGATAGCAATGGGGTTACTGGCACTATGGCCCTATTCAGGTTTTCTTCTACAACTGCATACTTTACAAGGATTACATTAGTAGGAGCACTTGGTTGTTGTACTAGCACTGGCTAGGGTCTTAGTTGGTATTGGGGTTGGTAGGTTTATTGAGGCCTAGCATACTGCTGCGGTGGGTACTGATTCTGGTATCTTCCCTGCTGAGGGTATGGCTGAGGGTAGGGTTGCCTAACTGCTTGCTTATTGTATGGACAGTCTTGTGCAGTGTGATTTGTGTATCTCCGTTCTATGGTACAGTATTGACTACTCGGATTCACTTGGGGTTGAGCCGTAATGGGACAGACATTCGCCATATGGTCGCCTCCACAAGTATAGCACCTTTTGACTGGGGCGAATCTAGGAATTTGCTTACTAGAGACACCTAGTTTTTGAGCTACTTTCTCCGCAAGTTCCTCAATTGATGTGGATTGCGTGGAAGAGAGGCTAGAGGCACTATCTAAGTCTTGGTAGATTTTGGAAAGCTCTAGTTCTTCCCCTAGGTTATCCTTGATGTCAATGCACATGCGTACACACTCTTCTATGGTCCTAGGGTCCTTCAAGTACACATATGATCTTAATTTGGTACTTAGCAATCCATCCAAGAATAAAGCCACTTGCTTAGCTGGTGTGGGGAGCTCCGTAACAGGGCATCTTTCAAGATATTGCCTAAATCTTCTTCCTGCAAGTCTCACGGTCTCTTGAGGGGTTTTCTTGAAGCTGTGAATCAGCGAGGAAGTGTTATGTCTTATGCCACTTTTAGAGAATTCGATAATGAATGCCTCTAGAAGTTGATCTATGCTCCTGAACTACCTCTCGTTTAGTGGCTGAAACCATGTCAGGGCAGTGTTCCTAAGGGTTAGACCAAAGGCATTGTATTGCGTGAACAGATCTTCCACTTGTTCAGCTCTCAAGACTTGCCTAAACTCAGCCACATGATCCTATGGATCTCTAGTGCCATCGAAGTAGTTCTTCATGGACTTAACTAGCTGAGTCGGTCTGAGAGTCCTTGTGTGCTCTCTAGGTCGTGGTAGAGGGAACTCATCCGCATTTCTTTGATTCCTGTGAGCTCTAAGTACCTCAGGCTCTACTCTATTTGTTTCCGTCCTCGTTCTTTCTCTGCCCCCTGGGTTGGCAAAGCTTACCTCCGGTCTGTCTCTACTTCTATCTCTTTGAGTTCCGTGAGCGTGGGAGGTTCCAGCTCCTGGGTGACCAAAGGACACGTTTGATCTTGGTTGGGGGAAGATGAATTCACCTTTCCAAGTGTAAGCATGCCTATCATTTTCTGTAACCCCAAAGATCCTCTCTGAAGTGTGATCTAAGTAGTTCGCTCTGCCTGGGTTATCAGGATCCTTAAACTCATAGACCATGATTGTTCCTATATCAATTGGCCGATCAGACTTATACCTCCAAAAGGCTTCGTCCGTTTCTCGGTTCAGAAGCAGATCTATGCTCTTGTTGTCCTGGGGAATCCACTCAGGAGTGAGAATTCTCGTAAGAACAGATTTGCCTCGAGGGGTCCTCGGTTCTACACTCATGTTTCCCTGCTCTAGGTCACCTAAGTCCGATTCTGGGACTACATTCCCAAATTCATCAGTCCTTTCTGGATGACTGGTGACTACATATATTGTCCCTTCCTTATCTAAGTACGCTCCGTTTTCAAACTTGACAGCTAGGCGCTCTAGTCCAATTGATTGATCAGGGTTTTTAATCTGGACCACGGATCTTCCTAGACAGTCCTCATAGATGCTAGCACCTAATCGGTTGGTCCTAAGGTATTCCAGCTGCGTCTTGTACGGGCCTTCTACCCTGTGCAAGTATGGCACTCCTGAACTTCCCGTGGGACGGTCCATGCCTTGAGACATTTCTGATTCACTAGTCTCGGAACTAGGGTAGTATGAGTGGTGGCTCAACTGCTGGGCCCAAGACCTAGCAGTGTGGTTGACACTGGCCTCTGAAGACCTAAGGCTTTGTCTATCTCTCCCTAGACATCGCCCTGATCTAAGGTTCATAAGCCTAACTGAATAACCCAAATTTGCCCAAGTACAACGTCGTTGCGGAGTCCTTTTGTATCAGTTACTTGATTCTTTTTAGTTGATTACCGTGTTAAAATTCTTGTCTGATATCACATCGTAAGGTATATTTGAGTG
>CM035414.1:129468266-129473266 GCA_020310875.1 Ceratopteris richardii
AAGGAATTCACAAAAGATCTACCACATGAGGAGAAAACACAAAAACATCGGGTGCAATTTTTCTTCTATTTCTCAGAAATTTACAGCTGAGTTGTGAGAGAGACTTCTTCTCATTCCTATGAACTCTATTGAGTCTTACAACTTACAAATGTACTATTCTCATACTCTCCTATTGTCTCCTCTTGTCTCTCTTTTTTTTCCCCGACATTTTTCCAAAGTATTTATAGGCAAATATGTACAGACTTATGTCAAAGCATAAGTATAAGTAACCTATGTCTTAACTATTGTACATATGTGTACATTTCTTTCAACGTGTGAATGTGTCCATCTTCTAAGCTTCAAGAATTGATCTTATCTTCATCTTTTGTCTTCCAAACTTCAATTGGTGATTGATCTGCACCAACAGCTCCCCCTCAATCATCAATTGAGGTTTCTCTTATCTTCTTTATGCCTGCCATGTCTTTGAACTTCTGTATCTTTGGTCCATCCAAGCTCTTTGTAAGCATATCAGCTATCTGTTCTTTTGTTGAAGTATGTATGACTTCAATATCCTTATCCATCACCTTCTCTCTTAGAAAGTGATACTGTATCTCAATGTGTTTGGTCCTGGCATGAAAAACAGGATTAGCAGCTAGATATAATGAACTCATGTTATCACCATAAATGATAGGTATGCTCTGTATAGTGTCAAAACTCTTCATGAGAGTCTTAAGCCAAATCACTTCTTTTGCAGCTTCAACCATGCCTTTGTACTCTGCTTCTGTAGATGACAAAGCAACTGTATGTTGCTTCTTTGAGCACCAAGAGATTAACTTATCTCCCACATAACACATGTATCCATAGGTTGACCTTCTATCATCAGGATTACCTGCCCAATCTGCATCACTATAGATCTTGATATTTGTATCTGATGTAAAACCATAATACAAACCTTCTTTGAGTGTACCCTTAATGCCTCAACACTCTTTGTCCTGCAATCCAATGCTCTTTCCTAGGACAATGCATGAATTGAGACAAAACCCCAACTGCATATGATAAATCAGGTCTAGTTAATGTAGCATAGATAAGACTACCAACTAAACTCTGATATTGATTCATGTCCTTGAATTCTTCACCTCCAAATCTGCTTAATTTATGATTCACCTCCATTGGAGTAGGTGCTACCCTGCAATCATCCATTTTAAACTTGATTAACAAGTTCCTCAAATACCTTTCTTGAGTCACATACACTCCATGTTGAGTGTATGAAATCTCCATGCCCAAGAAGAATGACAAGTCTCCCAAGTCACTGATTTTGAACTCTTTCTCCATTTGCTTCTTTAATCTTTGAATGCCTTTCTCATCTGTACCTGTAAGAATGATATCATCAACATATATGCACATGTAAATAAACCCATCATCACTTGCTTTGACAAGCAAGCTACTATCTGCTTTTGATACTTGAAATCCAAGTTCTTTTAGGAACTTTACAAGTCTATAGTTCCATGCCCTTGGGGCCAGCTTCAAGCCATATAAAGCTCTCTTGAGCTTACACACATGATCTGGATATCTTCCATCTCTGAATCCTTGAGGTTGCTCCATGAAAACTTCATCTGAAATGTAACCATTCAAAAAAGCATTCTTCACATCTAATTGACATAATTTCCAACCTTTGCATGCAGCAATTGCTATAAGTGTCCTGATGGTTGTCATCTTTGCCACTGGACTATAAGTCTCATCATAGTCAACACCATATGTCTGAGCAAACCCTTTCACAACAAGTCTAGCTTTGTACCTAGACACACTTCCATCTGCAAATCTTTTTGTCTTATAAACCCACTTACATCCAATGATCTTCTAACTATTTGGCTTTGGAACCAAATCCCATGTTTGATTCTCCATCAATGCATCATATTCTTCCTGCATAGCTTTCTCCCAATTTTCTTTACCTTTTGCCTCTTCAAATGTAGAAGGGTCTTCATCTGCTTTAATCATGTAAGCATAATCTTTGGTAGCCAAAAATGAAGTATCATAGCTATACCTTGTAGGTTGCCATTTGTTCCTTGTAGACCTCCTAAGTTCTCCACTTCTTGAGGTTTCTGGTTCTTCATATTCATGATCAAATCTTGGTGTTTCTTCCACTTCAACCTGCACTTCATTATTCTCTTGTTCATCAAATATATGAACCTTTGATTTACCTTTCCTTTGGCTCACAATTTCTTCATCATCTGTATTAATATTGATAGTACCTGCATACCAAGTACCTTGCTCATCAAATGTAACATCTTTTGATACAAGAAAATGTTTTGTGGATGGATTCCACAACCTGTATCCCATCTGTTTATCATCATAACCGATAAACACATATTTTTCAGCTTTAGGTTCTAATTTGTGCCTTAATTGTGATGGCACATATGCATAGGCCAAACATCCAAATACTTTGCAATGGTCTAGTGTAGGTCTCTTACCCCACCATGCCTCATAAGGTGTCATACCCTGCAAAGCCTTACAAGGTAGCCTATTGATCAAATAAGTAGCTGTGTTTACAGCCTCAGCCCACAAATAATTTGGGCAATTTTTCTCCTTCATCATGGACCTTGCAAATTCAACAAGAGTCCTATTCCTCCTTTCCGCTACACCATTTTGTTGAGGAGAGTACCTGCAAGTAACCTCTCTTTTTATTCGTGCATTCCACAAGTAATCACTGAACTCATTAGAGAAATACTCTCCCTCTCCATCTGACCTTAGTCTCTTCAACTTATGTCTTGTAATTCTCTCTGCATACATATGATAATGTTTGAAAGTATTGAATACTTCTGACTTATCTTTGATCACATAGATAGTTATCCATCTGGTAGCATCATCAACATAAATCACATAATACCTTGAGCCATTGACACTAAAGTCCTTTGATGGTCCCCACACATCTGTGTGTACCAATTCAAGTTTCTCTGAATACATAAACCCATGCTTAGAATAGGGTTGCTTATGAGCCTTACCTAATTGACATGCCTCACATCTGTATGTCATATGTTGACCTGCAACATTAGGCAATCCAAGCACTGAACCATTATTAATCATGTCTTTAATACCTCTTTCATTGAAATGTCCAAGTCTCTTGTGCCAAAGATCTAACTCAGAGATCTTATGTCCTCCATAGGTGAACAAGGCATGACCAACATTACCTTGAATCTTCAATGTGAACAATCTTCCTTCTTTCTTCCCTGAAACAATTTGTTTATACCCATTGCTAGGGTCTTCCACAAACACTCCTTCATTGGTGAACCTTACTTCATAACCTTTTTCCACAATTTGTCCTACACTTATCAAATTCTTAGGAATTGTAGGAACATACAAGACCTTACTCAATAAGGTGCTACCATCCTTGGCCTTCACTGACCCAATTGACTTCACATTGTGCTTTGTGTTGTCACCTGTTTGAACAACATGATTAGATACCTTATTCTCCAAATCAGTCATCAAGGCTATATTACCACTCAGGTGATTGCTACACCCTGAATCAATGTAGAAGACTCTTTGATCTTCATTCTACCTTTCACAAGTTGCATTCATTATCAATGTTGAATCTTCCTTTTGATCTGAAGCATAATTGTAGTAGGTATTGTTATATTGTTGGCTTTGGAAACCTCTACCTGCATTTCTTCCAAAGTAACCCCTACTACCTCTGCCTCTGAAATTACCTCTTTGATTTCTGCCACCTCTTCCTCTTGAATTATAGTTTTGATTGTATCCTCCATTACTTTGATTATTATGCCAACAATCATTAGCTAAATGATTTGTCTTACCACAAATCCAGCATGCTTTGGCTCCATCTTTGTTGTTCCTGCCTCTTCCTCTACCTTTGCCACCTCCTCTACCTCTTAGGAAGTTGGCTTGACTAGTTGTGCCTTCATCTTCACCTGATTGTTGCTTTCCTTTGTTAGCTTTCTTCTTGTCCTTTGAGTACATTGCATGCACCTGTACTTTTGTCACCATCTCCTTTAACATCCTGCTCAAATGTTAGCATATGACCTAGCAACTGATTTAAATCAGGAGTGAAATGATCAAGTGATAATTCTGTAGACAAAATGAATGGCTTCCATTTGTCATCACCTCTCAAACCTGTAAGTATTTGCCTTACCAATTTATCCTCCTCAATATCTTCATCAACAGCTCCTAATGCATCTGCAATGTCTTTCATCCTTGTCACATAATCTGAAATTGATTAAGAGGCCTTCTTCTTGAAAGTTGTAAATTCTGCCCATAAGGATGCCTTCCTTGACTTTGTGGTGTTTTGGAAATGCTCTTCCAAAGCATTCCATATATCACTTGCACTTTCAAGACCTCTAATATGAGGTAGCAAGTAATCATTGACTTCCATATAGATAATGCTCCTAGCTTGAGCATCTTTCTTCATCCAATTCTTCAAATCTGTTAATTCCTCCCTAGTTGGAACACTAGGATCTCTGAATTGTGGCTTTTCTTCTTCTCCTGTAATATAAGCTATCAAATCTTTGCTCATTAGATGAGCTTCCATCCTCATTGACCATGCAGGATAGTTCTCTCTATCCAATTTCTCTATCTGAAGAGAATCTCCCATCTTCCTTCACCTGTATTAACAGATCTTTAAACTTTATGAAGAATAAATGTACCTTGACTTCGAATATTACTTCTTCTGATCCTTTTGACAACTTCAATGTGTCTTCTTTCAAGATTTCTTCAATCTTTGTCCTTTTGATCCTTCAAGATATAAAGTTTGTATTTCTACGGTAGTCGGAGTCTCCCTTTCCTTGATTCTGATGCTTCCTGCTCTGATACCACTGATGGAGAGTGTTAATCTCCAAAAGAACAAGTTGACCTTGAATTTAGACCACCTCTATATCAAGAACAACTTCAGACTCCTCCAAATTTAGAGCACATTCACCAACTTATCAGAAAATTGATTATTCTGAAAAATTCAACTTCTCAGAAAAGTCTGCTGCAGATTAATCCTTAATTGACTAATCATTTGTGTAAAGTTT
>CM035414.1:129478266-129480766 GCA_020310875.1 Ceratopteris richardii
TTTGTCTATAGAATTATCACTTGATCATATCACTCCTGATTTAAATCAGTTGCTAGGTCATATGCTAATATTTGAGCAGGATGTTAAAGGAGATGGTGACAAAAGTACAGGTCATGCAATGTACTCAAAGGACTAGAAGAAAGCTAACAAAGGAAAGCAACAATCAGGTGAAGATGAAGGCACAACTAGTCAAGCCAACTTCCTAAGAGGTAGAGGAGGTGGCAAAGGTAGAGGAAGAGGCAGGAACAACAAAGATGGAGCCAAAGCATGCTGGATTTGTGGTAAGACAAATCATTTAGCTAATGATTGTTGGCATAATAATCAAAGTAATGGAGGATACAATCAAAACTATAATTCAAGAGGAAGAGGTGGCAGAAATCAAAGAGGTAATTTCAGAGGCAGAGGTAGTAGGGGTTACTTTGGAAGAAATGCAGGTAGAGGTTTCCAAAGCCAACAATATAACAATACCTACTACAATTATGCTTCAGATCAAAAGGAAGATTCAACATTGATAATGAATGCAACTTGTGAAAGGTAGAATGAAGATCAAAGAGTCTTCTACATTGATTCAGGGTGTAGCAATCACCTGAGTGGTAATGTAGCCTTGATGACTGATTTGGAGAATAAGGTATCTAATTATGTTGTTCAAACAGGTGACAACACAAAGCACAATGTGAAGTCAATTGGGTCAGTGAAGGCCAAGGATGGTAGCACCTTATTGAGTAAGGTCTTGTATGTTCCTACAATTCCTAAGAATTTGATAAGTGTAGGACAAATTGTGGAAAAAGGTTATGAAGTAAGGTTCACCAATGAAGGAGTGTTTGTGGAAGACCCTAGCAATGGGTATCAACAAATTGTTTCAGGGAAGAAAGAAGGAAGATTGTTCACATTGAAGATTCAAGGTAATGTTGGTCATGCCTTGTTCACCTATGGAGGACATAAGATCTCTGAGTTAGATCTTTGGCACAAGAGACTTGGACATTTCAATGAAAGAGGTATTAAACACATGATTAATAATGGTTCAGTGCTTGGATTGCCTAATGTTGCAGGTCAACATATGACATACAGATGTGAGGCATGTCAATTAGGTAAGGCTCATAAGCAACCCTATTCTAAGCATGGGTTTATGTATTCAGAGAAACTTGAGTTGGTACACACAGATGTGTGGGGACCATCAAAGGACTTTAGTGTCAATGGCTCAAGGTATTATGTGATTTATGTTGATGATGCTACCAGATGGATCACTATCTATGTGATCAAAGATAAGTCAGAAGTATTCAATACTTTCAAACATTATCATATGTATGCAGAGAGAATTACAGGACATAAGTTGAAGAGACTAAGGTCAGATGGAGGGGGAGAGTATTTCTCTAATGAGTTCAGTGATTACTTGTGGAATGAAGGTATAAAAAGAGAGGTTACTTGCAGGTACTCTCCTCAACAAAATGGTGTAGCAGAAAGGAGGAATAGGACTCTTGTTGAATTTGCAAGGTCCATGATGAAGGAGAAAAATTGCCCAAATTATTTGTGGTCTGAGGCTGTAAACACAGCTACTTATTTGATCAATAGGCTACCTTGTAAGGCTTTGCAGGGTATGACACCTTTTGAGGCATGGTGGGATAAGAGACCTACACTAGACCATTGCAAAGTATTTGGATGTTTGGCCTATGCATATGTGCCATCACAATTAAGGCACAAATTAGAACCTAAAGCTGAAAAATATGTGTTTATTGGTTATGATGATAAACAGATGGGATACAGGTTGTGGAATCCATCCACAAAACATTTTCTTGTATCAAAAGATGTTACATTTGATGAGCAAGGTACTTGGTATGCAGGTACTATCAATATTAATACAGATGATGAAGAAATTGTGAGCCAAAGGAAAGGTAAATCAAAGGTTCAGATATTTGATGAACAAGAGAATAATGAAGTGCAGGTTGAAGTGGAAGAAACACCAGGATTTGATCCTGAATATGAAGAACCAGAAACCTCAAGAAGTGGAGAACTTAGGAGGTCTACAAGGAACAAATGGCAACCTACAAGGTATAGCTATGATACTTCATTTTTGGCTACCAAAGATTATGCTTACATGATTAAAGCAGATGAAGACCCTTCTACATATGAAGAGGCAAAAGGTAAAGAAAATTGGGAGAAAGCTATGCAGGAAGAATATGATGCATTGATGGAGAATCAAACATGGGATTTGGTTCCAAAGCCAAATAGTCAGAAGATCATTGGATGTAAGTGGGTTTATAAGACAAAAAGATTTGCAGATGGAAGTGTGTCTAGGTACAAAGCTAGACTTGTTGTGAAAGGGTTTGCTCAGACATATGGTGTTGACTATGATGAGACTTATAGTCCAGTGGCAAAGATGACAACCATCAAGACACTTATAGCAATTGCTGCATGCAAAGGTTGGAAATTATGTCAATTAGATGTGAAGAATGCTTTTTTGAATGGTTACATTTCAGATGAAGTTTTCATGGAGCAACCTCAA
>CM035414.1:129493266-129508266 GCA_020310875.1 Ceratopteris richardii
GCTTACAGTCTTCAAGGCCAAAACGCTGCAATAATGTGTCAATATATTTCGTTTGACACAAAGCCATTCCACCATCAACTTGCATAAACTGAATGCGCAAATAGTGATTCAAATGCCCCAAATCAGACATCTCAAATGAGGCATGCAAATCAGCCTTGAAATCAGCAATATTCTTCTCAATAGGACCAGTGAGCAGCATGTCATCAACATAGACAACAATGATCAGAAGCACATCATTAGCACGCTTAACATATAAGGTGCTTTCAGTTGGACTGTTCACAAAACCATGTGCAACCAGATAGGCATGTATCTTCTCATACCAAGCACGTGGTGCTTGCTTTAAACCATATAATGCCTTCTTTAACCTGCACACCTGGTTTTCATGCCCTTTCTACACAAAGCCACGGGGCTGAAAAACATACACTTCTTCCTGTTGGTGTAATTCAAGCCTTAACACTTGGCTTGGATATCAACCTTGAAGACTTCACATAAAGCTTGGAACTTGAAGGTTTAGCTTGGAATCTTTGAAGGATATATTTACAAGAATCAAGAACCATAGGAACCTAGTCTTATTGTTCTTACCATTTATCTCATGTAAAAGTCTATATGACTTTACCACTCATGTAATCACACCTACTAGTCTAATTCATGAAAAAGTGATTGGTTAGTTGAGAGAATATCTCAATCAATCTTTAGGTGAAAGATTCTAGGAGATTGACTTGGATTCAAAATTCAAAATTTCACTCAATCTATATAAAAGTCACTAGGAAAATGTCGCGTGTATCCTTCACTCCTCCCGAGGCATTTCTGAGTAATTCATTGAGTGTGTGTGAGCTACACCATAGCCTACACCTCTGAGTACCATTGAGCATTGCATATCATGCCAATGGGAATGTACAATCAATAGATCTAATACATATACTCATATTTATCATCTCTGTTATTCTCTGAGTGTACCTTCAAACTCTTTCAACTTCCAAGAGGCATATCTCAAGATCTACTGAACCAAATTGGATGATTCAAAGCACATTGGAACAAGCTTGAAGCATACTATATGTCTACAATATTTGAAGACCATTGGATCAACCATCTGGGAGAAATTGCGCTCGAAGTGATCTCTGGTATTTCTCTGTACAGTTCCTAAAATGTCGGGGATGTTCCTAAGTTTGCTAAATTGATTTCTCAGAGTGTAGTTTGTCATTTCCTCTCATTCCACTTGCAAATGAAAGCTTGTTAAGCTAATTTATTATGTCCAAAAGCAATTAGATCAATTTTAAGTGTGCTGGTCACACTGAGCATAACTCTGAGCAAGTGTATCTACAGAAATAGCAAGTTTTCTTAAATCTTGTAGTCAGAAGTAGTCTGTCTTGATCAAATCATTACTCAACTCATTTCCAAAGTACATATAGTATATTTTGGTGTCATTTGGAAGCTGAAGAAGTGTACTTAGCATATCTGGAGTCAAAGGAGGGCAGGTGTGAAGCAGGTTTTGCAGCACCAACTCAGTTCTTGAGTGCATCCAATCATCACTCCCAACAGTGGTATCAGAGCATATAAGGTAATCATGGGTGATGGTTTCCCTTCCTTCATTGACAAATTAGACAGGAACAACTACCAAGCTTGGTCTCTAAGAATGAAGACCTATCTACAAGGAAGGAGCTTGTTTGGATTCATATCAGGAGATGAGGAATTGCCCTCATTCAAAGCTAGAGGTCTACCCACCAAGGAAGAGCAAGAGAGACTCAATCAATGGTGTGCAAAAGATGCTTTGGCAAGGTCATATCTTCTAAACTCTATTTCTGATTTCCTTCTACCACACATAAGGAATTGCAAAACTTCCCAAGAGACTTGGGAAACCTTGTCAACTTACTTTTCATCAAGCACAAGGGCCAGAAAGAATCAGCTATGGATGGAGTTTACCACTCTTAGGAAGCAATCAAAGCAATCAGTCTCAGACTTTGTTACCAAGGTCAAAGACATTGCAGATCAACTTGCAAGTGTTGGAGAAGAGATTGAGGAAGAGAAAATAGTCAGACAAGTAATCAATGGACTAAAGGCAGATGACAAGTGGGAGAGCTTTACCACAGCAATGGACTTATACATGGACATCCAAGCACCTGATCTAACAACCCTAATTGGACAACTCTTTACACATGAAGCAAAGATCACAAAGAATGGAGAGCAATCAAAAGGTAACAATCCCTCTGCCCTATACACTGATAAGAAAGCTAAAGACAAGGGTAAAAACAAAAAGGTTGATGAAGAAGGCTCTACCTCCCAAGCAAACTATGCAGGGAGAGGTAGATCTTCAAGAGGTAGAGGCAGAGAGGTAAATCAGGTAGGGGAAGACCCTACAACCAATCTCCATGCAATATTTGTGGCTTATCTAACCATACCACAGATGAATGCTACAAAAACTACAAGAACCAAAGAGGAAGAGGTCACCAAAGAGGAGGATACTCTCAAGGCAGAGGCAGATTCAACCAATCTCAAAGCTACCATGGCTACAACAATAATTATAACAACAACTACAATCACAATGGCAACTATCAAGGTGGATACAGAAATAGGAAGGATTACAACAATTATGCAGAGGAGCAAGATGACTCCCTATTGATCATGAATATGACATCTAAGTCAGGTATCAATGATGACCACTTATTCTATATTGATTCAGGTTGCTCTAATCATGTAGCTGGAAATGTTGCATTACTTTCTGATTTGGAAGAACCCAAAGGCAAGCACCAAGTGCAGACAGGTGATGACACTAAACATTCAGTTGTTAAAGTAGGTAATGTCAAAACTAGTGATGGTAATCAGAATTTATTGAGCAGAGTATTGTATGTTCCAACAATCACCAAGAACCTAATGAGTGTAGGTCAGATTGAGGAAAAAGGTCTACAGGTCAGGTTCACTCAACATGGTGCATATGTGGAGGATCCAAGACATGGATTCAAAAGGATAGCCAAGGGAGAAAAATCAGGTAGATTGTTTACCTTTGAACTTGAAGACACTAAGAATATTGCTTTGTACAACTATAAAGATCAAACCCTATCAGAATTGGAGATTTGGCACAAGAGATTAGGTCACATTGGAGAGAGGACCATAAAACAAATGAGCAGGGATCAATGTGTGCTTGGGATACCTAATGTATCCAAGCAACACATGATATACAAGTGTGGAGCTTGTCAATTTGGTAAGTCACACAGATTGCCTTATACCAAGAAAGGTTTTATGCATGAAGATTATCTGGAATTGGTGCATACAGATGTTTGGGGTCCTAGCAAGGAGCCATCCATATCTGGATCAAGGTACTATGTGTCCTTCATTGATGACTATAGTAGGTGGACTGTATTATATTTCATGAAACATAAAGATGAAGTATTTAATTGTTTCAAGAGGTACCTTGCACTAGTTGAAAATCAAACAGGTAGACATTTGAAGAAGCTAAGGTCAGATGGTGGTGGAGAATACTTCTCCAATGACTTTGAAGATTTCTTGCAGGAAAGAGGCATCAAGAGGGAGATTACTACAAGGTACTCACCTGAACAAAATGGGGTAGTAGAAAGGAGGAATAGACTCATTGTAGAGACAGCTAGGTCTATGCTAAATGAAAAGAAATTGCCAAATTATCTTTGGGCAGAGAGTGTATCTACTGCCACATATTTAATTAACAGGTTGCCATCAAAAACACTTGATGGAATGACACCCTATGAGGCTTGGCATGGTAAGAGACCATCTCTGGATCATTGCAAAATCTTTGGATGTGTTGCATATGTGCATATTCCCTCACAGGTAAGGGGAAAGCTAGACCCTAAAGCTGAGAAATGTATCTTCATTGGTTATGATTTGAATCAGAAGGGATATAGATTCTACAACCCCTCAAATAAAGGCTTCAAGGTAAGCAGAGATGTCATCTTTGATGAGAATGATTCATGGTATGAAAATGAATGCAGGAAGGTTAGTCTACCTTATGACATGGAAGAAGACTTCCCCAAGCTTATCAAGCAAGAACCAATTCAGAAAGAGGACACAAGCTCAGATGAAGACACCATCAACATTAAAGAGTTCAAGGCTTGGAAATCCAAAGGGAAAATGAAGATGAAGAAGCTAGAGGATATACCAGAATCCTCAACTCAATCTATGAGAAGATCTCAGAGAGAAAGTAAGAAACCTATTAGGTATGGGTATGATACTTCTCTTGTAACCAAGCATTCTGTATATCTTGCAAAGGATCTCTTGAATGAAGAACCAGGTACATTTGAAGAAGCAATCACTAAACCAGAATGGAAGGAAGCAATGGATGAAGAAATGGAGGCTCTCAAGGAGAGTGAGACTTGGGACTTGGTACCCAAGAAAGAATCTATGAAGGTGATAGGATCTAGATGGATCTACAAACTCAAAAGGAATTCAGATGGTACAATAAACAGGTATAAAGCTAGGTTGGTAGCCAAGGGTTTTGCACAAACCCAAGGCATTGATTATGAGGAGACATTTTCTCCTGTGGCCAAGATGCCAACTATCAGAGTTATGGTGAGTGTAGCTGCATCCAAGAATTGGAACATGTACCAATTGGATGTGAAGAATGCATTCTTGAATGGATGGATATCTGAAGAAGTCTACATGTCACAACCACCTGGCTATGAAGATCCCAAGAAGGCAAATCATGTTTGTAAATTGAAGAAGGCTCTGTATGGATTGAAGCAGGCACCTAGAGCATGGAATTACAGGTTGACAACCTACCTCCTAGACCAAGGATTCATAATGAGTAAAGCAGATACTTCATTGTTTATCAAAAGGAACAATTCAGAGGTAATATACTTGTGTGTCTATGTTGATGACATCATTATTACAGGAAATGATGTTCAGGGAATTAGACACATCAAAGGACAGATGATGAAGGAATTCAAGATCAATGATCTTGGGTTATTGAAGTACTTCCTAGGACTTGAATTGGTCTATACAAATTCAGGTATTTTTATTACTCAGAAGAAGTACATTCAGGATATGGTCAAGAAGTTTAATTTGCAGGAAGCTAAAGTATCAAGCACTCCTACGGAGGTCAACCATAAACTCAGTGCTCATGAAGGAGAAGAACTCCAAGACATTACAAGTTACCAGAGTTTGGTAGGTAGTCTAAATTATGCTACCTTAACCAGGATTGATATATCATATGGTGTTAGTGTACTTAGCCAATTTATGCACAAACCAAGAGTACCTCATTTAGAGGCAGCAAAGAAGATAGTAAAGTACCTAAAGGGAACACAAAATCATGGTTTGTACTTTCCTTATTCATCAGACATTGATATTAAGGTATATTCAGATGCAGATTGGGCAGGATGCAAGGATGACAGGAGAAGCACATCTGGTTACATATGTTTTGCAGGTGATAAACCAATTTCTTGGTCATCCAAAAAACAACCCACAGTAGCTTTATCATCTACTGAGGCAGAGTATAGAGGGCTAGCAAATGCCACTCAAGAAGCTATCTGGTTGAAACTTTTATATTCAGAATTGGGTCTATACACAAGACCACCAATCATCTTTGGGGATAACACAAGTTCTCTTCACCTTGCAGCTAATCCAATTTATCATGCTAGAACAAAACACATAGAGGTTCATTACCACTATGTGAGGGAGAAATTACTTAGCAAAGATATTCAATTGTCATATGTGTCTACTAATATGCAATGTGCAGATTTGCTTACTAAAGCTCTGGATGGAAGCAAGCTATGCAGATTTAAATCCATGATTGGATTGCAGGAAATAATTGAAGACTAGAGATGAAGACTTGAGCCAAAGTGTTTGGCTTGAGGGGGAGCTGTTGGTGTAATTCAAGCCTTAACACTTGTCTTGGATATCAACCTTGAAGACTTCACATAAAGCTTGGAACTTGAAGGTTTAGCTTGGAATCTTTGAAGGATATATTTACAAGAATCAAGAACCATAGGAACCTAGTCTTATTGTTCTTACCATTTATCTCATGTAAAAGTCTATATGACTTTACCACTCATGTAATCACACCTACTAGTCTAATTCGTGAAAAAGTGATTGGTTAGTTGAGAGAATATCTCAATCAATCTTTAGGTGAAAGATTCTAGGAGATTGACTTGGATTCAAAATTCAAAATTTCACTCAATCTATATAAAAGTCACTAGGAAAATGTCGCATGTATCCTTCACCCCTCCCGAGGCATTTCTGAGTAATTCATTGAGTGTGTGTGAGCTACACCATAGCCTACACCTCTGAGTACCATTGAGCATTGCATATCATGCCAATGGGAATGTACAATCAATAGATCTAATACATATACTCATATTTATCATCTTTGTTATTCTCTGAGTGTACCTTAACTCTGTCAACTTCCAAGAGGCATATCTCAAGATCTACTGAACCAAATTGGATGATTCAAAGCACATTGGAACAAGCTTGAAGCATATTATATGTCTACAAAATTTGAAGACCATTGGATCAACCATCTGGGAGAAATTGCGCTCGAAGTGATCTCTGGTATTTCTCTGTACAGTTCCTAAAATGTCGGGGATGTTCCTAAGTTTGCTAAATTGATTTCTTAGAGTGTAGTTTGTCATTTCCTCTCATTCCACTTGCAAATGAAAGCTTGTTAAGCTAATTGATTATGTCCAAAAGCAATTAGATCAATTTTAAGTGTGCTGGTCACACTGAGCATAACTCTGAGCAGGTGTATCTACAGAAATAGCAAGTTTTCTTAAATCTTGTAGTCAGAAGTAGTCTGTCTTGATCAAATCATTACTCAACTCATTTCCAAAGTACATATAGTATATTTTGGTGTCATTTGGAAGCTCAAGAAGTGTACTTAGCATATCTGGAGTCAAAGGAGGGCAGGCTGAAGCAGGTTTTGCAGCACCAACTCAGTTCTTGAGTGCATCCAATCATCACTCCCAACACTTCCTGTAAGTCACCATTCAAAAATGCTGTTTTAATGTCCAACTGATGTACATTCCAACCATGATGGGCTGCAAGTGCACAAATGCTCCGAACAGTAGTCATACGGCATGTAGGTGCAAAGGTCTCATCAAAATCAATGCCTCTTTCTTGCGCATAACCCTTTGCAACAAGCCTAGCCTTATACCTGTCAACTGTACCATCAGGTTTATGCTTCAGCTTGTATACCCACTTAGTGCCAATGGCCTTCTTGCCAGGAGGCAAGTCACATAAAGGCCATGTATCATTCTTCATTATAGCATCATATTCAGATTGCATGGCAGCCATCCAATTTTCTGAATTCTATGCTTCATCAAAAGAAACAGGCTCATTCTCATCACAGAGACTAGACGCAGCCATAGCATAGCAATCTGATGCAAAGGAGGCACTATGAGAGCCTGAAGGAGTATGATATGACAAAGGTGCATCTAATTTGCTGTCACGCAAAGTCTACACCAACCATTTTGGCATAGTTTTTGCCTGCTCAATATCAGCTCTCTC
Source organism: Ceratopteris richardii (assembly GCA_020310875.1). NCBI lineage: Eukaryota > Viridiplantae > Streptophyta > Polypodiopsida > Polypodiales > Pteridaceae > Ceratopteris > Ceratopteris richardii. The sequence continues at coordinate 129,500,731 of CM035414.1, forward strand.
ATCAACAAGTGCATCATGTAAATCTGCATCAGAAATAGAATGATCTGCATCATCATATGAAACATGCAAGGGCTGAGAAGTTGCCTCATTAGGACCAGCACTAGATTGTCCACCTATAAAAAGAGGCATCAACGTATCATACATGTCTTTGGAGCTAACAGATGTCTCCTTAGTACATGAAAGTGTTGGGGCTTCACTCACTAATTAAGCATGGATATATGAAGACATATGATGGAGGAAAGAAGAAGTGAAGAAAAGACCTACAGAAAATCAAGCCTAAGTGAAGGGACAATTTCACTATTGTAAATTAGTGCAAAATTAGAGTCTAGATTTGTATTTGATCTTTAGAACTTACGAGTTCAAATCTAGAAGAATGTAAACCATAGGTATATAAGTTAATTTGAGTCAGAAACATGTATGAGAGAACTCAATTTTGTAATCTGAGTGAGTAGAGAAAAGTCGTGTAATTTCTGAGAGAGATGGTAAGAGAAAACTTCTGAGTCTGAGATAGTTTTCCATGGCTATGAGCAAAATTAGGCCAAGCCATTTTGTACACATCTTCTCTAATAATCAACACATGTTTGTGTAGAAGGATTGAGTCTAATTCCTCTTGTACATTGAGTTCCAAGTCATTTCATATGACTGTGTAAGGTAGTTGACAGTTACAACTTTTCTGGCGCACATTTGACTGATCTTCTTAAGGTCAGATCTCGAAGTATGGTGTAAAGTTTTTGGTAAGTGATAGCTCGTTTGAAAGCTACTATCCTCAACTACATTTGGTCAAAAGATCTTTGAGAAACGGGACGTATACTTAGAGAAATCAGTCTAAGAGTGGAGGTATGTCAAATCGATGAAGTTAATATCCAGTTTTCAGACATAGTGAAAAGTTTGATACAAAATCAGAAGATTTTGAAGTTATTGCTTGAAAGTTTTGCTTGTTATGTGTTACTGAACATCAGCAAGAATCTTTCTTAGCAAATGATCAGAAGAATTTGCAAGGATCAAGTTGATACAGGTCAGATTGAAAGCTTGAAGAAAAGGCGCAGATTTCTGTGAAGTGAAATTTTTGATTTTCACTAAGTTCAGAGTTAAAGGTTCATATTTAGAGGTTTGCTAAGCTAATGATGGTTATGGAGGTCTTCTAATACCACATTAGTTTAGTTCTTGTGGTGTTTCACACACCAACAAGTGGTATCAGAGCAGATAAGGTCCTCGAGAGTACAGGGAGAACAGATACAAGAAGAATTGAAGAGTTCTTTATCAAAGAAGGAGGAAGCTGAGGTGTTTAACAACAAAAGTCATCAGAAGGTTATTTCGAAGTTACTTCCAAGAGTAAAGGTCTACAAAAGGTACCATTCTTTAACCTTACACTTACAGGTTGAAGCAGAAGCAAGGATACCATGGCAGATCATGTGTCCATTGACAAATTGGATAGAGATAACTATCCTGCTTGGGTAATGAGGATGGAGGCCTTACTTATGAGTAAGGACTTAATGGTGTATGTGACAGGTGAAGAGGAGAAGCCTAAATTTGAAGATGAAAGTCATCCAAGGAAGGAAGAGCTAGAAGCTTTGAAGCTATGGCAGAAGAGAGATGCAAGTGCAAGAGCTTATATATACAACACTATTACAGATCATTTGTTGCCACACATCAGAGGTTTAGAAACAGCTGAAGATATTTGGAATGCTTTGGAAGACCACTTCCAAAACACTACTAAAGCTAGGAAAGCTAGCTTATGGTCAGAGTTTACCACATTCAAGAAAAAGCAAAATCAGAGCATTAGTGATTATGTCACTAAGATGAAGGACTTGGCAGATAGCCTTGGATCCATTGATGAGGATATTGAAGATCATAGGCTGATAGCACAATTACTTGCAGGGTTAAGAGGTGATGAGAGATGGAAGCCCTTTGTACTTTCAATAGAACTCTCATTAAACCATTATGTGCCAGAATTAAATCAATTACTTGGATTAATGCTCACATTTGAGCAAGACTTGAAGTCAGATGGAGACAAAGGTCAAAGTTCTGCAATGTATGTGAAGAATAAAAAGAAAGGAGATAAAGGCAAGGCAAAGGATGAAGAAGAGTCAACAACTCAAGCAAATTATGCAAGAGGAAGAGGTTTTGGCAAAGGTAAAGGTCGAGGTAATGGAAGAGGTAGAGGTAATCAGAACAATAACAAGAAGACATGTTGGATTTGTGGATTGAGCAATCATCTAGCATATGATTGTTGGCACAATCAACAAGGAGCAAGTCAAAATCAGAACAACAATGGCAGAGGAAGAGGTGGAAGGTTTCAAAATCAATTTCAAAGAGGAAGACAAAATTCAAGAGGAAGTTTTGGTAGAGGTGGTGGAAGAAATTGGAATCAGAACCAATCATACAACACCACATATTACAATTATGCAAATGATACACAGAATGACAACCATACAACATTGATGATGAATTCAATTAGTTCATCAGAGAAGGAGGATCTTAAGGTATTCTATATTGACTCTGGTTGTTCAAATCATTTATCAGGTAATATAGAATTGTTGTCAGAATTGGAAGAAGGCAATTCAAGTCATACAGTACAAACAGGTGATAATACAAAACATAATGTGCATTCAATTGGAAAAGTGAAGTGCAGGAGTGGAGCTGATTTATTAACAAATGTTTTGTATGTTCCAACAATACCAAAGAATCTGATTAGTGTTGGACAAATAGTGGAGAAAGGTTTTCAAGTCAGATTTACAAATGAAGGGGTATTTGTTGAAGATCTAGAGGATGCATACAAACCCATTGTTTGTGGTAAGAAGGAAGGTAGACTTTTTACTCTCAAAGTGCAAGGAAATGTTGGTCAAGCCCTAATCACACATGGTGATGAAGTAATTACAGAGTTAGATCTTTGGCATAAGAGATTGGGACACTTCAATGAAAGAGGAATCAAAACTATGGTGGAGAATCAATCTGTATTGGGACTACCAAATGTGAAGAATCAACATATGATATACAAGTGTGAAGCTTGTCAGATGGGAAAAGCTCATAGACAACCATTTCAGAAGAAAGGTTTCAAGCATGATGGTTTGCTTGAACTCATACATACAGATGTATGGGGGCCAACAAAAGAAGGTTCAATAAATGGATCTAGGTATTATGTTTTGTTTATTGATGATGCTACAAGGTGGATAACTCTTTATGTTCTAAAGGAAAGGTCAGAAGTCTTTGGAGCCTTCAAACATTTTCATGCTTATGCAGAAAGAGTTACAGGTCAAAAACTCAAGAGGCTAAGGTCTGATGGAGGGGGAGAATACTTCTCCCAAGAGTTTAATGACTATCTTTGGAATGCAGGTATCAAGAGAGAGATAACTTGCAGGTACACACCTCAACATAATGGGGTGGCAGAAAGGAGAAATAGAACATTGGTTGAATTTGCAAGAGCAATGCTAAAGGAAAAGAGATGCCCTAATTATCTTTGGGCTGAGGCTGTTAATACAGCTACATACCTTGTGAATAGGCTACCATGTGGAGCTTTGAATGGTATGACCCCTTATGAAGCTTGGTGGGGTAAGAAACCAACACTTGACCATTGTAAAGTGTTTGGGTCAATTGCCTATGCTTATGTGCCATCACAACTAAGACATAAGCTTGAACCAAAGGCAGAAAAATATGTGTTTATTGGGTATGATGAAAAGCAAATGGGTTATAGACTATGGAGTCCTTTAACTAAACATTTCATTGTTTCCAGAGATGTGACTTTTGATGAACAGAAGAGTTGGTATGCAGATAAAGAATGTGATCTTGAAACATTTGAAGAAGAGATAAGAAGGAGTGCAAGAGGTAAGTCACATATGCAGATAGATGGTGATGAAGAACATATGCAAGCAAGCACATCAAGAGTTGGATCATATAGAAGGAATGAAGATGGACCAATATTTGATGAAGAAGTACATCCAGATATACATGAAGAGTGTGAACCAAGAAGGTCAACCAGAATGAGGAAGCAACCTACAAGGTATTCATATGACACTTCTTACTTGACTCAGAAAAATTATGCTTACATGGTTAAGGAAGATGAAGAACCTCAAGGCTATGATGAAGCAAAGGGTAAGAGACAATGGGAAGTAGCAATGAAGGAAGAGTTTGATGCTCTTGAAGAGAACAAAACTTGGGAACTTGTTCCAAAGCCTAATGGTAAGAAAGTGATTGGAAATAAATGGGTTTACAAAGTTAAGAAGCATGCAGATGGAACTATAGCCAGGTACAAAGCCAGATTGGTGGTTAAAGGCTATGCTCAAACATTTGGCATAGATTATGATGAGACATTCAGTCCTGTAGCAAAGATGTCAACCATAAGGACAATCATTGCCATTGCAGCATCAAAAGGATGGACATTGAGTCAATTGGACATTAAGAATGCATTTTTGAATGGATATATATCAGATGAGGTTTACATGGAGCAACCTCAAGGGTTTGCAGATCATAAGTTTCCAAATTATGTTTGCAGGTTGAGAAGAGCCCTTTATGGGTTGAAGCAAGCTCCAAGAGCTTGGAATTATAGACTTGTAAAGTATCTTAATGACCTTGGATATCAAAGTTCAAAAGCAGATGCAAGTCTACTTATCAAAAGAACAGATGAAGGTATGATCTACATTTGTATATATGTAGATGATATTATAATTACAGGTACCTCAAATGAAGGAATCAAGGAGGTGAAGAAGCTACTTGAAAAAGAATTCAAGATAAGTGATCTAGGAAAATTGTCATATTTTCTTGGAATGGAAATCACTTATGTAGAACATGGTATTTATGTATCACAAGAAAGGTATCTCTTGAATCTTCTAAAGAAGTTTAACATGGAGAATTGCAGAGAGGCATCTACACCATTAGAAGTCAACCACAAACTCAGTAGATATGATGGTGCAGAATTCAAAGACATGAAGAAGTATCAATCTTTAGTGGGAAGTTTGATTTATGCAACTCTAACAAGGCCTGATCTTAGTTATGCAGTTGGTGTTCTTTCTCAATTCATGCATTGTCCAAAGGATCCACATTGGATTGCAGGTCAAAGAGTTCTTAAATATATCAAAGGGACTTTGAAAGAAGGATTGTATTATCCTTTTACATCAGATATAAGATTGAGAGCCTATAGTGACTCAGATTGGGCAGGAAGTCAAGATGACAGAAGGTCTACTCATGGCTACATGATATACATTGGAGATAAGCTTGTGAGTTGGTGTTCAAAGAAACAACATACAGTGGCCTTATCATCAACAGAAGCTGAATACAAAGGACTTGTGGAAGCAGCAAAAGAAGTCATATGGATGCAGACATTATTCAAAAGCTTGGGAATTGATCAAGGTATACCCATCATTCATGGAGATAACATGAGTTCTTTATATCTTGTAGCAAATCCTGTATTTCATGCAAGGACAAAGCACATAGAGATACAGTACCATTTTCTCAGAGAAAAGGTAATGGAAAAAGAGATTGAAGTGGTGTACACTTCTACAAAAGATCAAATTGCAGATATTATGACAAAAAGCTTGGATGGAGTGAAGACAAATAGGTTCAAGGAGATGGCAGGAATAAAAGAGAAGAAGATTATGTGAAGAAGTCAAATTATGCTAATTAGTGATTGAGGGGGAGCTGTTGGGGCTTCACTCACTAATTAAGCATGGATATATGAAGACATATGATGGAGGAAAGAAGAAGTGAAGAAAAGACCTACAGAAAATCAAGCCTAAGTGAAGGGACAATTTCACTATTGTAAATTAGTGCAAAATTAGAGTCTAGATTTGTATTTGATCTTTAGAACTTACGAGTTCAAATCTAGAAGAATGTAAACCATAGGTATATAAGTTAATTTGAGTCAGAAACATGTATGAGAGAACTCAATTTTGTAATCTGAGTGAGTAGAGAAAAGTCGTGTAATTTCTGAGAGAGATGGTAAGAGAAAACTTCTGAGTCTGAGATAGTTTTCCATGGCTATGAGCAAAATTAGGCCAAGCCATTTTGTACACATCTTCTCTAATAATCAACACATGTTTGTGTAGAAGGATTGAGTCTAATTCCTCTTGTACATTGAGTTCCAAGTCATTTCATATGACTGTGTAAGGTAGTTGACAGTTACGACTTTTCTGGCACACATTTGACTGATCTTCTTAAGGTCAGATCTCGAAGTATGGTGTAAAGTTTTTGGTAAGTGATAGCTCGTTTGAAAGCTACTATCCTCAACTACATTTGGTCAAAAGATCTTTGAGAAACGGGACGTATACTTAGAGAAATCAGTCTAAGAGTGGAGGTATGTCAAATCGATGAAGTTAATTTCCAGTTCTCAGACATAGTGAAAAGTTTGATACAAAATCAGAAGATTTTGAAGTTATTGCTTGAAAGTTTTGCTTGTTATGTGTTACTGAACATCAGCAAGAATCTTTCTTAGCAAATGATCAGAAGAATTTGCAAGGATCAAGTTGATACAGGTCAGATTGAAAGCTTGAAGAAAAGGCGCAGATTTCTGTGAAGTGAAATTTTTGATTTTCACTAAGTTCAGAGTTAAAGGTTCATATTTAGAGGTTTGCTAAGCTAATGATGGTTATGGAGGTCTTCTAATACCACATTAGTTTAGTTCTTGTGGTGTTTCACACACCAACAGAAAGCAATGGCTGAATAGCATCTTCCAGAAAGACAACATCACGGCTAACCAGAATACGTTTAGTCTGTGGATGATACAGACGATAGCCTTTACTTTCAGAACTGTACCCAACAAAAATACATTTTACTGCCTTATCATCCAATTTTCTACGATGTTGTTCAGGCACTAATGCATATGCCAAACAACCAAAAACATGCAGATGAGCAACAGATGGCTTGCGAGCATGCCAAGCCTCATATGGAGTGATAGACTGCAACGCTTTAGTGGGACACCTATTCAGTTTATATGTTGCACACATGATAGCCTCAAGCCAGAAACTATGTGGTAAAGCCTGACTTTTGACCATGCACCTCGCCATCTCCATGAGTGACCTATTCTTTCGTTCAGCAACTCCATTCTGTTGAGGTGTATACGGCACTGTACACTGGTGTTTTATCCCACGTTCAGCCAGAAATGCATTAAAATCAGAAGACATATATTCCCCCCCTCGATCAGAACGGAGGGTGCCCATTTTACATGCTGACAGATTTTCAACCAAACTGTTTGAAGCACATGAACACTTCGGACTTTGCTTTGAGTGGATATACCCATGCATGCCTGGAAAAATCATTTTCAACCAATCTGGATATTTCAGATTTCTGCAGGCGTAACAAACTAGCAAAATTCAGATGACCAAAGCGTGCATTCCAAAGCTTTGCATCTGACATAGCCTGAGAATCATGAACTGCACATGCCGAATAATTCACAGATCTTTCATAGTCTATGAGCTTATACAGCCCACGACATAAAATGCCAGAAGCAATAATCACATCGCCATTTGAGAGATCATGGACTCTACACCTTTCATCAACAAATTTCACAACCAAGCCAATCTTGGCTAATGTAGAAACTGATAACAG